>CM057768.1:12904337-13259337 GCA_030064435.1 Trapa incisa | reverse complement strand
GGATAAGGCTTGCATCCTCTATATTACCGTCAAACTTTCGCCCATTGCGGAAAATTCTCCACTGCTGCCTTCTGTAGGAGTCTGGGCTGTGTTTCAGTCTACCGGGTATTAGCAGCCGTTTCCAGCTGTTGTTCCCCTCCCAAGTGCAGGTTCTTACACGTTACTCACCCGTCCGCCACTGGAAACACTACTTCCCGTCCGACTTGCATGTGTTAGGCATGCCGCCAGCGTTCATCCTGAGCCAGGGTCGAACTCTCCGTGAGATTCATAATTGCATTACTTATAGGTTCCTTGTTCATAGACAAAGCGAATTCGGAATTGTCTTACATTACTTATTCGTTCTCATTTGATCGCGGCAAGAGAAAGTCAAAATAGAAAAACTCGTATTGGTTTTTGAGATAATCAGGCTCGAACTGATGACTTCTACCACTCAAGATGACACTCTACTACTGAGTTATATCCCTTCCTTGCTCCCATCAAGAAATAGAACTTACTAATCCTAATACCAAGGGCCGAGAAAGTCAACGCCACCATTCCGCTATTCTTGAACAACTTGGAGACGGACCTTCGTTTCGCACTATTGCGAATACGAAAAGAATGGCATGCTTAACACATGCAAGTCGGGCACGAAACTCCGGGTTGAGGAAGAACACATACAATATTCGGCTAGAATCTATGTGATCACAAACATAGATTGCTCGCGTATAAATATAAATTGAGACGAAAGCTTTATAAAGCCTTTTGTAAAGATCCCGATCTTGATATGCGGGACAAACATCGTTATAAGTTGTCAAGGGTAGCACTTTTGGAAAGATAGAATATCACCGCGTGAACATATAAGAACATAAATAAACTCCCGAGGGATCGACCACTATTTAGAATAGTGGTCGGTGGAGAACTGTTATTCATTGGAGCGCCCAAGCACGCGGAGGCGAGAAAGAGCAAGTGAGAATAATACGCTAGTGCGCGTAGGGTCGTTCCTCCCTAGCAAGCGGAGGGTTGAACGCTAGCAACAAAATAACAAGACGCGCACGTAGAGTCCTTTATCTTCTCCCCTCTGCTTGCTTGCTGCTCCTGCTAGACCAATGCGAGCAAGAGAGCAAGCAAGGTCCGAAGGAGAGCAGCAAGCTCCAGTCCGAAAGGACTCGAAGCGTACCAAAAGAGCAAGCTCCAACAAGAAAGCCTACGCAGTAAGTTCCGGGGAGGAAGGACCGTAGGCTTGCTCTCGAGCAAGCGTAGGCTCTAATAGAATAGAAAGCCTCCGCTTGCTGGTTGGCTCCGAGTCTAACTAACCTCCCTTTTGCTTGTGAACCTGAGGAAACCCGTCATTTTAGGCATCAAACTATTTTAGGGAAGGACGCAAATAATCCATTTTATGAAATTCCGGTAAAAAGATCATAGATGTTATTGATTGTCGATCCTTTCAAAAGCCTATTTTTGATTAGTTTCTTCGGCTTGAGAATTCGGCTTGCTCTCTGACTTGTTCCGGGTCGTTTCGAACCTTCATTTACTTTATCTCTAGCTACCTTTTCGTTTTTAAGCTTGTTTCCATCATTGATTGTTGTGTGTGGGAGTGAGCCTTCCAAATGATAAAGACAAAAATGTGCTTAGTTTCGTTGAAAAAACCAAGGCAAATATCATATTGACTTTCTCTCGCCCTACTTCTAAAGATAGATAGAAAAGGTTTGAGAGAATTTTCATTCTCTCCTTTCTAAATCTGCGCAAGGCGGCCCCCAGAACAAAGCCAACCCTCTTTTCTTTCTCCCCCTTTAATGAAAGACCCTTGCCCCGCTTCCTATTCATTTGTGGGTCGGGACCCGACGGCCCTTTTTGTTGCAGCAAGATGATCAGTCCGAGAGTGCTGGAGAAAAGAGAAAGTGGTAAAAACCTCTCTGATTCGGTCACCGAGCAGTCGGATGACTCTTCAGTAACCCAGGATGAGCCCTTCGACGCTTCTTTCGCTGTATACCCCCTCCATCATTCGGGGTGGAAGAAAGGGTACTATATCTGATGGTCTGATCGGGGTATTGGCGATCTAGGGACTGGAAGCGGGGAGTAAGCGAACTCTATCGAACCTATGTGCGTTAGCAACAAAAGAAAAATTCGCGCGAGTAGGCTTTCAGCACCTACGCTTGCTGCCTCTCTGGCTCGCTGCGGGTCGGTTGTTCCTCTTCGGACCTACGCTTACTCTCTTACTCGCTACGGGTCGTTCTGAACCTTCGCTTGCTCCCCTACGCAACAAAACAAGACGACGTTTGCTTGCTAGGCTCGAAAACTACAATAACGCAAGCGGAGGTCTGAAAGAACTCTCAAAAAGCAAGCTCGGGGAATGTTTTTCCATTTTTTTGCTTGCTCTCAAACTATAATAACGGTAGCTTTCCGTTTTCACTCTGGATATTATATATTAAATATAGGATGCAGAACAAAAGTTGTCACTCTGGATATTATATATTAAATATAGGATGGAGAACAAAAGTTGTCTCGACAAGAAAGAGAAATAACTATAAAGTACCAATAATTCTCTCTTATTAAACAACCTATATCCTTCACACTTAATTAGTATTTGATAGATTATCCAACCCTTAGCAATCTTAGTTATTGATGGGGTTTGATTTCGCTGTTAATCTTTGTTTAGTCATTCAGATATTAACTGATAATTTTTTAGCTATGCATTACATCTTATATGAATCTAATTTTTAGCATAGAATACGTTATCAGAGATATTGAAAGAGGTTGGTTGCTCCATTATATGCATACTAATGGGGCAAGTATGTTTCTCGTTGTGGTTCACCTCCATATTTTCCGTGGTCTATATCATGCAAGTTATAGCAGTCCTAGAAAATTTGTTCGATGTCTCAGAGTTTTAATCTTCTTATTAATGATTGTGACAGCTTCTACAGGATACATACTACCTTGGGTCAGATGAGCTTTTGGAGAGCTACAGTAATTACAAGCTTAGCTAGCGCCATACCTCTAGTAGGAGATACCATAGTGACTTGGCTTTGGCGTGGTTTCTCCGTGGACAATGCCACCCTAAATCGTTCTTTTAGTCTTCATCATTTACTTCCCTTTCTTTTAGTAGGCGCCAGTCTTCTTCATCTGGCCGCATTGCATCAATATGGATCAAATAATCCATTGGGTGTACATTGAGATGGATAAAATAGCTTTTTACCCTTATTTACCCTTATTTTTATGTAAATGATCTAGTAGGTTGGGTAGGTTTTGCTATCTTTTTTTCCATTTGAATTTTGTATGCTCCTAATGTTTTGGGCCATCCCGACAATTATATACCTGCTAATCCGATATCAACCCCGCCTCATATTGTGCTGGAATGGTATTTCCTATCTATGCCATTCTTCGTAGTATACTGACAAAGCCGGAGGTGTAGCCGCAATAGCACCAGATTTTATATGTATGTTGGCTTTACCTTTTTTTAAAAGTATGTATGTGCGTAGTTCAAGTTTTCACCCATTCACCAAGGAATATTTTGGTTGCTTTTGGCGGATTACTTACTAGTAGGTTGGATCGGATGTCAACTTGTGGAGGCACCATTTGTTACTATTGGACAAATTTCTCCTTCATTTTTTTCTTGATCTTTGTCATAATTCCTATTCTTGGGACGATTTGAAAAAAGAATTCCTAATTATTACATGGATGAGACTGGTCACACCTGACAGTTGTGTGCAGAGGTGTGCGAAGAAGGGAAATAGAATTACTTGCCTTCACCACTCCTGCATTCGCTTTGGGTTGGTCAAGCCCAATGGCGAATACCAAGAAGCTTGTGCCAGTGTGACCATTGAACAACTAGGGACCGTTATGTTAGGTATGGATACCCTCTCGGGTAGAGCCCACCTTAACCGGTTCTGTTGTCGCAAATCAACAATCAGATCGAACTCATCGAGAGGTAGCAAGTGGAGGGGAGACCCATAGCAGGCAAGAAAGCAATCGTAGGCGAGAATAGAAAGTCAGAGCAGAGCAGCAAGTGGAGGGGAGGTCCAGAACGACCGACCCTACGTGCGCCAGAGAGCAAGCGAAGGTCTGAAAGGGGACCCGAAGCACGCCAAAGAGCAAGCTCCGGGTCCGAAGGAGAGCAGCAAGCGGAGGTCCGAAAGGACCCGGAGCTGTAGCAGCAAGCAAACTCTTCGAGCCTATGCGCGTTAGCAAGAAAAGAATCGGCGCGCTCCGGCTTTCTATCTCAAGCCTACGCTAGCCAGATAGCAAGCCTACGGTCCTTCCTCCCTGAAACTTGCTCTTTGGCATGCTTCGCTTCTAGCGCCTACACTTGCTGGCTCGAAAGCCAGAGCAACAAGCAATGCAGACTCTATACGCGCACACTAGCACTCCGGCTTTCGAGCCTCCGCTTGCTCTCTTGCTCACGTAGGGTCGTTCCTCTCGAAAGCGCACCAAAGAGCAAGCTCTGGTCCGAAAGGACCCGAAGCGCGCCAAAGAGCAAGCGGAGGTCCGAAAGGACCTGAAGCTCGCCAAAGAGCAAGCTATGGCTTGAAAGAGTGCGCTAGTGCACGCTCCATTTTCTCGCTGGCTCTCAAGCCTCCACGCGCTAGTGCACACTCTGTTGAAGGGTCTTTTGAACTTCTGAAGTGCGCGAATACTACCTTTTCTTGAGAGCATCTACTAAGAGAGACACTTCAGGAGATGTTTTATAAATCAAATGGACAAAGACATGTCCTAGGGAATGCCATGCTGCAAGGGCATATAAGCCCAACAACCACGAGGAGAATATGACTCAAAGTAATGAAGAGTCGGCTAATAAGCATGACAAGGTCAAATATAACAATTTGGACCAAAGTTATAATAGATAACGAATGGAGGAAGGGGCAAAATAGGACGAAAAGTGATAATAAAGAAAACCGTAAAAATAAGTACGTAATGCTCGAAAGAACATCGAGCTAAGGGTTTCAATGACCAAGTGGTTAACTAGACATAAAAATGGTTAGTTATTTTGGAATTTTCAATCTTGAGTACAGAACCTCAAGGGGAAGAGTGTTGCTCTAAGCAAATAAAGAGATAAAATCTAAGGACATACCCTGAAGTAAGGTATGTCTAGTTATGACAAACTCCATGGAGGGAGTAAATAATACAAAGGAAAAAGGAATTCCTTAAGTGAAGATTGTAAAAAGGGCTAATTAAAAGAACGAGAGAAGAGTTTTCATGTTAAGAAAATACCAAAGGGGCATCAAAGGAAATGATTCCTCATACAAGGTTGCTAATTAAGTTTTGGGGACAAAACTTCTAAAAGGAGGGGAGAGTTGTAAACCCCACCCTTTAGAGCTAAGGAAAATTGGGAAGGGAACCGGTCAAACTGAGTGAGAAAATGGAACCGGTCCACAAACCCGATCAATTGTGAATGGGCAATTTAAGGATTTAAAACTCCCAAGTGATCTAAAGCGTTCATAATACTATGGAAAAGAACCTTAGAACAAAGTGGGAGAGAAAAACCAGATCGGTTCGGGTGAACCGGATCCAAACTAAATTGAACCGGTTTAAGGACCGAGTCGATTTATGAACTGGAATCAATAAAGAGATGGTAAAACGGAAATTTTATGGACCCTAAGTGACCCAAGGAGTCACAAAAGACATGGAAATGGACTTGTGAAGGAATTGGGGATGGAAATCAAACCTGTTCAGGTGAACTAGATCCGAACTAGTTTAGATCGGCTTGAACCACTATTGAACCGAATCCTAAATTTATTTTTCTAGGTCGCTTAAATAACTCAAATTGGTTATTTGAGGCCACAATTAGATAGAGAATGAATTTAGAAATTTTCAGATTCGAAAAACTCGATCGAATGGGGTGTGAACCGGCCGGTTTAAGCTTTAAACCCGGTTCGAAC
Organism: Trapa incisa; assembly: GCA_030064435.1. Lineage (NCBI taxonomy): Eukaryota > Viridiplantae > Streptophyta > Magnoliopsida > Myrtales > Lythraceae > Trapa > Trapa incisa. The sequence goes on along the minus strand of CM057768.1, from coordinate 13,253,485 downwards.
AGGTCTAGTCTGGTTCGGAACAGTGTCATCTTCTTCCTTAGGATGACAACACTGTTCACTCGCCGGGAAACTAAAGAAACACCAGTGAAGAAGAAACGCTTCTATTTAGGGCGTTTCAGGTCTCCAATGTCAGTCATAACAGTGCCAAATGGACGGCCAACAGGTCCTCGAGCTCCCTATATAAAGAGCCCCTCTCCATTCATCCTCTCCACACCTGAAAACTCCATTCTCTCTCAACTGCTCCATTTTCCGGTAAAGCTCGAACCAGAGCTCTAGCATGAGGTCATTTCTAAGCCAAACAAGGTGAGGTCAGGTTCTTTAGAACCAGGGAGAAGTTAGCTACACGTCTGTAGTCTCCGTTCACTCCGAGGGTTGCCGGCATGATGAAATAGTGAAGCAGCTCCAGCGGACCGAAGCTGCCCTATTTCGACCGAGATGAAATCGACCAGTTCAAGCCCTCCTCAGGCCAAACCAAGCCTTCCCAACACTTCCCTAGCCCTCCCACGGCTGAATTAGGATTGAAAGGTAAGCCAATTCGGCTCCCCTCTGCAATTTCTGGCCGGTGCTAGAGAGAGAACTGACAGAATTTCATGAAATTCTAAAATTCTAACTCAATTCGGCATCAATTGATGCAATTCTTAATTCTAGGATAAACCTCAGGATGAGAGCTATCTGCCCAGAACGAAAGCTCGGACCGTCATGCCCTCACCGGTGAGTAATCGAAGCTTTCTCTCTCTACAGTCCGTTTTCCGGCGAAGCTCCGTTTGAGCTCGTTCCAGTGTCAAAAATTGTGATTCAAAGTGCTATTGAATCGTAAGAGGATGGAGGAACTCAATTTTAACTTCAATTTCAACAATTGGAGGTGTTTGATTGGTCAATTTGATGAAATCAAATTCGGATGTGCTAAGGAGTTGAAATTGGGGAAATTTGGGGATTTTTGGAAATTCAAAAGACCAAAATGCAATTTTATGAAATTGAGGGTCAATTGGGCATGAAAATAATGTTGGAGGGCCAATTGATGAATTTTTGAATTTTGGGGGCTAAACTTACCATTGTTGTAAAGGAAGGGCAAAATGGTAATTTTGGAAAAGTTGGGGGACCAAATTGGAAATTTAGGAAGTTAAACCCCTTTTTGGTGAATTTGTATAAATTGAGGTCCCAAGATAAAATTTAAAAGTTTCGGGACTCATTTTGAGGAAAAACTGACATGAGGAACTTAAAGTTAAAGAGAAATAACTTTAGGGACCTAATTGCAAATAGCTAAAAAGTTTGGGTTTTGTCCTAAGGGACTTGGATGAACCGGTGAGTATAAGGGAAGATCGTTGTTCCAGGTGTTTGTGCGAAATTTGGAGTAGCACCAAGCGCATGATATTGAGGTGGGGATAGGATGAGGTCTCTGTCCTCATATGGACACGAAGAATCAATTTTGGGATTAAGGGTCGGATGTCGCATACATCCACTTAATCTCAGGGTAGAAGTGGTCGTGCTTCTATCCGAGTGGCCGGTAAAGTCGCTCCAAAGCCACTAGTGGGTTCAGTAGTCTGACCTGCGAATGTGTGTAACCTTCATGTTGAAGGATGTGTGTTGGGTGATGACACACCGTGGTAAACAAGAAATGATGGAAAAACCTGAATTTTTAATTGAAGAGATTTTTGAAAAGAAAGGAGTCTAGCACACTCCAATAATAAATGTTTTCTTGTAAGTCTAAAACTTTTGGAAAACTCATTCACTAAGTAGTCGTACTCACCCCCTCCCTTAAAGACCATCAACTAAGATGCCTGTAATACAGGTATGATAAATCTAAATTATTATGCAGTTTTGTTTATGTTATTCTTGGAAAAGGTGCATGTTTAAAGGACGCCTTACTCTTTATGGTCTATAATAAGGGGAAACCCTTTTAATAAACCAGGATTGTGGTAGGTTGATCACGGGGATCCGACCAAACTCGGTCAGGGCGTGACACTATCTCTCCACTTTCTCTCTCTCATTCTCTCTCTCCCCGTCTTACTCTCACTCTCTATCTCCCTCACTCTCTCTCCCTCTCTCTCCCCCTCTCTCTCTCCCTCTCTCTCCTTCTCTCTCTCCCCCTCTCTCTCTCCCTCTCTCTCCTTCTCTCTCTCCCCCTCTCTCTCTCCCTCTCTCTCCTTCTCTCTCTCCCTCACTCTCTCCCGTCTCTCTCTCCCATCTCTTTCTCCTCTCTCCCTACATCTCTCTCTATCTCTCCCCTTTCCCCCTCTCACTCTCTCTCCCTCTCTCTCCCCATCTCTCTCTATCTCTCTCTATCTCCCTCTTCTCTCTCTCCACTTCTCTCTCTCCCCTTTCTGTCTCTCACTCTCTCCTCTCTCTACTATCCCTGTCCCTCTCTCCCTCTCTCTCGCTTACTCTCTCTCTCGTCTCTTCCTCTACATCTCTCTCTATCTCTCCCCTTTCTCTCTCTCACTCTCTCCCCCTCTATCTCTCCCATCTCTCTCTCCTATCTCTCTCTCCTAATTCTCTCTCTCCCTCTCTCTCCTCTTATCTCCCCCTCTCGCTCTCTCCCATCTCTCTCTCCTATCTCTCTTTCACTCTTTCTCTCCTCTCTCTCCCCTCTCTATCTCCTATATCTCTCCCTCTCTCCTCTCTCTATCTATCCCCTTTCTCTCTCTCACTATCTCTCTCCTACTCTATCTTCCTCTCTCTCCCCATCTCTCTATCTATCTCTCCACTTTCTCTGTTTCACTCTCTCTCTCCATCTCTCTATCTATCTCTTCCCGCAACTCGTACCTTTCTTGCTTCATAGTAATTGCGATTTTCAAAGAACTTATCCATCTTCCTTTCCCATTGAATATGTTCTTCTAGGTCCTCCTTTCCATAGAATAATGGTATATTCAAATCATATAGGTTATCAGTCGTTGGTCCTTTTCTTGTAAATCTCCCACTTGAAATTCAATTTGAATTTCAAATTCGAATTATCCTCTTGAGATCTTATTGATCTCTTATTTTGGGCTTGAGATCTTGTTGAGCTCTTTCTTTGGGCTTGAGATCTTATTGGACTCTTCTTTTGGGCTTTCACTTAGGTTTCTTCAATTGCTCCAATCAGCCCATTCGATGCTTCTTCAAATCTTTTAGCCCTTAACATGTGAATCACAACATGCTCAATTTGATTCACATAAGAAGGGGTGATTAACGGAGAAAAGAATTGCTGAGAGATAGATTCTACTATTTGGTTAGTACGAATGAGTGACTGTGAAGCATGCTCCGGAGGAGATTCTTTCCCCGAGTCAGTCCAGTCAGAAAGGGGAGGTCCCGCCGTCTAGACTACATTTCGGGAGTTTGAACACCATCCCATTTCAATAAAAAATACAACCCTGTCAAAGGGATCTTACCTTCCTTCTAACTGAGTGGAAATCCAATCCTGTTTTGTCTTTTTTGCATAAAGACCAGGCATCCGGTAATAATAATAATAATTATATATATATATATATATATATTATTTGAAACCTCTAGCCAGCTCAAAAACAGAAAGCGCGCTAGCTAGCAAAGTGGACTCTATACAAGCTAGTGAACGAGAAAGCAAGCGTAGGCGAGAAAGCCGGAGCAGCAAGCGGAGGTCCAAAAGGACCCGAAGTGCGCCAAAGAGCAAGCTACAGTAAGAAAGCCGGAGCAGCAAGCAATGCAGACTCTATATGTGTGCACTAGCACACTCCAGCTTTCAAGCCTTCGCTTGCTCTCTTGCTCGTGTAGGGTCGTTCTGGACCTCCACTTGCTCTCTTGCTCAGTAGGGTCGCTCCTCCCCAGCAAGCTCCAGGGAGAAAGAACCTGAAGTGCTCCAAAGAGCAAGCGGAGGCATTGGAAGCGAAGCACGCCAAAGAGCAAGCTCCGGGGAGAAAGGACCCAAAGCGTGCCAAAGAGCAAGCGGAGGCTCGAAAGCCTCCGCGTGCTTCATTTTCTCGTTCGTGTCTACACAAATACTGCCTTTTCTTGGTCCCCTCCGCTTGCCAGAGAGCAAGCGTACAGGTCATTCCTCCCCTACGTTGCTTGCTCGCTCCGACTTTCTATTCTAGCAAGTGAGAAAACTACAAGCGCAGATGCTTTACGTTTTCGAGCCTCCGCTTGCTAGCAACAAAACAACAAGACATGTGCATAGGGTCGTTCCTCCCCTACGCTTGCTTGCTCTTTCTCGCCTCCACTTGCTTTCTCACCTCGGCCTACGCTTGCTCCATTCCATACCCAAACTAATATGAACCTTGCCAATATGTTGACGACACCCTACACTAAATATGGCAAGAACCCAAGACTTTCACGACGCAAGTACGAAAGGATGGAATATACCTTGTTTATATGAGAAAAAGGTATCGAATATCTAGATGCCACACCCAAATTCTCTGAGAAGAACTCTTAGAAACCCTGGTGATAAGTTTTGAATTGCTTGAACACCACAGGTAAAAACTTGATAAGTTCAAAAAGCTCTTGCAAGAAAAGAAAGAAGACAAAACTCAAAATATTGAAATTCCAAAGTTTCTGTCCTCTAATACCATGGAGTATGCCTTTTATAGGCACATATACAACCAAATAGCCTAAAAATAAGGAAAATATATCTTATGGTTACATGCCAACCATATCTAATCTAAATATCTAGGATATTTTATAACCAATTTAAAAATCTAAATTTAACTAATTAAATATCTAATATTATCATTTATTATCATAGAAGATTTATTATATTAATAAATCTCTACTCATTAATAAAATCTAGACCTTCTCGTGGGCTTTTCTTAGACTCTTTAATTGGGCTTCCTTCTCATGGGCATTTCTTGGACTCTTTAATTGGGCTTCCACTTGAATTTTCTACAATCTCTTTAATCAACCCATATAAAGCCTATTTGAACCTTTTAGCCCTTAACCTTGTGATTGGGCCCTCTTGAAGTCTCAAATAATCATTTACCCCATTTGGTGACAAAGTGTTCAGCTCCATTGCACGTTCAGTTGATTGGACTTGTGAATTTGTAAACTCTTTTATCGGATTCACATCACAAATGTAACTTAAAATGGCTATGTATATTTAACCACAGGTGCTACTTCTTTAGGCTTTGTTTACCGATCATAGTTTCAGCATTGCACCTCACTAGGATGGCTGGCTTTCTTTCGTCCCTTAGAGTCCTTCTAGCGGGTCTTAGTGCCTTCCTCTCTTATTCAAAAGCTCCCAAGGCCTTTTCTTGATAATCGCTCTCCTCATTCAGTTTTTTTTCTCCACCCACTGACTTTCACTTTAAGGTCTGTGGATGTGCATGCCATCCATATCCCTTGGTCCGTATAGAAAGGAGAAACTTGATCCCAAGTCGAACCGCATCCACATTTCTCGTAAGAGTCTTTTTTATGAGACCCTTTTTCCCTTTCGAACAACTGACAAGACTTTTGCTAGTTTGATTTTCATAATGACTTTGAGGGCAATTCCACTCTGACTTGACTTTACCACTCTAGCAGCCCACTTTCCCTTATGAAACTGTGACAGGTTCTCCACATAACTCAGTTGCTGGTGACTCTACTAAGACTGCTCGAAAGGACTCTCTTAGTTTGCCACCTACTGATGATGCTCTTTCATACACTACAAGCATGCCACTCAGGCTACACAAGCTTAATAAACAAAGCAATTCTCCATAAAGTCATCCAATAAGCACTCGATCGAAAGAGGGAACTCATCGAGAAAGAAAGAGACTAAAGAATATGCTTTTTCCGCTCAACTCAAAACCCAAGGTAGCTTCAAAGGTTGAGACAGCTGGAGTCGAAGCAAAGAAAAAAGAAGAAGGGTGATAGGGAAGGCCAAAAAAAGATGATGATAAAGGGTAAGGAGAAGGGAAATGGTGAGAAGAAACCCTCCTAAAAAGAGAGGTTAGGAAAGCTCGAAAACTATAAGCGAGTTAACTAGCGAAAAAACTACAAGGCAAGCTAGCGCGCGTAGGGTCTCCCCGTAGCTTGCTCTCTGGCTTGCGTAGGGCTTCTAGCGCCAGCAAGCAGAGGTCTGGAATGACCTGGAGTGAGCAAGAGAGCAAGCGTAGGCTCTAAAGCCTACGCGCCCTATAGTAGTTGTTGTTTTCGTAGTTTGCTAGCGCGCTACAGGTCGTTCCAACCCAGCAATCGAAGGGGGAAAGGACTTAGACCCGGAGCGAGCAAGAAAGTGTAGGTGTTGAAAGCTGGAGCGCACATCTTGTTGTTTTCGTAGTTTGCTAGCGCGTGTAGGCTCGAAGAGTTCGCTTGCTCCTCTTCGCTTGCTCTTTGGCTTGCGTAGGGTCGTTCCCCCCCTGAACTTGCTAGATTCAATAGCTTGACTAGTTGTGAATTCTGCCTTCCATGAAAACCCCGTCTTTTTGGCAGCAACTGCTAATAGATAGGAAAGAATGACTGACTAGGCAGACAAACTTCAAGGAAGGAGAGTCTTAAAAAGAAGACCGCTTTGCGACTAGCTTGACTAAATGGGCATACTGAAGCATAGGATACATGGGATGAATTAGTCAATTCAATCCTTTCATATGCATATGGCATTTTCGGGTCGTTCCTAAATAAATCATTGCCCTGGAGCCTCTCTTGAGCTCAGTGGGATATAATTGATCCAACTTGAAGTTAGCATTCAAATAAAACTATATTCTTAACAGATTGAGTTAGATGTAGGTAAGGATGTGCCCTAAGGAGGAAAATGCATTATGTATTTCCATAAAGAATGAACTTCTGACAACTCGTACAATCCAGTTCTTTTAGCGGGAGAGCAGTAGTCACATCCTGGCTTCTATCTCCAATCAGTGATCTAGTGGAATTCTATCTTGAAGCAATTGCAGCGTAAGGAATGCTTCCTTGTTCTCCTCCTTATTCAAAGCATCGAGCAAAGAAAAAAAATAGTTGGTATGGCTACTTGAGCAAAAGCTAACGAGACAGATGAGGAGGCAGAGACGTAAGGCATAGGGCAAAGGAGCAACGAATGGTAACAGATAAAAGTAGTAAGGTATGAAATGACTTAGAAAGAAGCTTGAAAATGGAAAGCGCGCTAGCATGCGTAGCAAGAAAACTACAAGCTAGCTAGCGAACAAGAAAGCAAGCATAGGCGAGAAATTCCTGAGTACTTATACATTTGTGTATTGGAGTTATACATCTATCCTAAGAAACGCTAAAAAAATTCTAAGAAACCCTATAAAACCCTAATAAATGCTAAGAAACCCTACAAAACCCTAAGAAACTCTAAAAAAACCCAATAAAACCCTAACAAATACTAAAAAATGCTAATAAACACTAAGAAACCCTATAAAACACTAAGAAATCCTATAAAACCCTAAAAAACACTAACAAATGCTAAGAAACTATATGAAACACTAAGTAACACTAAGAAATCCTAAAAAATATTAAGAAACCCTAGAAATGCTAAAACAATGCTAAGAATCGCTAAGAAATGCTAAAAAAAACCCATGAAACCCTAATAAACGCTAATAAACCCTAATAAACTCTAAGAATCCCTATAAAATCCTAAGAAATGCTAATAAACCCTAGGAAACCCTTAGAAATGGTAAGAAACGCAAGGAATTGCTAAGAAAAACTAAGAAATGATAAGAAATCCTTAAAAACGCTAAGAAACTCTAAGAAACGCTAAAAAATGCTAAGAAACGCTAATAAACCCTAATAAATCCTAAGAAACGGTTAGAAACACTAAGAAACACTAAAAACGATAATAAACTATAAGAAACCCTATAAAATGCTAAGAAACCCCATAAAACTCAAATAAAAAGCTAAGAAACCTATTAAAATGTAAATAAAATGCTAAGAAACCCTATGAAATGCTAAGAAACTAAAAGAAACACTAAATAATGCTAAAAAACCCTAAAATACATTAATAAACCCAAGAAACGCTAAAAAATGCTAAGAAAGGCTATTAAATCCTAAGAAACACTAATAAACCCTAAGAAATGCTAGAAAAACCTAATAAACGATAAGAAACGCTGAAAAACGCTAAGAAATGCTAATAAAAGCTAAGAAGCCTTAAGAAACCCGAAAAATGCTAAAAAAACCCTTTAAGACATTAAGAAACACTAAAAACCCTCTAAAACCCTAAGAAATCCTAAAAAAACTATAAGAAACATTAAGTAACGATAAGAAACCCTAAAAAATAGAAATAAACCCAAGAAATGCTAAAAAATGCTAAGAATCGCTAAGAAACCCTATAAAACCCTAAAAAATGCTAATAAACCCTAGAGAAACCTTAAAAACGTTAAGAAATGCAAGGAAATTCTAAGAAACACTAAGAAACCCTAAGAAACACTAGGAAACGCTAAGAAACTGTAAGAAATCCTAAAAACACTAATAAACCATATAAAACCCTAAGAAACCCTAAGAAATACTAAGAAAATCTAAAAAAAAAGAAAGAAAACCAACATGATGTGAATATGACAAAGAGTCTACAAATTCACAAGTTTAATCAATCGAATCTGCAATGGAGCTGAACAATTTGTCACCAAATATGATAAATACTCATTTGAGACTACAAGAGGGCCCAATGACAAGGTTAAAGGCTAACAGATTCAAATACGCTTTATATGGGCTGCTTAAAGAGATTGCTGAATATTCAAATGGAAGCCCAAATGAAGAGCCTCAGATGAGCCCAAGAGAAGGTCCATATTTAATTAATAAGGAGAGATTTATTAATATAATAAATCCTTAGGATTATATTAGGTAGTTCAGATTTTTAAATTAGTTATTAAAATATCCTAAATATTTAGATTAGATATGGTTAGCTTATAACCATAATAGATTTTTTTCCTTATTTTGTGGGCTATTCGGTTATTTTTTTGAGCCTATAAAAGGCATACTCCACAACATTGGAAGACACTTTGGAATTTCAATCTTGTGAGTTTTGTCTTCATTCTATCCTGAAAGGGCTTTTTGAACTTATTAGGTTTTTACTTGTGGCATTCAAGCAATCAAGACTTATCACCTGGGGTATTCTAAGAGTTCTTCTTAGAGGATTTGGTTGTGGTGTCTACATATCCCATACCTTGTTTCTCACAAAAACAAGGTATATTCCATCTTTTTGCACTTACGTCATGAAAGTCTTGGGGTCTTTGCCATATTTGGTGTAGGGCATCGTCAACATATTGGCAATGTTCACATCAGTTGGTATCAGACACACGATTGCATGACAAGTTCCATCCCATCTTTTATATCTAGTTCTTTTTTTATCTTCTCTACCTATTTTTATTCTCTATAAAAGAAAAACAAAAGAAATTCTATCTTCTTCTATCTATCTTCTCTTCAGTAGGTTAAAAGAAAAAAGAAAAAAAGCCAAAAAAATTCGTGCCAAAAAAAATCAAAATAAAAATAAAAAAAGAGCACAAAAAATCGTGCTAAAAAAAGAGCAAAAAAATGCAAAAAAAAAAGAGAGGCACACAATTCTAGCTTGAATTTCATTCTTCTCTATCTATTCTATTTCATTCCATCTTAATTTATTTTTCTATCTACATTTTATTCTTCTTTGAGTCTATTCGTACACCACACTTAAATTCTTCTGGAATTGGTGTTTGAAAACCTTATTAATTTGTCTTGATTGTTCCTCAAGTTGAATTGCTTCGTAAAAATGATTTGTTTTTAAAGTTCAATTCAGATTGAAAGAAGACATATGTGTGGAAAAAGGCAAGAGTGCTTTAAATTTATAAGAAAAAGTGATGCAAACCCTGCCAATATACTAACGGCACCCTACACCAAATATGGAATAGACCTCAAGACTTTCACGATGCAAGTAAAAAGAATGGAATATACCTTGTCTGGTTAAGGAATAAGGTAAGGATAGAAGTAGACGCCACACCAAACTCCTCTAAGAAGAGATCCTAGAAAACCCTGGTGATAAGTCTGATTGCTTGAACGCCACAAGTAAAAACCTGATAAGTTCAAAAGTTCTTTCAAAAGAGAAAGAAGACATAAGCCTCACAATAAAATTGAAATCAAAGATCTGTCTTTACAATGGTCTAAAGTTAGCCTTTTATAGGCACTTGAGAATATTAGCAATTATCTAAATAAGGAAATAAAATATTGGGGTTGACATGCCAACCATATTGAAAATATTGCTAATATAATTCTTGAACATATCTAGAAAATATATTGTTTCCTAATTTAATCTTCTAGAAGATTTATGATAAATCTCCCACTTTAAATTCAAATTTGAATTATCTTCTAGAGATCTTATTGGGCTCTTTCTTTGGGCTTGAGATCTTATTGGGCTCCTTTTTTGGGCTTGAAATCTTATTGGACTCTTCCTTTGGGCTTCCACTTGGGTTTCTTCAATTGCTCCAATTAGTCCATTCAATGCTTCTTCAAATCTTTTGGCCCTTAACTTGTGAATCATAGCGTCCCCAATTTGATTCACATCAAAAAGCCAGTTGAGTGTGAAACAAGAGTGTTTGGGAGAAACATGTGAGGGAGAATTGCGAGCTTCTTTTCTTTCTAACAATTGCCAGGTTTAGAAGGCCCAACGACAAGGAAACACAATGAAAGAAGAGGGTTTCATATCGCCCATTCAAAACCTACACTGGAAAGCAATGAAGAGTCATATGAAAAAGATAGTGAAGTCTGAATTTGAGCCACTCCATACATACGCGAATGGATCGTTTGGAGGAAGGTGTGAGACGATACTCATATCAACATACTTCCATTGAACGACCGTGGAGCAGTCGATCTCAATGCTTCGAACCATAGGAACTGGGGGGAGTTCGATGATCTCCAAGTTAATTGCGACAACATCAAGCTCAATTCCTTCAATCAACCTACTACTTGGGATAGACCATGGATTGATGATATCTTGGACAACCAACGTGAGAAGTTATTTCATACCCGTTGCTCTATGAACAATAAGGTTTGTTCTGTTATCATAGATGGGGAAAGTTGCACCAACTTTGCTAGCACCAAGCTTGTGGAGAAGTTGGCATTACATACAACGAAGCATCCAAAGCCATATCAAATTCAAAGGCTGAATGATCAATCCAAACTCAAGGTAACCCAACAGGTAATAGTGTCCTTCTCTATTGGGAAACATCATGGTGAAATATTATGTGATATAGTACCAATGCATGCATGTCATATTTTATTGGGAGAACCTTGGAAGTTAGTTCTTCATGTTACATATGATAGATTAATAGATAGGTACTCATTTGTGATGAATAATAGATCAATATCTCTTGTACCTCTTGCTTTATAACAAAATTTTCAGGATTAGTTGAAAAAGAAAAAAGTGAGATAAAGAGAGATACAATTTCAGATCAAATCCTTACAATACTTATGTATAAGGATTTATGTTTTACTAACCATATTGTTGGATATTTGCCGAGCATTAGTGTTTTTCTTCTGTAGGAATTCAAGAATGTCATTCCAAAGAAGATGACTCTTGGTTTGCCACCAGTTCGAGAAAACAAGAATCAAAGTCCACACCAAGTCCTAAAACTAATGGAAAGGAGATATATACGTAAGAGCAAGCGACCATGTGTTGTACCCATGAAGGACGTAACTTGGCAAATATGCCTCGATTGTTGAGCCATTGACAATATCACGGTAAAGTATCGATGACATCTTTCTCATTTATATTATATTATTATTGAGTTTCATGGATACTATTTATTTTCAAAACTTGATCTTAAAAGTCAATATCATCCATTTCAAATTAAAGAAAGAGATGATTTGAAAACAACATATGAAACAAAACCAGGTCTATATGATTGGTTAGTTGTTATTTTTGGATTAACTAGTGCCTTTAGCACTATCATGATATCAATGAACCATATCTTGCATGTTATCATTTTAAAGTTTGACTATATATATTTTGATGACATCCTAGTATATGATAAGATCTTAGATGAACTTATGGAATATTTAAAAATTATGTTAGAAGTTTTTAGGAAAGATCAGTTATTTGCCAAATTGAAGAATTGCATATTGTGTTTGGGTAAACTTGTATTTCATGGATATGTTATAAGTTTTGAAGGTATTAGCATTGACAAGGGGATTAAGGTAATTCGAGATTGGAAAACACCTTATTTGGTAAGTCAGGAAAGAAGAACAATTGCACATTATAATGAAAAGTTCAGTGGAGTAGCCCTCAAGCTGAATGAGTATCATGCAAGGTGGGTAGAATTCATTTATACATCTAGTTATGTGATCAAGTGTAAGCAAGGTATGAAAAATGTAGTTGCTCATACATTATCTGGAAGGTACATCTTGCTTATAATTGTTGATACTAAATTGCTTAGTTTTGCTTAGAATACTTTGTTTGATATAAAATTTCTATTTTCAACTACATGTTTACCACATATTGTGTTTGCTTATAATCGTTATATTTATTTAGTGACTAAGTTATCACCATTGAAGATTATCTATAGTTTTAATCTATTTGATAGAAAACAGCAGAATCAAGAAAATATTAATCTAGCCAACAAAAGTTTCAACAATATTGTTTTTTATCCAGGGATTTGGATTAACCTACATCTGAGGAATGAACTATTTATGAATAGAAAACTATCAAAATTTCTTAGATTAGAAAGATTATTTAAAGTGTTAAACTTAGTAGTAATAATTACAACAGGAAGTTATCTAGCAAATATATTGTTAACAATAGCATAAATATTTATAAGTTAATGTCTTTTAATGTAGGTGACGAAGGAAAAGAAGATTTGAGGACAAATCATTTTAAAGAGGGGGACAATGATGTGAATCTGACAAAGAGTCTATAAATTCACAAGTTCAATCAACCGAATCTGCAATGGAGCTGAACAATTTGTCACCAAATACGATAAATACTCATTTGAAACTACAAGAGGGCCCAATGACAAGGTTAAGGGCTAAAAGGTTAAAATAGGCTTTATATGGGTTGATTAAAGAGATTGTTGAATATTCAAATGGAAGCCCAAATGAAGAGCCCAAGATAAGTCCAAGAGAAGGTTCATATTTAATTAATAAGGAGAGATTTATTAATATAATAAATCTCTCAGGATAATATTAGGTAGTTCAGATTTTTAAATTAGTTATTAAATATCCTAGATACTTAGATTAGATATGGTTAGCTTATAACCATAATAGATTTTTTTCCTTATTTTGTGAGCTATTCGATTGTTTTTTCAGCCTATAAAAGGCATACTCCACAACATTGGAAGACACTTTGAAATTTCAATATGAGTTTTGTCTTCTTTCTATCCTGAAAGGGCTTTTTGAACTTATCAGGTTTTTATCTGTGGCGTTCAAGCAATCAAGACTTATCACCTGTGGTCTTCTAGGAGTTCTTCTTAGAGGATTTGGGTGTGGCGTCTACATATCCCATACCTTGTTTCTCACATAAACAAGGTATATTCCATCTTCTCGCACTTGTGTCATGAAAGTCTTGGAGTCTTTGCCATATTTGGTGAAGGGTGTAGTCAGCATATTGGCGGGGTTCGCATCACAAGAAACGCTAAAAAAGTGCTAAGAATCTCTAAGAAACACTAATAAAACCTAAGAAACACTAATAAATGCTAAAAAGTTCTAAGAAACCTTATAAAACTTCAAGTAATGCTAAGAAACACTACAAAACCCTAAGAAACTCTAAAAAACCCAATAAAACCCTATAAAACGCTAAGAAACCCTATAAAACCCTAAGAAAGGCTAATAAACACTAAGAAATTGTAAGAAATGCTAAGTAATGCTAATAAATCCTAAAATACATTAAGAAACCCAAGAAAATGCTAAAACACCCTATGAAACACTGAGAAACGCTAATAAACCCTAACAAACCCTAAGAATCCCTATGAAACTCTAAGTATTGCTAATAAACCCTAGGAAATGCTAAGAAACCCTAAAAAACACTTAAAAATGCTAAGAAACTCTAAAAACCCAAAAAAACACTAAGAAACCCTATAAAACCCTAAGAAAGCCAAAGAAATGCTAAGAAACTCTAAAAAAAAATCAAGAAACCCAAGAAACGCTAAAAAAATGCTAAGAATCTCTAAAAAATGCTAACAAACCCTTATAAATACTAAGAAAGCCTTAGAAGCACTAATAAATGCTAAAAAATTCTAAGAAACCCTATAAAACCCTAATATTTGGTAGTTTAGATTTTTAAATTAGTTATTAAATATCCTAGATATTTAGATTAGATATGGTTAACTTATAACCATAATAGATTTTTTTTCCTTATTTTGTGAGCTATTCGATTGTTTTTTCAGCCTATAAAAGGCATACTCCACAACATTGGAAGACACTTTGAAATTTCAATATGAGTTTTGTCTTCTTTCTATCCTGAAAGGGCTTTTTGAACTTATCAGGTTTTTATTTGTGGCGTTCAAGCAATCAAGACTTATCACTTGTGGTCTTCTAGGAGTTCTTCTTAGAGGATTTGGGTGTGGCGTCTACATATCCCATACCTTGTTTCTCACATAAACAAGGTATATTCCATCTTTTCGCACTTGTGTCATGAAAGTCTTGGAGTCTTTGCCATATTTGGTGCAGGGTGTAGTCAGCATATTGGCGGGGTTCGCATCACAAGAAACGCTAAAAAAGTGCTAAGAATCTCTAAGAAACACTAATAGACCCTAATAAAACCTAAGAAACACTAATAAATGCTAAAAAGTTCTAAGAAACCCTATAAAGCTCTAAGAAATGCTAAGAAACACTACAAAACCCTAAGAAACTAGAAACTATAAAAAAAACCCAATAAAACGCTAATAAACCCTATAAAACCCTAAGAAATGCTAATAAACACTAAGAAATTGTAAGAAATGATAAGTAATGCTAATAAATCCTAAAATACATTAAGAAACCCAAGAAACGCTAAAACAATGCTAAGAATCGCTAAGAAATGATAAAAAAAAACCCTATGAAACACTGAGAAACGCTAATAAACCCTAACAGACCCTAAGAATCCCTATGAAACTCTTAGTATTACTAATAAACTCTAGGAAATGCTAAGAAACTCTAAGAAACCCTAAGAAATGCTAAAAAAATGATAAGAAACTCTAAAAACCCAAAAAACACTAAGAAATCCTATAAAACCCTAAGAAACCCAAAGAAATACTAAGAAACTCTAAAAAAAAATCAAGAAACCCAAGAAACACTAAAATAATACTAAGAATCTCTAAGAAATGCTAACAAACCCTTATAAATCCAAAGAAAGCCTTAGAAACACTAATAAACGCTAAAAAATTCTAAGAAACCCTACAAAACCCTAATAAAACGCAATAAATCCCTAAGAAATACTAAAAAGTGGTAATAAACACTATGAAACCCTATAAAGCGCTAATAAACCCTATGAAACTCTAAAAAAACACTAAGAAATTCTAAGAAACTATATGAAACACTAAGAAATCTTTAAAAACATTAAGAAACTCTAAAAACGCTAAAAAAATGCTTAGAATCGCTAAGAAATTGATGTGAATCCGACAAAAAAGTCTACAAATTCACAAGTTCAATCAATCGAACGTGCAATGGAGCTGAACACTTTGTCACCAAATGGGATAAATGATTATTTGAGACTTCAAGAGGGCCCAATCATAAGGTTAAGGGCTAAAAGGTTCAAATATGCTTTATATGAGCTAATTAAAGAGATTGCGGAAAATACAAGTGGAAGCCCAATTAAAGAGTCCAAGAAATGTCCACGAGAAGGAAGCTCAATTAACGAGTCCAAGAAAAGCCCATGAGAAGGTCCAGATTTAATTAATGAGTAGAGATTTATTAATATAATAAATCTTCTAGGATATTAATGATAATATCACTCTCTCTCCTCTCTCTACTCTCACTGTCTCTCTACCCTCCCTCTATCTCTCCACTTTCTCTCTCTCACTCTCTCTCTCCATCTCTCTATTTATCTCTCCCCTTTCTCACGCTCAATCTCTCTCCAATCTCTCTCCTATATCTCTCCCCCTCTCTCTCCTCGTCTCTCTCTCCCTCTCTCTATCTCTCTCTCCCTATCTCTCCTCTCTATCTCTCCACTTTCTCTCTCATTCTCTCTCCTCCTCTCTCTCCCCGTCTCACTCTCTCTATTTTCATCTATCTCTCCTATATCTCTCCTCCTCTCTCTTCCTCACTCTCTCTCCCCCTCTCTCCCCCTCTCTCCTTCTCTCTCTCCCTCACTATCTCCCGTCTCTCTCTCCCATCTCTCTCTCCCCTACCTCTAAATCTCTCTCTCCCCGACTCTCTCCCTCTCCATCTCTCTCTATATCTCCCTCTTCTCTCTCCCCTTTATATCTCTCTCTCCTCTCTCTACTCTCCCTATCTCTCTCCCCCTCTCTCCCTTACTCTGTCACGTCTCTCTCTTCCTCTATCTCCCGTCTAACTCTCTCTATCTCTCTCTATGTCCCTCTTCTCTCTCTACCCTCTCTGTCTCTCACTCTCTCTCCTCTCTCTACTCTCCCTATCTCTCTCCCTTACTCCCTCTCCCATCTCTCTCTGCGTCTCTCTCTCCTCTCTATAATATCCCTATCTCTCTCCCTTACCCCTCTCCCATCTCCCTCTATGTCTCTCTCCCCATCTCTTTCTCACTATCTCTCCCATTATCTTTCTCTGTCCTCTTTCTCTATCTTTCCCCTCCTCACTCTCAATCTCTCCTTTCTCTCTGTCACTCTCTTTCCTCCTCTCTCAACCTCTCTCTCATCCAGTGTCTCTCTCCTCCTCTCTCTATCTCTCCCCTCTCTCTCTCTCACTCTCTCACCCCGTCTCTCACTCCCTCTCTCTACCCATCTCTATCTCTACACTTTCTCTCTCTCATTCTCTCTCCTCCTCTCTCTCCCCATCTCACTCTCTCTATCATCCTATATCTCTCCCTCACTCTCTCCCTCACTATCTCCCGTCTCTCTCTCCTCTACCTCTAAATCTCTCTCTCCCCGACTCTCTCCCTCTCTCTCCCCATCTCTGTCTATATCTCCCTCTTCTCTCTCCCCTTTCTATCTCTCTCCCCTCTCTCTACTCTCCCTATCTCTCTCTCTCTCTCCCTTACTCTGTCATGTCTCTCTCCACAACTCTCTCTATCTCATCCCCCTCAATCTCTCCCTCTCTCTCACTCTCTCCTCCTAACTCTCCCTCTGTCTCTCTCATCTCTCTCTCTCTCCTATCTATCTCTCACTCTCTCTCCAATCTCTCTATCCTCTCCCTATCTCCTATCTCTCTCTCCTCTTTCACCCTGTATCTTACTCTCTTCTCCTCCTCTCTTTACCTCTCTCTCTCCTCATCTCTCTCCCCACCTTTCTCCCGTCTCTCCCTCCTCTCTCTCTACATCTCTTTGCTCTCTCCGCGTCTCTCTCTCCCTCTCTCTCTACCCTCTCTGTCTCTCACTCTCTCTCCTCTCTCTACTCTCCTTTTCTCTCTCCTCTCTCTACTCTCTTTGTCTCTCTCCCTTACTCCCTCTCCCATCTCTCTCTACGTCTCTCTCTCCTCTCTCTCCCCATCTCTTTCTCACTATCTCTCCCCTTTATCTCTCTCTATCCTCTCTCTATCTCTCCCCTTCTCTCGCTCTATCTTTCCCCTCCTCACTCTCTATCACGCCCCTTTCTCTCTGTCACTCTCTTTCCTCCTCTCTCAACCTCTCTCTCATCCAGTGTCTCTCTCCTCCTCTCTCTATCTCTCCTCTCTCTCTCTCTCACTCTCTCACCCTGTCTCTCACTCCCTCTCTCTACCCATCTTTATCTCTCCACTTTCTCTCTCTCATTCTCTCTCCTCCTCTCTCTCCTCGTCTCACTCTCTCTATCTTCATCTATCTCTCCTATATCTCTCCCCCTCTCTCTCCCTCCCTCCTTCTCTCTCTCCCTCACTATCTCCCGTCTCTCTCTCCCATCTCTCTCTCCTCTACCTCTAAATCTTTCTCTCCCCTCTCTCCCCGACTCTCTCCCTCTCTCTCCCCATCTCTCTCTATATCTCCCTCTTCTCTCTCCCCTCTCTCTTCTCTCCCTTTCTCTCTCCCTTACTCTGTCACGTCTCTCTCCACAACTCTCTCTATCTCATCCCCCTGATCTCTCCCTCTCTCTCACTCTCTCTCTCTCTCACACTCTGTCCTCCTAACTCTCCCTCTCTCTCTCATCTCTCTCTCTCCTATCTATCTCTCACTCTCTCTCCAATCTCTCTATCCTCTCTCTATCTCCCTTTCTCTCCTCTCTTTACCTCTCTCTCTTCTCGTCTCTCTCCCCACCTCTCTCCCTCTCTCTCCCGTCTCTCCCTCCTCTCTCTCTCTCTACATCTCTTTGCTCTCTCCGTGTCTCTCTCTCCCTCTCTCTCCTCATCTCTCTATCTCCCTCTTCTCTCTCTACCCTCTCTATCTCTCACTCTCTCTCCTCTCTCTACTCTCCTTTTCTCTCTCCTCTTTCCACTCTCTTTGTTTCTCTCCCTTACTCCCTCTCCCATCTCTCTCTACATGTGTCTCTCCTCTCTCTCCCCATCTCTTTGTCACTATCTCTCCCCTTTATCTCTCTCTATCCTCTCTCTATCTCTCCCCTTCTCTCGCTCTATCTTCCCCTCCTCTCTCTCTATCACTCCCCTTTCTCTCTGTCACTCTCTTTCCTCCTCTCTCAACCTCTCTCTCATCTAGTGTCTCTCTCTCCCCTCTCTCTCACTCTCTATCCCCGTCTCTGTCTCCATCTCTCTACCCATCTCTATCTCTCCACTCTCTCTCTCATTCTCTGTCCTCATCTCTCTCTCCACCTCTCTCCCTCTCTCTCTCGTCATCTCTCTCTCCTCTCTCTATCTCTCCCCTGTCTATCTCTCCTCTTGTCTCTCTATCTCTCCCTTTTTCTCTGTCACTCTCTTTCCTCTCTCCCTCTCTCTCCTCGTCTCTCTTTCCACCTCTCTCTCATCTCTCTTCTCTCTTTGTCTTATATCTCTCTCACTCTCTCTGCCTCCATGAATTTCTCTCTCCCTCTCTCACACTCTCTCTCTCCATCTCTCTATATCTCCCTCTTTTCTCTCTCCTCTTCTCTCTCCCCTTTTTGTCTCTCACTCTCTCTCCTCTCTCTACTCTCCATATCTCTCTCCTCCTCTCTCTCATGTCTCTCTCTACATCTTTGTCTATCTCTCCTTCTCTCTCCCATCTCTCTCTCCTATCTATCTCTCACTCTCTCTCCAATCTCTCTATCCTGTCTCCATCTCTTGTCCCTATCTCCTATCTCTATCTCTCCTATTTCTCTCTCACTATCTCTCTCCTCCTCTCTCTCCCTCTATCTCTCCACTTTCTCTCTCTCACTCTCTTATCTCTCCCCTTTCTCACACTCAATCTCTCTCCAATCTCTCTCCTATATCTCTCCCCCTCTCTCTCCTCGTCTCTCTCTCCCTCTCCCTATCTCTCCCTCTCCCTATCTCTCCCCTCCTCTCTATCTCTCCCTTTCTCTTTCTCACTCTATTTCCTCCTCTCTCGCTCTCTCTCCCCGTCTCTCTCTTTCTCTCCCCTCCTCTCTATCTATCTCTCCCTTTCTCTCTCTCACTCTCTTTCCTCCTCTCTCCCTCTCTCTCTTTCTCTCCCCTGCTCTCTATCTATCTCTTTCTCTCTCTATCTCTCCCCTTTCTCTCTCTCCCCTCTGTATCTATCCTCTCCTCTATCTATCTCTCCCCTTTCTCTCTCTCACTCTCTTTCCTCCTCTCTCCAACTCTCTCTCCTCATCTCTCTTTCAACCTCGCTCTCGTCTCTCTATCTTATATCTCTCTCACTCTCTCTCCCTCCATCAATCTATCTCCCTCTCTCTTTCTCAATCTCTCCCCGTGTCTCTCTCCTTCTCTGTCCCTTCTCTATCTCTCCCTCTCTCTATCTCTCTTTCTCGGTCTCTCCCTCCCTCCCTCTATCCGTCTCTCTTTCTCCTTTATCTATCTCTCCCCTTTCTCTCTCTATCTCTCCCACCTTCTCTCTCTCTCCCTCACCATCTCTACCTCTCCCTCTCTCTCCTCTCTATCACTCCCCTCCTCTCTATATCTCTCCCTTTCTCTCTCTCACTATCTTTCCTCTTCTCTCCCTCTCTCTCCCCGTCTCTCTCACTCCTCCTCTCTCCTCTCTCTATCTCTCCCTTTCTCTCTCTCCACTCTCTCTCCCTCACCATCTCTCGCTCTTTATCTCTCCCCTCCTCTCTCTATCTCTTCCTTTCTCTCTCTCACTCTCTTTCCTCTTCTCTCCCTCTCTCTCTCCCCATCTCTCTCTCTCCTCCTCTCTCCTCTCTCTATCTCTCCCTTTCTCTCTATCTCTATCACTCTCTCCGCTCTCTCTCATCTCTCTCTATCTCTCTCATTCTCTCTCCTCCTCTCTCTACCTCTTTCCCATCTCTCTCTCCCCGTCTCTTTCTCTCTGTACTATCTCTCTCTATCTCTCCCCTTTCTCTCTCTCACTATCTCTCCCTTCCTCTATCTACGTCTCTCTCTCGTCCTCTATCTCTATCTCGTTCATTCTCTCTCCTCCTCTCTCCCATCTCTCTCCTCTTTCTCTCTATGTCTCACCTTTCTCTCTCACTCTCTCAAACGTCTCTTTCTCTCTCTCCACTCTCTTTCTGTCCCCTTGCTCTCTCTCCTCTCTCTATCTCTCCCCTTTCTCTCTCTCACTCTCTTTCCTCCTGTCTCCCCATCTCTCTCACCTCTCTCTATCTCACCCCTTTCTCTCTCTCACACACTCTCTCTCCGTCTCTCTCTTTGTCTGCCCATATCTATCTCACCTTTCTCTCTTTATCTCTCTCTACCTTTCTCATTCTCTCTCTCCTCCTCTCTCTACCTCTCTCTCCCATCTCTCTCTACCCATCTCTTTCTCTCTCTCCTCCCTCTATCTCTCCTCTTTCTCTCTCTCACTCTCTCTCACTCTCTCTCCTCCTCTCACTCCCTCCCACTATCTCCATCTCTCTCTCCTCCTCTCTCTTCGCTCACTCTTTATCTCTCTCCTCCTCTCTCTACCTCTCTCTTGTCTCTCTCTCCCCGTCTCTTTCTCTCTCCTCTCTCTAGCTCTCCCCATTCTCTCTCTCACTCTCTCCTCCACTCTCTCCCTCCCACTATCTTCATCTCTCTCTCCTTTCTCTCTTTATCTCTCTCTCCTCTCTCTATCTCTCTCATTCTCTCTCATGCTCTCTCTCTTCCATCTCTCTCCCTATCTCTTTCTCTCTCTCCTCTCTCTCTTATATCTCTCTCACTCTCTCTCCCTTCCTTAATCTCTCTCTCCTTTCTCTCTCTCACTCTCTTTCCTCCTCTCTCACCCTCTCTCTCTCCTCTCTCTCTCCTCCTCTCTTTCCTATCTCTATCTCTCCCCTTTCTCTCTTTCACACTCTCTCCTCCTCTCTCTCTCCAATCTCTCTCTCCTCTATCTCCTCTCTCTGTTTGCTATCTCTCTCACCCTCTCTTTCCTCTCTTTATCTATTCTGTTTCGCTCTCTCCCTCTATCTCCTAGCTCTCCCATCTCTCTCTCTCCCTCACTCTCTCACGTCTCTCTATCTATCTCTCCCCTTTCTCTCCTCTCTCACTCTCTTTAATCTTTCTCTCCATCTCTCTCTCCTCTCTCTCTCTCTCCCCTCTCTATCTCTCCCCTCCTCTCTCTATCTCTCCCTTTCTCTCTCACTCTCTTTCCTCCTATCTCCCTCTCTCTCCCCTCTCTATCTCTCTCGCACTCTCTCTCGTCTCTCTCTCCTATCTCTCTACATCCCTATATTCTCTCTCCCCGTCTTTCTATATCTCTCTAGCTCCCTATTCTCTCTCCTCTTCTCTCTCCCACTCTCTCCTCCTCTATCTCTCCCATCTGAGAGAAATGGTAGAGAGAGGAGGAAAGAGAGTGATGATAGATAGGGGAGACATAGAGAGAGTTGAGAGAGAGATAAAGAGATGGGAGAGAGAGGAGAGAAAGAAAGGGGATAGTTAGAGAGAGACGAGAGAGAGAAAGAGATGGGAAGAGAGAGGAGAGAGAGACACGAGAGAGAGGTTGGTAGAAGAGGAGAGAGATGGGAGAGAGAGTGAAGAGAGAGATTGGGTAGAGAGAGAGAGTAGAGAGAGGAGAGAGATAGAGAGGGTAGAGAGAGAAGAGGTAGATAGAGAGAGATGGGGAGAGAGGGAGAGAGGATTTGAGAGAGACGGGGAGAGAGAGGTAGAGAGAGGAGGAGGAGAGAGAAAGAGAGAAAGAGGGAGGGATAGATAGAGAGATGGGGAGAGAGTAGTGGAGAGAGATAGTGAGAGAGAGAGAAAGTGGGAGGGATAGATAGAGAGACGGGGTGAGTGTAGAGGAGAGAGATAGTGAGAGAGAAAGGGGAGTGATAGAGAGAGGAGAGAGTGAGGAAGAGAGAGATGGGAGAGTGAAAGGGAAGATATAGAGAGCCGAGAGAGAAAGAAATGCAGAGAGAGTGGAGAGAGAGAGGAGAGAGAGTTGTAGAGAGAGGAGGAGAGAGAATGCGAGAGATAGAGAGAGGTGGATAGTGATAAAGAGAGAGAGGAGATAGAGGAGGAGAGAGAGACAGAGAGGGAAGGAGGGAGAGAAAGTGAGGGAGATAGAGAGATTTAGATAGGGAGATAGAGGAAGAGAGAGACGGGGAGAGAGAGTGTGAGAAAGAGAAAGAAGAGAGATAGAGAGATGTAGAGAGAGCGAGAGAGAGAGAGAGTGAGAGAGAGATTGGGTCGATGAGAGAGATAGAGAGAAAGGGGAGAGATAGAGAGAGTGGAGAGAGGAGGAAAGAGAGTGAGAGAGAGAAAGGGAGAGATAGAGAGAGGGGAGGGGAGAGAGAGGGTGAGGGTGAGAGAGTGGAGAGAGTAAGAGAGAGAGATAGAGACTGGGAGAGAGAGATAGATAGAGAAATGGAAGAGATAGAGAGTGGAGAGAGAGAGGAGGAGAGAGAAAGGGCGAGATAGAGAGAGGAGGGGAGAGAGTGAAAGAGAATGGTGAGAGATAGATAGAGAGAGGAAAGAGTGAAAGAGATTGGGAGAGAGAGGAGAGAGAGACGAAAGAGAGAGGTAGAGATGAGGAGAGAGGCAATGAGAGAGATAAAGAGAGAGGCAAGAGTGGAGGAGAGAGAGATGGAGATAGAGGGAGGGAGGAGAGATGGGGGAGAGAGAGAGATTGAGGGAGGGAGAGAGGGAGAGAGGGAGAGAGATATAAGAGAGTGACAGGAGGGAAAGATGGAGAGAGAGATTGGAGAGATAGATAGAGGTAAAGGGAGAGAGAGGAGGAGAGAGATAGTGAGAGAGAAATGGGAGAGAGATAGGAGAGAGAGATGGGAGAAAGTGGAGAGGTACGAGAGATAGAAAGGGTAGAGAGAAGAAGAGAGAAGAGAGAGGAGGAGAGAGAGGAGAGAGGTGTAGAGAGAGGAGAGAGAGATGGGAGAGAGTGAGGGAGAGAGAGGAGGAGAGAGAGGAGAGAGGTGTAGAGAGAGAGGAGGAGAGAGAGGAGAGAGGTGTAGAGAGAGAGGAGGAGAGAGAGGAGAGAGGTGTAGAGAGAGAGGAGGAGAGAGAGGAGAGAGGTGTAGAGAGAGAGGAGAGAGATGGGAGAGAGTGAGGGAGAGAGAGGAGGAGAGAGAGGGAGAGAGTCAGGGAGATAGAGAGAGTGAGACGGGGAGAGAAAGGTGGAGAAAGAGAATGAGAGAGAGAAAGTAGAGAGATAGAGATGGGAGAAAGACATTGGAAAGAGAGTGATAGAGAGAAAGGGGAGAGATGGATAGAAAGATGGGTAGAGAGAGTGAGACAGAGAAAGTGGAGAGATAGATAGAGAGATGGGGAGAGAGAGAGGGAGAGAGAGTAGGAGAGATATAATGAGAGAGAGAAAGGGGATAGATAGAGAGAGGGAGGGATATAGGAGATAGAGAGGGGAGAGAGAGGAGAGAGAGATTGGAGAGAGCAGAGGGGGAGATAAGAGGAGAGAGAGATAGGAGAGATAGAGGGGGAGAGAGTGGGAGAGAGAAAAGGGAGAGATAGAGAGAGGTGTAGAGGAAGAGACGAGAGAGAGAGTAATCGAGAGAGGGGGAGAGAGCGACGGGAGAGTAGAGAGAGGAGAGAGAGAAGAGGGAGATAGAGAGAGATAGAGAGAGACGGGGAGAGAAAGTGAGAGGGGGAAGGGGAGAGATAGAGAGAGATGGGAGAGAGAGACGGGAGAGAGAGAGAAGGAGAGAGGGGGAGAGAGAGGGAGAGAGAGTGAGGGAGATAGAGAGTGAGAGTGAGACGGGGAGAGAGAGGAGGAGAGAGAGAATGAGAGATAGTGTCACTCCCTAACCGGGTTTGGTCGGATCCCCGTGATCAACTTGCCACTATCCTAGTTTATTAAAAGGGTTTCCCCTTATTATAGATCGTAAAGAGTAAGACGTCCTTTAAACCTGCACCTTTTCCAAGAATAACATAAACAAAACTACATAATAATTTAGATTTATCATACTTGTATCACAGGCATCTTAGTTGATGGTCTTTAATGATAGGCTTTCTAAAATCTCCTGAAAGGGATATAAGGGAGGGGGTGAGTACGACTACTTAGTGAATGGGTTTTCCAAAAGTTTTAGACTTATAAGAAAATATTTATTATTGGAGTGTGCTAGACTCCTTTCTTTTAAAAAATCCCTTCAATTAAAAATTCGAGTTTATCCATCATTTCTTATTTACCATAGTGTATTATCACCCAACACACATCCTTCAAAATGAAGGTTACACACATTCGCAGGTCAGCATGACTACTGAACCCACTAGTGGCTTCGGAGCGACTTTACCGACCATTCTGATAGAAGCACGACCACTTCTACCCTGAAATTAAGTGAATGTACGCGACATCTGACCCTTAATCCCAAAATTGATTCTTTGTGTCCATATGAGGATAGAGGCCTCATCCTATCCCCACCCCAGTCTCATGCGCTTGGTGCTACTCCAAATTTCGCATAGACACCTGGAACGAGGATCTGTCCTTATACTCACCAGTTCATCTAGGTCCCTTAATACAAAACCCAAACTTTTTAGCTATTTGCAATTAGTTCCCTAAAGTTATTTCTCTTTAACTTTAAGTCCCTCATGTCGGTTTTTCCTCAAATTGATTCCCAAAACTTTTAAAATTTATCTTGGGACCTCAATTTATACAAATTCACCAAAAAGGGGTTTAATTTCCCAAATTTCCAATTTGGTCCCACAACTTTTCCAAAATTACCATTTTGCCCTTCCTTTACAAAAATGGTAAGTTTAGCCCCAAAAATTAAAAAATTCATCAATTGGCCCTCCAACATTATTTTCATGCCCAATTGACCCTCAATTTCATAAAATTTCATTTTGGTCCTTTGAATTTCCAAAAATCCCCAAATTTCCCCAATTTTTCCCCAATTTCAACTCCTTAGCACAACCGAATTTGATTTCATCAAATTGACCAATCAAACCTCCAATTGTTGAAATTGAAGTTAAAATTGAGTTCCTCCATCCTCTTACGATTCAATAGCACTATGAATCGCAAGTTTTGACACTGGAACGAGCTCAAACGGAGCTTTGCTGAAAAATGGACTACAGAGAGAGAAAGCTTCGATTACTCACCGGTGAGGGCACGACGGTCCGAGCTTTCGATTTGGGCAGATATCTCTTATCCTGAGGTTTATCCTAGAATTAAGAATTGCATCAATTTATGCTGAATTGAGTTAAAATTTCAAGATTTCATGAAATTCTGCCGGTTCTCTCTCTAGCACCAGCCGAAAATTGTAGAGGGGAGTTGAATTGGCTTACCTTTCAGTTCTAATTCAGTCGTGGGAGGGCTCGAGAAGTGTTGGGAAGGCTTGATTTGGCTTGAGGAGGGCTCAAAATGGCCGATTTCATCTCGGCCGAAATAAAGCAACTTCGGTCTGCCGGAGCTGCTTCACTGTTTCATCACGCCGGCGACCCTCAGAGTGAACGGAGACTACAGACGTGTAGCTGACTTCTCCCCGGTTCTAAAGAACCTGACCTCACCTTGTTTGGCTTAGAAAAGACCCCATGTCAGAGCTCTGGTTCGAGCTTTGCTGGAAAATGGAGCAGTTGAGAGAGAATGGAGTTTTCAGGTGTGGAGAGGATGAATGGGGAGGGGCTCTTTATATAGGGAGCTCGAGAATCTGTTGGCCGTCTGTTATGACTGACATTGGAAACCTAAAACGCCCCGAACAGAAGCGTTCCTTCTTCGCCGGTGTTTCTTTAGTTTCCTAGCGAGTGAACAGTGCTGTCATCCTAAGGAAGATGATATGAATCAAATTGGGCACTCTGTGATTCACAAGTTAAGGGCCAAAAGATTTGATAAAGGACTAATTGGAGCAATTGAAAAAACCCAAGTGGAAGCCCAAAAGATGAGTCCAATAAGATTTCAAGCCCAAAAGAAGAGCCCAATAAGATCTCAAGCCCAAAAAAAGAATCCAATAAGATCTAAAGCTCAAAAGAAGATCTCAAGAAGATAATTCAAATTTGAAATTGAAATTTGAATTTAAAGTGGGAGATTTATCATAAATCTTCTAGAAGATTAAATTAGGAAACAATATATTTTCTAGATATAATCAAGAAATATATTAGCAATATTTTCTATATGGTTGGCATGTCAACCCCAATATTTTATTTCCTTATTTAGATAATTGCTAATATTCTCAAGTGCCTATGAAAGGCTAACTTTAGACCATTGTAGACAAATCTTTGATTTTAATTTTATTATGAGACTTATGTCTTCTTTCTCTTTTGAGAGAACTTTTGAACTTATCAGGTTTTTACTTGTGACGTTCAAGCAATTAGACTTATCACCAGGGTTTTCTAGGAGCTCTTCTTAGAGGTGTTTGGTGTGGCGTCTACTTCTACCCGTACCTTGTTTCTTAATCAAACAAGGTATATTCCATTCTTTTTACTTGCGTCGTGAAAGTCTTGGGGTCTATTCCATATTTGGTGTAGGGTGCCGTTAGTATATTGGCGGGGTTCACATCAAAAGAAGATGACACTGTTTCGAACCGGATTGGACCTGTTCGAATCGGGTTCAAAGCTTAAACCGGCCGGTTCACCCCCCATTCGATCGAGTTTTTCGAATATAAAAATTTCTAAATTCATTCTCTATCCAATTGTGGCCTCAAATAACCAATTTGAGTTATTTAAGCCACCTAGAAAAATGAATTTAGGATTCGGTTCAATAGTGGTTCAAGTCGATATGAACTAGTTTAGATCTAGTTCACCTGAACCGGTTTGGTTTCCATCCCCAATTCCTTCACAAGTCCATTTCCATGTTTTTTGTGACTCCTTGGGTCACTTAGGGTCCATAAAATTCCCGATTTACCATCTCTTTATCAATTTCGGTTCATAAACCGACTCAGTCCTTAAATCGGTTCAATTCTGTTTGGGTCCGGTTCACCCGAACCGATCTGGTTTTTCTCTCCCACTTTGTTCTAATGTTCTTTTCCATAGTATTATGAACACTTTAGATCACTTGGGAGTTGTAAATTCTTAAATTGCCCATTCACAATTGATCGGGTTTGTGGACTGGTTCCCTTCCCAATTTTCCTTAGCTCGAAAGGGCGGGGTTTACAACTCTCCCCTCCTTTTAGAAGTTTTGTCCCCAAAACTTAATTAGCAACCTTGTATGAGGAATCATTTCCTTTGATGCCCCTTTGGTGTTTTCTTAACATGAAAACTCTTCTCTCGTTCTTTCAATTAGCCCTTTTTACAATCTTCAGTTAAGGAATTCCTTTTTCCTTTGTATTATTTACTCCCTCCATGGAGTTTGTCATAACTAGACATACCTTACTTCAGGGTATATCCTTACATTTTATCTCTTTATTTGCTTAGAGCAACACTCTTCCCCTTGAGGTTTTGTACTCAAGATTGGAAATTCCAAAATAACTAACCATTTTTATGTCTAGTTAACCACTTGGTCATTAAAACCTTTAGCTCGATGTTCTTTCGAGCATTACGTACTTATTTCTACGGTTTTCTTTATTATCACTTTTCATCCTATTTTGCCCCTTCCTCCATTCGTTTTCTATTATAACTTTGGTCCAAATTGTTATATTTGACCTTGTCATGCTTATTAGCCGACTCTTCATTACTTTGAGTCATATACTCCTCGTGGTTGTTGGGCTTACATGCCCTTGTAGCATGGCATTCTCTAGGACATGTCTCTGTCCATTTGATTTATAAAATATCTCCTGGAGTGTCTCTCTTAGTAGATGCTCTCAAGAAAAGGTAGTATTTGTGCACTTCAGAAGTTCAAACGACCCTTTAACGGAGTGCGCACTAGCGCGTGGAGGCTTGAGAGCCAGCGAGAAAATGGAGCGCACACTAGCGAACTCTTTCAAGCCATAGCTTGCTCTTTGGTGCACTTCCGCTTGCTCTTTGGCGAGCTTCAGGTCCTTTCGGACCTCCGCTTGCTCTTTGGCATGCTTTGGGTCCTTTCGGACCGAAGCTTGCTCTTTGGTGCGCTTTGGGTCCTTTCGAACCGGAGCTTGCTCTTTGGCGAGCTTCAGGTCCTTTCGGACCTCCGCTTGCTCTTTGGCACGCTTTGGGTCATTCCGGACCGAAGCTTGCTCTTTGGTGCGCTTTGGGTCCTTTCGGACCGGAGCTTGCTCTTTGGTGCGCTTTGGGTCCTTTCGGACCGGAGCTTGCTCTTTGGTGCACTTTGGGTCCTTTCGGACCGGAGCTTGCTCTTTGGCGAGCTTCAGGTCCTTTCGGACCTCCGCTTGCTCTTTGGCACGCTTTGGGTCCTTCCGGACCGAAGCTTGCTCTTTGGTGCGCTTTGGGTCCTTTCGGACCAGAGCTTGCTCTTTGGCACACTTTCAAGAGGAACAACCCTATGCGAGCAAGAGAGCAAGCGGAGGCTCGAAAGCCAGAGCACGCTAGTGTGTGCGTATAGAGTCCGCATTGCTTGCTGCTCCGGCTTTCGAGCCAGCAAGCATAGGCGCTGGAAGCGAAGCGTGCCAAAGAGCAAGCTCTAGGGAGGAAGGACTGTAGGCTTACTATCTGACAAGCGTAGGCTTGAGATAGAAAGCCGGAGCGCGCCAATTCTTTTCTTGCTAACACGCATAGGCTCGAAGAGTTCGCTTGCTGTTCCAACTCAAACTTCAGCATTTGTCTCATTTCGCTTATTATGGCTTGCATTTGTAAATTTGGAATCGGTTGTTGGGAATCTTCTTCATTTGGCGTATCTCCTCGTCGTTGTGCCATGAGTTCCTACAAATGATAAAAATAATAGAAGAACCTTGCAAACGCTCACTCACGTATTTCTCTCAATCACTCGTGTTTTCACACTCAATTGGCTTTTTCTTAAAGATTCAAACACTCTTGCCTTTTTCCTTTCGAAGGTCTTCTTTTAATCTAAATTAAACTTTAAAAATAAATTGTTTTTACGAAGCAGTTTAACTTGAGGAACAATCAAGACAAATAAATAAAGGTTTTCAAAAAGTAATTCCAAAGAATTTAAGTGAGAGGTATGAATAGACTCAGAAATAAGAGTAGAATTTAAATAGAGAAGAAAGAAATGAAGTAATAGATTTAGAGCATAATAAGAATGAGATATAAGATAGAATTGTGTGCCACTTTTTTTTTTCTTTTACCTTTTTTTCACGAATTTATTTTTGCTCTTTTTTTTAGCACGAACTTTTTTGCTTTCTTTTTTTGGCACGAATTTTTTTTGGCTTTTTTTCTCTTTTTTTTAACCTACTGAAGAGAAGATAGATAGAAGAATATGATAATTTTTTTTATAGAGAATAGAAATAAGTAGAGAAGATAAAAAAAAGAACTAGATAAAAAAAATGGTATGAAACTTGCCGTGCAACCGTGTGCTCTGATACCAACTGATGCGAACCTCGCCAATATGCTGACGACACCCTACACCAAATATGGCAATTATCCCAAGACTTTCACGATGCAAGTGCGAAAAGATGGAATATACCTTGTTTATGTGAGAAACAAGGTATGAGATATGTAGACGCCACACCCAAATCCTCTAAGAAGAACTCTTAGAAAACCCCGGGTGATAAGTCTTGATTGCTTGAACGCCACAGGTAAAAACCTGATAAGTTCAAAAGTTCTTTCAAGATAGAAAGAAGACAAAACCTCACAAGATATAAATTCCAAAGTGTCTCTTTAGTCGGATTCACATCATTCTCCCCCTCTTGAAATTGATTTGTCCTCAAATCTTCTGTTTCTTCATCACCTACATCAAAGGGCATTAAATCAGTAACATTGAAGCTTTCATTAACGCTATACTCACCAGGGAACTCTAGCTTGTAAGCATTATTATTAATGTGTTCCAACACATGAAATGGCCCATCTCCTCTAGGAAGAAGTTTTGATTGCCTTTGTTCCGGAAATCATTCTTTCCTCATATGTAGCCAGACCCAATCGCCAGGTTCAAAAATGACACTTTTGCGGCCCTTGTTTGCTTGTTTTTCATAAACTTTAGTCATCTGTTCAATGTGCATCATTGTCTTCTCGTGCAGTTCTTTCACAAACTCTGTTTTTCTCTTTCCATCAAAATTCACAAATTCACCTATAGGAAGTGGAGTTAGATCTAGAGGGGTTAATGGATTGAAACCATAAACAATCTCAAATGGTGAAAACTTAGTTGTAGAATGAACAGAACGATTATAAGCAAATTCAACATGTGGTAAGCAATCTTCCCATGATTTCAAATTCTTTTTTATTATAGAACGTAATAAAGTACCTAATGTCCTATTTACTACTTCTGTTTGACCATCAATTTGTGGGTGACATGTTGTTGAAAACAGCAGTTTGGTTCCCAATTTACCCCATAGGGTTTTCCAAAAGTAACTCAAGAATTTAGAATCACGATCAGAAACAATAGTTCTAGGCATACCATGCAATCTGACAACTTCTCTAAAGAACAAATTAGCCACATTCGATGCATCATCAATTTTATGACATGGAATGAAATGTGCCATTTTCGAAAACCTATCAACTACCACAAACACAGAATCCCTCCCCCCTTAGTTCTTGGTAATCCTAAAACAAAATCCATGGAAATATCAATCCAAGGTGCATTAGGAATCAGAAGAGGAGTATACAGGCCGTGAGGTTGTTGCCTAGACTTAGACTCTTTACATGTAATGCATCGAGAACAAATTTTCTCAACATCCCTTTTCATGTGGGGCCAAAAAAAATGCTCGTGCATCATCGCCATAGTTTTAGCTACCCCAAAATGTCCCATAAGTCCTCCACCATGTGCTTCCCTAACAAGTAACTCACGCAAAGATGACTGAGGGATGCATAATTTGTTTTCTCGAAAAAGAAATCCATTTTGTAAAAAAATTTTCCAAACCTACCAGTTCGACAACCTTTAAATACTTCACAAAAATCAGGATCATTTGCATACAAATCCTTGATATAATCAAAACCAAGTAATTTAGAATCAAGCATTGAAAGCATAGCGTACCTTTGCGATAGAGCATCTGCAACTATATTTTCCTTACCTTATTTGTATTTGATCACATATGGGAATGTTTCAATGAACTTCACCCACCTTGCATGGCATTTGTTCAACTTGTGTTGTCCTTTGAGATGTTTAAGAGATTCATGATCTGTGTGAATCACAAACTCTTTTGGCCATAGGTAGTGCTGCCATGTTTGAAGAGTTCGAACTAGGGCATACATCTCCTTATCATAGGTAGGATAGTTAAGGGTTGTTCCACTCAACTTTTCACTGAAATATGCAATTGGTCTTCCTTCCTACATTAATACACCTCCAATACCTACTCCTAATGCATCACACTCAATTTCAAATGTTTTCGAAAAATTAGGCAATGAGAGCAATGGGGCAGTAGTTAATTTTTCCTTTATCAATTGAAATGCATTTTGTTGCTCATTACCCCATTTAAAAGGTACGTTTTTCTTTATAACAACAGTAAGAGGTGTAATATAACTACTGAAATTTGGAACAAAACGTCTATAAAAACTAGCTAATCCATGGAAACTTCTTACCTGACTTACCGAATTAGGTGTCGGCTAGTCGCGAATTGCCTTAATCTTTTCCTCGTCAACTCCAATCCCTTCTGAACTTATAACATATCCAAGAAACACAAGTTTATCCGAACAAAAGACACATTTATTCAAGTTGGCAAACAAATTATGTTGCCTTAATGCTTCTAACACAGCTCTTAAATGTGCTACATGTTCATCCATGGTCTTGCTGTAGATTAGAATATCATCAAAATATACCACTACAAATCTCCCAATAAAAGCACGTAATACATGATTCATTAATCTCATGAAAGTGCTTGATGCATTAGTCAACCCAAAGGGCATAACTAACCATTCATATAATCCTTGTTTAGTCTTAAATGCAGTTTTCCATTCATCCCCTTCTTTCATTCGAATTTGATGATATCCACTCTTAAGATCTATTTTCGAAAATAAACAAGATCCATGCAACTCATCTAACATGTCATCCAGATGAGGAATAGGGTGGCGATACTTTACCGTGATGTTGTTGATGGCTCGACAATCCACGCACATTCGCCATGTTCCGTCCTTCTTAGGTACAAGTAGCACTAGCACAGCACATGGACTCATACTCTCTCGAACATACCCCTTTTCCATCAGCTCTAGGACTTGGCATTGAAGTCCCTTTGTTTCTTCAGGGTTACTTCTATATGCTGGTCGGTTTGGAATCGTCACTCCAGGGATTAAATCAATTTGATGTTCAATTCCTCGAATTGGTGGCAAACCTGGTGGTATCTCATTAGGAAAGACATCGATAAATTCCTGCAAAACAGTAATAATATTGCTCGGCAAAGATCCGACAAGATCGTTAGTACTCAAAAAGGCGTCCTTGTACATAAGTACAATAAGAGCCTGATGTGAAAGTAAAGCTCACTTGATCTCACTTTTTCTTGCAATAAAATTGCTTTTACTCTCTTTTTTTCCACTTCTGGCTTTTCCCTCTTTTTTTTCAACTCTGATATTTCTCCTTTCTTTCTTTCTTCTATTTTCTGTTCATTTTCCTTTTTCTTTTTCAGTTGATCCTCAAAAACTTGCCTTGGAGTCAATGGTACAAGAGATATTGGTCTCTCATTTATCACAAAAGAATACCTATTAGTGAATCCATCATGCATAACTTGACGATCAAACTGCCAAGGTCGTCCCAAAAGTATATGGCATGCGTGCATTGGTACAACGTCACATAGTATTTCATCTTGATATTTTCCAATAGAAAATGCAACCAACACTTGTTTGGTTACCTTGAGTTCACCTTGGTCGTTCAGCCATTGTAGTCGATAGGGCTTCGGATGCTTTAAGGTTGGTAATGCCAATTTCTCTACTAGCTCAGTGCTAGCTACATTAGTGTAGCTTCCCCCATCTATAATAACACAACAAACCTTATTTTTCACACAACAACGAGTATGAAATAAGTTTTCACGCTGATTATTTTCTTCTTCTTGGGCTTGAACACTGAGAGTTGGCCATGCAACCAACAATTCCCCTTCTTCTGCATATTCATCAGCATCTTCAAGTGGTGGCATCCCCGGATCGATATCTTCTTTTTCATCATCAGTCTCAATTTCACCATTAGCATTGATCACCATTGCCCGCTTATTTGGGCATTGACTTGCAATGTGACCCATTCCTTGGCATCGGAAACACTTAATATCATGAGTTTTGGGAGTTGTGATATGGGTGTTACCTTGATTTTGGGCCATAGCCTACTTGGTTGTCTCTTTTAGTGGAGCATGCTGAGGTTGAGTTGACTGACTCTCAAATCACCTTGAGGATGGTTTCCATGAGTTCGAGGAACTATTGTTTAATCCCCTTTTGTGTAAACTCTTTCTCTTCAATTGTTGTTCGACTTTGATAGCTTGATGTACCATATCTTGAAGCTCAATATGATATTGCATTTCCATCACGTCAGCTATCTCATGGTTTAGACCATGCAAAAATCTCGCCATTGTTGCCTCTCTCTCTTCCTCCACATTTGCTCGAATCATCGCAATCTCCATCTCCTTGAAGTATTCGTCGACGCTTCTTGATCCTTGGGTAAGCCTTTGGAGTTTATTGAACAACTCCCGGTGATAGTGGCTGGGAACAAATCATCATCGCATGATCGCTTTCATTTCATCCCAAGACTCCACGGGGCATTCGTGATTTCATTTCCTTTCCTTCACCAATTGATCCCACCATATTGTAGCATAATCAGTAAATTCGACAGCAGCAAGTCGTATCTTTTTCATCTCCGAGTAATTATGACAGTAAAAAACCATCTCCATCCTCTTTTCCCATTCAAGATACGCTTCTGGATCAGTTTTTCCTTGAAAAGAGGGTATCTTCAACTTGATATTATCCAGGTTGTCATCAACTCAGGGTCGTTCTCTATGAGCATATCGATCGAACTCCTCGGGTTCTTGTGGGTCAAAACGTCTTGGCTGAAAGCTTCGAGGTCGTTGTCCAGTAGGGGTATGTTGACGCGAACCCCTCACTCCTTCTTCCAAATGATCAATTCTTTCATAAAGCGGTTCCAACTCGGACTTTAGCATTCGTCTCATTTCGCTTATTATGGCTTGCATTTGTAAATTTGGAATCGGTTGTTGGGAATCTTCTTCATTTGGCATATCTCCTCGTCGTTATGCCATGAGTTCCTACAAATGATAAAAATAACAGAAGAACCTTGCAAACGCTCACTCACGTATTTCTCTCAATCACTCGTGTTTTCACACTCAATTGGCTTTTTCTTAAATATTCAAACACTCTTGCCTTTTTCCTTTCGAAGGTCTTCTTTCAATCTAAATTGAACTTTAAAAACAAATCGTTTTTACAAAGCAGTTCAACTTGAGGAACAATCAAGACAAATTAATAAAGGTTTTTAAAAAATTAATTCTAAAGAATTTAAGTGAGAGGTATGAATAGACTCAGAAATAAGAGTAGAATTTAAATAGAGAAGAAAGAAATGAAGTAATAGACTTAGAGTAGAATAAGAATGAGATATAAGATAGAATTGTGTGCCACTTTTTTTTTTCTTTTGCCTTTTTTTAAAAAGGCCACGGAATCTGAGCGTGCTTGGGCGAGAGTAGTCCTCGTGTTGCACCCCTCCCTCCCCTTATTCTCATGCACCGGGCCGCTACCGCCGTGGTGGTGATTCCAGACATTTTTTGTGGGCCCCACCGAACTGGGCCGCTGCCGCCGTGGTGGGGATTCTAGGTATTTTTTGTGGGCCCCACCGAACCGGGCCGCTGCTGCCGTGGTGGGGATTCCAGGCATTTTTTGTGGGCCCCACCGAACCGGGCCGCAGCCGCCGTGGTGGGGACTCTAGGCATTTTGTGGGCCCCACCGTCCGGAGCGGTCCGGAGCGCCTCGAACCACGTGCCCTACCCCTTTTTTCGTTCATCGCGAACCGGACCGCTGCCGCCGAGGTCGGGATTCTAGGCATTTCTGTGGGACCCACCGAACCGGACCGCTACCGCCGATGTCGAGATTCTAGGCATTTTTCGTGGGCCCCACCGTCCGGAGCAGTCCGGTGCGCCTCGAACCACGTGCCCTACCCCTTTTTCTCCGTCCACCGGGAACCGGACCGCCACCGCCGAGGTCGGGATTCTACGCATTTTTGTGGGCCCCGCCGAACCGGACCGCTACCGCCGACGTCGGGATTCGAGGCATTTTGTGGGCCCCTCCGTCCGGAGAAGTGCGGTGCGCCTCGAACCACGTGCCGGGACCGCTGCGCCATCGATCGGCGGGCCGGACTTCCGGAGGACACGGAATCTGAGCCGTAATGAGCTGCGGGGGCCATAATATATCGAAACGCAGCTCCTCCGGAGGGCTACCGACTAGGCGGGAGTCCCGGCGGCACGAAAACGCCGTCTAGGGCCCCTACGGAGCCCCGGAACATCCGGCGCGTCATTTTTTTCTCGCGGCGCGGCGGGATATGCCTCGAACAAATCCTACGTGGGCCGGTTCGACCGTATCACTCCGACCTGCGCGGTAGGCACTCTGTCGGCCCCACCGCCAGGAGAGTTTCGAACGGCGCGCCCCGACCGCTGGGCCACGCATGGACGGGTAGCGCGCATAGTATGACGGGTGCGATCATACCAGCACTAATGCACCGGATCTTATCAGAACTCTGAAGTTCAGCGTGCTTGGGCGAGAGTAGTACTAGGATGGTGACCTCCTGGGAAGTCCTCGTGTTGCACCCCTTTTTCTCGTGCACCGGGCCGTTACCGCCGTGGTGGGGACTCTAGGCGTTTTGTGGGCCCCACTGTCCGGAGCAGTCCGGTGCGCCTCGAACCACGTGCCCTACCACTTTTTTCGTTCATCGCGAACCGGACCGCTGCCGCCGAGGTCGGGATTCTAGGCATTTCTGTGGGACCCACCGAACCGGACCGCTACCGCCGATGTCGAGATTCTAGGCATTTTTCGTGGGCCCCACCGTCCGGAGCAGTCCGGTGCGCCTCGAACCACGTGCCCTACCCCTTTTTCTCCGTCAACCGGGAACCGGACCGCCACCGCCGAGGTCGGGATTCTACGCATTTTTGTGGGCCCCGCCGAACCGGACCGCTACCGCCGACGTCGGGATTCGAGGCATTTTGTGGGCCCCTCCGTCCGGAGAAGTGCGGTGCGCCTCGAACCACGTGCCGGGACCGCTGCGCCGTCGATCGGCGGGCCGGACTTCCAGAGGCCACGGAATCTGAGCCGTAATGAGCTGCGAGGGCCATAATATATCGAAACGCAACTCCTCCGGAGGGCTACCGACTAGGCGGGAGTCCCGGCAGCACGAAAATGCCGTCTAGGGCCCCTACGGAGCCCCGGAACATCCGGCGCGTCATTTTTTTCTCGCGGCGCGGCGGGATATGCCTCGAACAAATCCTACGTGGGCCGGTTCGACCGTATCACTCCGACCTGCGCGGTAGGCACTCTGTCTGCCCCACCGCCAGGAGAGTTTCGAACGGCGCGCCCCGACCGCTGGGCCACGCATGGACGGGTAGCGCGCGTAGTATGACGGGTGCGATCATACCAGCACTAATGCACCGGATCCCATCAGAACTCCGAAGTTGAGCGTGCTTGGGCGAGAGTAGTACTAGGATTGGTGACCTCCTGGGAAGTCCTCGTGTTGCACCCCTCCCTCTCCCCTTTTTCTCGTGCACCGGGCCGCTACCGCCGTGGTGGGGACTCTAGGAGTTTTGTGGGCCCCTCGGTCCGGAGCGCCTCGAACCACGTGCCCTACCCCTTTTTCTCCGTCCACCGGGAACCGGACCGCTGCCGCCGAGGTCGGGATTCTTGGCATTTCTGTGGGACCCACCGAACCGGACCGCTACCGCCGATGTCGAGATACTAGGCATTTTTTGTGGGCCCCACCGTCCGGAGCAGTCCGGTGCGCCTCGAACCACGTGCCCTACCCCTTTTTCTCCGTCCACCGGGAACCGGACCGCTGCCGCCGAGGTCGGGATTCTAGGCATTTCTGTGGGACCCACCGAACCGGACCGCTACCGCCGATGTCGAGATTCGAGGCATTTTTCGTGGGCCCCACCGTCCGGAGCAGTCCGGTGCGCCTCGAACCACGTGCCCTACCCCTTTTTCTCCGTTCACCGGGAACCGGACCGCCACCGCCGAGGTCGGGATTCTACGCATTTTTGTGGGCCCCGCCGAACCGGACCGCTACCGCCGACGTCGGGATTCGAGGCATTTTGTGGGCCCCTCCGTCCGGAGTAGTGCGGTGCGCCTCGAACCACGTGCCGGGACCGCTGCGCCGTCGATCGGCGGGCCGGACTTCCGGAGGCCACGGAATCAGAGCCGTAATGAGCTGCGGGGGCCATAATATATCGAAACGCAGCTCCTCCGGAGGGCTACCGACTAGGCGGGAGTCCCGGCGGCACGAAAACGCCGTCTAGGGCCCCTACGGAGCCCCGGAACATCCGGCGCGTCATTTTTTTCTCGCGGCGCGGCGGGATATGCCTCGAACAAATCCTACGTGGGCCGGTTCGACCGTATCACTCCGACCTGCGCGGTAGGCACTTTGTCGGCCCCACCGCCAGGAGAGTTTCGAATGGCGCGCCCCGACCGCTGGGCCACGCATGGATGGGTAGCGCGCGTAATACGACGGGTGCGATCATACCAGCACTAATGCATCGGATCCCATCAGAACTCCGAAGTTCAGCGTGCTTGGGCGAGAGTAGTACTAGGATGGGTGACCTCCTGGGAAGTCCTCGTGTTGCACCCCTTTTTCTCGTGCACCGGGCCGCTACCGCCGTGGTGGGGACTCTAGGCGTTTTGTGGGCCCCGCGGTCCGGAGCGCCTCGAACCACGTGCCCTACCCCTTTTTTCGTTCATCGCGAACCGGACCGCTGCCGCCGAGGTCGCGATTCTAGGCATTTCTGTGGGACCCACCGAACCGGACCGCTACCGCCGATGTCGAGATTCTAGGCATTTTTTGTGGGCCGCACCGTCGGGAGCAGTCCGGTGCGCCTCGATCCACGTGCCCTACCCCTTATTCTCCGTCCACCGGGAACCGGACCGCCACCGCCGAGGTCGGGATTCTACGCATTTTTGTTGGCCCCGACGAAACGGACCGCTACCGCCGACGTCGGGATTCGAGGCATTTTGTGGGCCCCTCCGTCCGGAGAAGTGCGGTGCGCGTCGAACCACGTGCCGGGACCGCTGCGCCGTCGATCGGCGGGCCGGACTTCCGGAGGCCACGGAATCTGAGCCGTAATGAGCTACGGGGGCCATAATATATCGAAACGCAGCTCCTCCGGAGGGCTACCGACTAGGCGGGAGTCCCGGCAGCACGAAAATGCCGTCTAGGGCCCCTACGGAGCCCCGGAACATCCGGCGCGTCATTTTTTTCTCGCGGCGCGGCGGGATATGCCTCGAACAAATCCTACGTGGGCCGGTTCGACCGTATCACTCCGACCTGCGCGGTAGGCACTCTGTCGGCCCCACCGCCAGGAGAGTTTCGAACGGCGCGCCCCGACCGCTGGGCCACGCATGGACAGGTAGCGCGCGTAGTATGACGGGTGCGATCATACCAGCACTAATGCACCGGATCCCATCAGAACTCCGAAGTTGAGCGTGCTTGGGCGAGAGTAGTACTAGGATTGGTGACCTCCTGGGAAGTCCTCGTGTGGCACCCCTCCCTCTCCCCTTTTTCTCGTGCACCGGGCCGCTACCGCCGTGGTGGGGACTCTAGGCGTTTTGTGGGCCCCGCGGTCCGGAGCGCCTCGAACCACGTGCCCTACCCCTTTTTTCGTTCATCGCGAACCGGACCGCTGCCGCCGAGGTCGGGATTCCAGGCATTTCTGTGGGACCCACCGAACCGGACCGCTACCGCCGATGTCGAGATTCTAGGCATTTTTTGTGGGCCGCACTGTCCGGAGCAGTCCGGTGCGCCTCGATCCACGTGCCCTACCCCTTATTCTCCGTCCACCGGGAACCGGACCGCCACCGCCGAGGTCGGGATTCTACGCATTTTTGTGGGCCCCGACGAACCGGACCGCTACCGCCGACGTCGGGATTCGAGGCATTTTGTGGGCCCCTCCGTCCGGAGAAGTGCGGTGCGCCTCGAACCACGTGCCGGGACCGCTGCGCCGTCGATCGGGGGGCCGGACTTCCGGAGGCCACGGAATCTGAGCCGTAATGAGCTGCGGGGGCCATAATATATCGAAACGCAACTCCTCGGGAGGGCTACCGACTAGGCGGGAGT
This sequence comes from Trapa incisa, assembly GCA_030064435.1. NCBI lineage: Eukaryota > Viridiplantae > Streptophyta > Magnoliopsida > Myrtales > Lythraceae > Trapa > Trapa incisa. Next base: position 13,213,950 of record CM057768.1, on the reverse strand, counting down.
CCCGGCGGCACGAAAACGCCGTCTGGGGCCCCTACGGAGCCCCGGAACATCCGGCGCGTCATTTTTTTCTCGCGGCGCGGCGGGATATGCCTCGAACAAATCCTACGTGGGCCGGTTCGACCGTATCACTCCGACCTGCGCGGTAGGCACTCTGTCGGCCCCACCGCCAGGAGAGTTTCGAACGGCGCGCCCTGACCGCCGGGCCACGCATGGACGGGTAGCGCGCGTAGTATGACGGGTGCGATCATACCAGCACTAGTGCACCGGATCCCATCAGAACTCCGAAGTTGAGCGTGCTTGGGCGAGAGTAGTACTAGGATTGGTGACCTCCTGGGAAGTCCTCGTGTTGCACCCCTCCCTCTCCCCTTTTTCTCGTGCACCGGGCCGCTACCGCCGTGGTGGGGACTCTAGGCGTTTTGTGGGCCCCGCGGTCCGGAGTGCCTCGAACCACGTGCCCTACCCCTTTTTTTGTTCATCGCGAACCGGACCGCTGCCGCCGAGGTCGGGATTCTAGGCATTTCTGTGGGACCCACCGAACCGGACCGCTACCGCCGATGTCGAGATTCTAGGCATTTTTTGTGGGCCCCACCGTCCGGAGCAGTCCGGTGTGCCTCGAACCACGTGCCCTGCCCCTTTTTCTCCGTCCACCGGCAACCGGACCGCCACCGCCGAGGTCGGGATTCTACGCATTTTTGTGGGCCCCGACGAACCGGACCGCTACCGCCGACGTCGGGATTCGAGGCATTCTGTGGGCCCCTCCGTCCGGAGAAGTGCGGTGCGCCTCGAACCACGTGCCGGGACCGCTGCGCCGTCGATCGGGGGGCCGGACATCCGGAGGCCACGGAATCTGAGCCGTAATGAGCTGCGGGGGCCATAATATATCGAAACGCAACTCCTCCGGAGGGCTACCGACTAGGCGGGAGTCCCGGCGGCACAAAAACGCCGTCTAGGGCCCCTACGGAGCCCCGGAACATCCGGCGCGTCATTTTTTTCTCGCGGCGCGGCGGGATATGACTCGAACAAATCCTACGTGGGCCGGTTCGACCGTATCACTCCGACCTGCGCGGTAGGCACTCTGTCGGCCCCACCGCCAGGAGAGTTTCGAACGGCGCGCCCCGACCGCTGGGCCACGCATGGACGGGTAGCGCGCGTAGTATGACGGGTGCGATCATACCAGTAGTAATGCATCGGATCCCATCAGAACTCCGAAGTTCAGCGTGCTTGGGCGAGAGTAGTACTAGGATGGGTGACCTCCTGGGAAGTCCTCGTGTTGCACCCCTTTTTCTCGTGCACCGGGCCGCTACCGCCGTGGTGGGGACTCTAGGCGTTTTGTGGGCCCCGCGGTCCGGAGCGCCTCGAACCACGTGCCCTACCCCTTTTTTCGTTCATCGCGAACCGGACCGCTGCCGCCGAGGTCGGGATTCCAGGCATTTCTGTGGGACCCACCGAACCGGACCGCTACCGCCGATGTCGAGATTCTAGGCATTTTTTGTGGGCCCCACCGTCCGGAGCAGTCCGGTGCGCCTCGAACCACGTGCCCTACCCCTTTTTCTCCGTCCACCGGGAACCGGACCGCTGCCGCCGAGGTCGGGATTCTAGGCATTTCTGTGGGACCCACCGAACCGGACCGCAACCGCCGATGTCGAGATTCGAGGCATTTTTCGTGGGCCCCACCGTCCGGAGCAGTCCGGTGCGCCTCGAACCACGTGCCCTACCCCTTTTTCTCCGTCCACCGGGAACCGGACCGCCACCGCCGAGGTCTGGATTCTACGCATTTTTGTGGGCCCCGCCGAACCGGACCGCTACCGCCGACGTCGGGATTCGAGGCATTTTGTGGGCCCCTCCGTCCGGAGAAGTGCGGTGCGCCTCGAACCACGTGCCGGGACCGCTGCGCCGTCGATCGGCGGGCCGGACTTCCAGAGGCCACGGAATCTGAGCCGTAATGAGCTGCGAGGGCCATAATATATCGAAACGCAACTCCTCCGGAGGGCTACCGACTAGGCGGGAGTCCCGGCAGCACGAAAATGCCGTCTAGGGCCCCTACGGAGCCCCAGAACATCCGGCGCGTCATTTTTTTCTCGCGGCGCGGCGGGATATGCCTCGAACAAATCCTACGTGGGCCGGTTCGACCGTATCACTCCGACCTGCGCGGTAGGCACTCTGTCGGTCCCACCGCCAGGAGAGTTTCGAACGGCGCGCCTCGACCGCTGGGCCACGCATGGACGGGTAGCGCACGTAGTATGACGGGTGCGATCATACCAGCACTAATGCACCGGATCCCATCAGAACTCCGAAGTTGAGCGTGCTTGGGCGAGAGTAGTACTAGGATTGGTGACCTCCTGGGAAGTCCTCGTGTTGCACCCCTCCCTCTCCCCTTTTTCTCGTGCACCGGGCCGCTACCGCCGTGGTGGGGACTCTAGGAGTTTTGTGGGCCCCTCGGTCCGGAGTGCCTCGAACCACGTGCCCTACCCCTTTTTTCGTTCATCGCGAACCGGACCGCTGCCGCCGAGGTCGGGATTCTAGGCATTTCTGTGGGACCCACCGAACCGGACCGCTACCGCCGATGTCGAGATTCTAGGCATTTTTTGTGGGCCCCACCGTCCGGAGCAGTCCGGTGCGCCTCGAACCACGTGCCCTACCCCTTTTTCTCCGTCCACCGGGAACCGGACCGCTGCCGCCGAGGTCGGGATTCTAGGCATTTCTGTGGGACCCACCGAACCGGACCGCTACCGCCGATGTCGAGATTCGAGGCATTTTGTGGGCCCCTCCGTCCGGAGAAGTGCGGTGCGCCTCGAACCACGTGCCGGGACCGCTGCGCCGTCGATCGGCGGGCCGGAATTCCAGAGGCCACGGAATCTGAGCCGTAATGAGCTGCGAGGGCCATAATATATCGAAACGCAACTCCTCCGGAGGGCTACCGACTAGGCGGGAGTCCCGACAGCACGAAAATGCCGTCTAGGGCACCTACGGAGCCCCGGAACATCCGGCGCGTCATTTTTTTCTCGCGGCGCGGCGGGATGTGCCTCGAACAAATCCTACGTGGGCCGGTTCGACCGTATCACTCCGACCTGCGCGGTAGGCACTCTGTCGGCCCCACCGCCAGGAGAGTTTCGAACGGCGCGCCCCGACCGCTGGGCCACGCATGGACGGGTAGCGCGCGTAGTATGACGGGTGCGATCATACCAGCACTAATGCACCGGATCCCATCAGAACTCCGAAGTTGAGCGTGCTTGGGCGAGAGTAGTACTAGGATTGGTGACCTCCTGGGAAGTCCTCGTGTTGCACCCCTCCCTCTCCCCTTTTTCTCGTGCACCGGGCCGCTACCGCCGTGGTGGGGACTCTAGGAGTTTTGTGGGCCCCTCGGTCCGGAGTGCCTCGAACCACGTGCCCTACCCCTTTTTTCGTTCATCGCGAACCGGACCGCTACCGCCGATGTCGAGATTCGAGGCATTTTTCGTGGGCCCCACCGTCCGGAGCAGTCCGGTGCGCCTCGAACCACGTGCCCTACCCCTTTTTCTCCGTCCACCGGGAACCGGACCGCCACCGCCGAGGTCGGGATTCTACGCATTTTTGTGGGCCCCGCCGAACCGGACCGCTACCGCCGACGTCGGGATTCGAGGCATTTTGTGGGCCCCTCCGTCCGGAGAAGTGCGGTGCGCCTCGAACCACGTGCCGGGACCGCTGCGCCGTCGATCGGCGGGCCGGACTTCCAGAGGCCACGGAATCTGAGCCGTAATGAGCTGCGAGGGCCATAATATATCGAAACGCAACTCCTCCGGAGGGCTACCGACTAGGCGGGAGTCCCGGCAGCACGAAAATGCCGTCTAGGGCCCCTACGGAGCCCCGGAACATCCGGCGCGTCATTTTTTTCTCGCGGCGCGGCGGGATATGCCTCGAACAAATCCTACGTGGGCCGGTTCGACCGTATCACTCCGACCTGCGCGGTAGGCACTCTGTCTGCCCCACCGCCAGGAGAGTTTCGAACGGCGCGCCCCGACCGCTGGGCCACGCATGGACGGGTAGCGCGCGTAGTATGACGGGTGCGATCATACCAGCACTAATGCACCGGATCCCATCAGAACTCCGAAGTTGAGCGTGCTTGGGCGAGAGTAGTACTAGGATTGGTGACCTCCTGGGAAGTCCTCGTGTTGCACCCCTCCCTCTCCCCTTTTTCTCGTGCACCGGGCCGCTACCGCCGTGGTGGGGACTCTAGGAGTTTTGTGGGCCCCTCGGTCCGGAGCGCCTCGAACCACGTGCCCTACCCCTTTTTCTCCGTCCACCGGGAACCGGACCGCTGCCGCCGAGGTCGGGATTCTTGGCATTTCTGTGGGACCCACCGAACCGGACCGCTACCGCCGATGTCGAGATACTAGGCATTTTTTGTGGGCCCCACCGTCCGGAGCAGTCCGGTGCGCCTCGAACCACGTGCCCTACCCCTTTTTCTCCGTCCACCGGGAACCGGACCGCTGCCGCCGAGGTCGGGATTCTAGGCATTTCTGTGGGACCCACCGAACCGGACCGCTACCGCCGATGTCGAGATTCGAGGCATTTTTCGTGGGCCCCACCGTCCGGAGCAGTCCGGTGCGCCTCGAACCACGTGCCCTACCCCTTTTTCTCCGTCCACCGGGAACCGGACCGCCACCGCCGAGGTCGGGATTCTACGCATTTTTGTGGGCCCCGCCGAACCGGACCGCTACCGCCGACGTCGGGATTCGAGGCATTTTGTGGGCCCCTCCGTCCGGAGTAGTGCGGTGCGCCTCGAACCACGTGCCGGGACCGCTGCGCCGTCGATCGGCGGGCCGGACTTCCGGAGGCCACGGAATCAGAGCCGTAATGAGCTGCGGGGGCCATAATATATCGAAACGCAGCTCCTCCGGAGGGCTACCGACTAGGCGGGAGTCCCGGCGGCACGAAAACGCCGTCTAGGGCCCCTACGGAGCCCCGGAACATCCGGCGCGTCATTTTTTTCTCGCGGCGCGGCGGGATATGCCTCGAACAAATCCTACGTGGGCCGGTTCGACCGTATCACTCCGACCTGCGCGGTAGGCACTTTGTCGGCCCCACCGCCAGGAGAGTTTCGAACGGCGCGCCCCGACCGCTGGGCCACGCATGGATGGGTAGCGCGCGTAATACGACGGGTGCGATCATACCAGCACTAATGCATCGGATCCCATCAGAACTCCGAAGTTCAGCGTGCTTGGGCGAGAGTAGTACTAGGATTGGTGACCTCCTGGGAAGTCCTCGTGTTGCACCCCTCCCTCTCCCCTTTTTCTCGTGCACCGGGCCGCTACCGCCGTGGTGGGGACTCTAGGAGTTTTGTGGGCCCCTCGGTCCGGAGTGCCTCGAACCACGTGCCCTACCCCTTTTTTCGTTCATCGCGAACCGGACCGCTACCGCCGATGTCGAGATTCGAGGCATTTTTCGTGGGCCCCACCGTCCGGAGCAGTCCGGTGCGCCTCGAACCACGTGCCCTACCCCTTTTTCTCCGTCCACCGGGAACCGGACCGCCACCGCCGAGGTCGGGATTCTACGCATTTTTGTGGGCCCCGCCGAACCGGACCGCTACCGCCGACGTCGGGATTCGAGGCATTTTGTGGGCCCCTCCGTCCGGAGAAGTGCGGTGCGCCTCGAACCACGTGCCGGGACCGCTGCGCCGTCGATCGGCGGGCCGGACTTCCAGAGGCCACGGAATCTGAGCCGTAATGAGCTGCGAGGGCCATAATATATCGAAACGCAACTCCTCCGGAGGGCTACCGACTAGGCGGGAGTCCCGGCAGCACGAAAATGCCGTCTAGGGCCCCTACGGAGCCCCGGAACATCCGGCGCGTCATTTTTTTCTCGCGGCGCGGCGGGATATGCCTCGAACAAATCCTACGTGGGCCGGTTCGACCGTATCACTCCGACCTGCGCGGTAGGCACTCTGTCTGCCCCACCGCCAGGAGAGTTTCGAACGGCGCGCCCCGACCGCTGGGCCACGCATGGACGGGTAGCGCGCGTAGTATGACGGGTGCGATCATACCAGCACTAATGCACCGGATCCCATCAGAACTCCGAAGTTGAGCGTGCTTGGGCGAGAGTAGTACTAGGATTGGTGACCTCCTGGGAAGTCCTCGTGTTGCACCCCTCCCTCTCCCCTTTTTCTCGTGCACCGGGCCGCTACCGCCGTGGTGGGGACTCTAGGAGTTTTGTGGGCCCCTCGGTCCGGAGCGCCTCGAACCACGTGCCCTACCCCTTTTTCTCCGTCCACCGGGAACCGGACCGCTGCCGCCGAGGTCGGGATTCTTGGCATTTCTGTGGGACCCACCGAACCGGACCGCTACCGCCGATGTCGAGATACTAGGCATTTTTTGTGGGCCCCACCGTCCGGAGCAGTCCGGTGCGCCTCGAACCACGTGCCCTACCCCTTTTTCTCCGTCCACCGGGAACCGGACCGCTGCCGCCGAGGTCGGGATTCTAGGCATTTCTGTGGGACCCACCGAACCGGACCGCTACCGCCGATGTCGAGATTCGAGGCATTTTTCGTGGGCCCCACCGTCCGGAGCAGTCCGGTGCGCCTCGAACCACGTGCCCTACCCCTTTTTCTCCGTCCACCGGGAACCGGACCGCCACCGCCGAGGTCGGGATTCTACGCATTTTTGTGGGCCCCGCCGAACCGGACCGCTACCGCCGACGTCGGGATTCGAGGCATTTTGTGGGCCCCTCCGTCCGGAGTAGTGCGGTGCGCCTCGAACCACGTGCCGGGACCGCTGCGCCGTCGATCGGCGGGCCGGACTTCCGGAGGCCACGGAATCAGAGCCGTAATGAGCTGCGGGGGCCATAATATATCGAAACGCAGCTCCTCCGGAGGGCTACCGACTAGGCGGGAGTCCCGGCGGCACGAAAACGCCGTCTAGGGCCCCTACGGAGCCCCGGAACATCCGGCGCGTCATTTTTTTCTCGCGGCGCGGCGGGATATGCCTCGAACAAATACTACGTGGGCCGGTTCGACCGTATCACTCCGACCTACGCGGTAGGCACTCTGTCGGCCCCACCGCCAGGAGAGTTTCGAACGGCGCGCCCCGACCGCTGGGCCACGCATGGACGGGTAGCGCGCGTAGAACAACGGGTGCGATCATACCATCACTAATGCACCGGATCCCATTGGAACTACGAAGTTAAGCGTGCTTGGGCGAGAGTAGTACTAGGATGGGTGACCTCCTGGGAAGTCCTCGTGTTGCACCCCTTTTTCTCGTGCACCGGGCCGCTACCGCCGTGGTGGGGACTCTAGGCGTTTTGTGGGCCCCGCGGTCCGGAGCGCCTCGAACCACGTGCCCTACCCCTTTTTTCGTTCATCGCGAACCGGACCGCTGCCGCCGAGGTCGCGATTCTAGGCATTTCTGTGGGACCCACCGAACCGGACCGCTACCGCCGATGTCGAGATTCTAGGCATTTTTTGTGGGCCGCACCGTCGGGAGCAGTCCGGTGCGCCTCGATCCACGTGCCCTACCCCTTATTCTCCGTCCACCGGGAACCGGACCGCCACCGCCGAGGTCGGGATTCTACGCATTTTTGTTGGCCCCGACGAAACGGACCGCTACCGCCGACGTCGGGATTCGAGGCATTTTGTGGGCCCCTCCGTCCGGAGAAGTGCGGTGCGCGTCGAACCACGTGCCGGGACCGCTGCGCCGTCGATCGGCGGGCCGGACTTCCGAAGGCCACGGAATCTGAGCCGTAATGAGCTACGGGGGCCATAATATATCGAAACGCAGCTCCTCCGGAGGGCTACCGACTAGGCGGGAGTCCCGGCAGCACGAAAATGCCGTCTAGGGCCCCTACGGAGCCCCGGAACATCCGGCGCGTCATTTTTTTCTCGCGGCGCGGCGGGATATGCCTCGAACAAATCCTACGTGGGCCGGTTCGACCGTATCACTCCGACCTGCGCGGTAGGCACTCTGTCGGCCCCACCGCCAGGAGAGTTTCGAACGGCGCGCCCCGACCGCTGGGCCACGCATGGACGGGTAGCGCGCGTAGTATGACGGGTGCGATCATACCAGCACTAATGCACCGGATCCCATCAGAACTCCGAAGTTGAGCGTGCTTGGGCGAGAGTAGTACTAGGATTGGTGACCTCCTGGGAAGTCCTCGTGTGGCACCCCTCCCTCTCCCCTTTTTCTCGTGCACCGGGCCGCTACCGCCGTGGTGGGGACTCTAGGCGTTTTGTGGGCCCCGCGGTCCGGAGCGCCTCGAACCACGTGCCCTACCCCTTTTTTCGTTCATCGCGAACCGGACCGCTGCCGCCGAGGTCGGGATTCCAGGCATTTCTGTGGGACCCACCGAACCGGACCGCTACCGCCGATGTCGAGATTCTAGGCATTTTTTGTGGGCCGCACTGTCCGGAGCAGTCCGGTGCGCCTCGATCCACGTGCCCTACCCCTTATTCTCCGTCCACCGGGAACCGGACCGCCACCGCCGAGGTCGGGATTCTACGCATTTTTGTGGGCCCCGACGAACCGGACCGCTACCGCCGACGTCGGGATTCGAGGCATTTTGTGGGCCCCTCCGTCCGGAGAAGTGCGGTGCGCCTCGAACCACGTGCCGGGACCGCTGCGCCGTCGATCGGGGGGCCGGACTTCCGGAGGCCACGGAATCTGAGCCGTAATGAGCTGCGGGGGCCATAATATATCGAAACGCAACTCCTCGGGAGGGCTACCGACTAGGCGGGAGTCCCGGCGGCACGAAAACGCCGTCTAGGGCCCCTACGGAGCCCCGGAACATCCGGCGCGTCATTTTTTTCTCGCGGCGCGGTGGGATATGCCTCGAACAAATCCTACGTGGGCCGGTTCGACCGTATCACTCCGACCTGCGCGGTAGGCACTCTGTCGGCCCCACCGCCAGGAGAGTTTCGAACGGCGCGCCCTGACCGCCGGGCCACGCATGGACGGGTAGCGCGCGTAGTATGACGGGTGCGATCATACCAGCACTAATGCACCGGATCCCATCAGAACTCCGAAGTTGAGCGTGCTTGGGCGAGAGTAGTACTAGGATTGGTGACCTCCTGGGAAGTCCTCGTGTTGCACCCCTCCCTCTCCCCTTTTTCTCGTGCACCGGGCCGCTACCGCCGTGGTGGGGACTCTAGGCGTTTTGTGGGCCCCGCGGTCCGGAGTGCCTCGAACCACGTGCCCTACCCCTTTTTTTGTTCATCGCGAACAGGACCGCTGCCGCCGAGGTCGGGATTCTAGGCATTTCTGTGGGACCCACCGAACCGGACCGCTACCGCCGATGTCGAGATTCTAGGCATTTTTTGTGGGCCCCACCGTCCGGAGCAGTCCGGTGTGCCTCGAACCACGTGCCCTGCCCCTTTTTCTCCGTCCACCGGCAACCGGACCGCCACCGCCGAGGTCGGGATTCTACGCATTTTTGTGGGCCCCGACGAACCGGACCGCTACCGCCGACGTCGGGATTCGAGGCATTCTGTGGGCCCCTCCGTCCGGAGAAGTGCGGTGCGCCTCGAACCACGTGCCGGGACCGCTGCGCCGTCGATCGGGGGGCCGGACATCCGGAGGCCACGGAATCTGAGCCGTAATGAGCTGCGGGGGCCATAATATATCGAAACGCAACTCCTCCGGAGGGCTACCGACTAGGCGGGAGTCCCGGCGGCACAAAAACGCCGTCTAGGGCCCCTACGGAGCCCCGGAACATCCGGCGCGTCATTTTTTTCTCGCGGCGCGGCGGGATATGACTCGAACAAATCCTACGTGGGCCGGTTCGACCGTATCACTCCGACCTGCGCGGTAGGCACTCTGTCGGCCCCACCGCCAGGAGAGTTTCGAACGGCGCGCCCCGACCGCTGGGCCACGCATGGACGGGTAGCGCGCGTAGTATGACGGGTGCGATCATACCAGTAGTAATGCATCGGATCCCATCAGAACTCCGAAGTTCAGCGTGCTTGGGCGAGAGTAGTACTAGGATGGGTGACCTCCTGGGAAGTCCTCGTGTTGCACCCCTTTTTCTCGTGCACCGGGCCGCTACCGCCGTGGTGGGGACTCTAGGCGTTTTGTGGGCCCCGCGGTCCGGAGCGCCTCGAACCACGTGCCCTACCCCTTTTTTCGTTCATCGCGAACCGGACCGCTGCCGCCGAGGTCGGGATTCCAGGCATTTCTGTGGGACCCACCGAACCGGACCGCTACCGCCGATGTCGAGATTCTAGGCATTTTTTGTGGGCCCCACCGTCCGGAGCAGTCCGGTGCGCCTCGAACCACGTGCCCTACCCCTTTTTCTCCGTCCACCGGGAACCGGACCGCTGCCGCCGAGGTCGGGATTCTAGGCATTTCTGTGGGACCCACCGAACCGGACCGCAACCGCCGATGTCGAGATTCGAGGCATTTTTCGTGGGCCCCACCGTCCGGAGCAGTCCGGTGCGCCTCGAACCACGTGCCCTACCCCTTTTTCTCCGTCCACCGGGAACCGGACCGCCACCGCCGAGGTCTGGATTCTACGCATTTTTGTGGGCCCCGCCGAACCGGACCGCTACCGCCGACGTCGGGATTCGAGGCATTTTGTGGGCCCCTCCGTCCGGAGAAGTGCGGTGCGCCTCGAACCACGTGCCGGGACCGCTGCGCCGTCGATCGGCGGGCCGGACTTCCAGAGGCCACGGAATCTGAGCCGTAATGAGCTGCGAGGGCCATAATATATCGAAACGCAACTCCTCCGGAGGGCTACCGACTAGGCGGGAGTCCCGGCAGCACGAAAATGCCGTTTAGGGCCCCTACGGAGCCCCGGAACATCCGGCGCGTCATTTTTTTCTCGCGGCGCGGCGGGATATGCCTCGAACAAATCCTACGTGGGCCGGTTCGACCGTATCACTCCGACCTGCGCGGTAGGCACTCTGTCGGTCCCACCGCCAGGAGAGTTTCGAACGGCGCGCCTCGACCGCTGGGCCACGCATGGACGGGTAGCGCACGTAGTATTACGGGTGCGATCATACCAGCACTAATGCACCGGATCCCATCAGAACTCCGAAGTTGAGCGTGCTTGGGCGAGAGTAGTACTAGGATTGGTGACCTCCTGGGAAGTCCTCGTGTTGCACCCCTCCCTCTCCCCTTTTTCTCGTGCACCGGGCCGCTACCGCCGTGGTGGGGACTCTAGGAGTTTTGTGGGCCCCTCGGTCCGGAGCGCCTCGAACCACGTGCCCTACCCCTTTTTCTCCGTCCACCGGGAACCGGACCGCTGCCGCCGAGGTCGGGATTCTTGGCATTTTTGTGGGACCCACCGAACCGGACCGCTACCGCCGATGTCGAGATACTAGGCATTTTTTGTGGGCCCCACCGTCCGGAGCAGTCCGGTGCGCCTCGAACCACGTGCCCTACCCCTTTTTCTCCGTCCACCGGGAACCGGACCGCTGCCGCCGAGGTCGGGATTCTAGGCATTTCTGTGGGACCCACCGAACCGGACCGCTACCGCCGATGTCGAGATTCGAGGCATTTTTCGTGGGCCCCACCGTCCGGAGCAGTCCGGTGCGCCTCGAACCACGTGCCCTACCCCTTTTTCTCCGTCCACCGGGAACCGGACCGCCACCGCCGAGGTCGGGATTCTACGCATTTTTGTGGGCCCCGCCGAACCGGACCGCTACCGCCGACGTCGGGATTCGAGGCATTTTGTGGGCCCCTCCGTCCGGAGTAGTGCGGTGCGCCTCGAACCACGTGCCGGGACCGCTGCGCCGTCGATCGGCGGGCCGGACTTCCGGAGGCCACGGAATCAGAGCCGTAATGAGCTGCGGGGGCCATAATATATCGAAACGCAGCTCCTCCGGAGGGCTACCGACTAGGCGGGAGTCCCGGCGGCACGAAAACGCCGTCTAGGGCCCCTACGGAGCCCCGGAACATCCGGCGCGTCATTTTTTTCTCGCGGCGCGGCGGGATATGCCTCGAACAAATCCTACGTGGGCCGGTTCGACCGTATCACTCCGACCTGCGCGGTAGGCACTCTGTCGGACCCACCGCCAGGAGAGTTTCGAACGGCGCGCCCCGACCGCTGGGCCACGCATGGACGGGTAGCGCGCGTAGTATGACGGGTGCGATCATACCAGCACTAATGCACCGGATCCCATCAGAACTCCGAAGTTGAGCGTGCTTGGGCGAGAGTAGTACTAGGATTGGTGACCTCCTGGGAAGTCCTCGTGTTGCACCCCTCCCTCTCCCCTTTTTCTCGTGCACCGGGCCGCTACCGCCGTGGTGGGGACTCTAGGAGTTTTGTGGGCCCCTCGGTCCGGAGCGCCTCGAACCACGTGCCCTACCCCTTTTTCTCCGTCCACCGGGAACCGGACCGCTGCCGCCGAGGTCGGGATTCTTGGCATTTCTGTGGGACCCACCGAACCGGACCGCTACCGCCGATGTCGAGATACTAGGCATTTTTTGTGGGCCCCACCGTCCGGAGCAGTCCGGTGCGCCTCGAACCACGTGCCCTACCCCTTTTTCTCCGTCCACCGGGAACCGGACCGCTGCCGCCGAGGTCGGGATTCTAGGCATTTCTGTGGGACCCACCGAACCGGACCGCTACCGCCGATGTCGACATTCGAGGCATTTTTCGTGGGCCCCACCGTCCGGAGCAGTCCGGTGCGCCTCGAACCACGTGCCCTACCCCTTTTTCTCCGTCCACCGGGTACCGGACCGCCACCGCCGAGGTCGGGATTCTACGCATTTTTGTGGGCCCCGCCGAACCGGACCGCTACCGCCGATGTCGGGATTCGAGGCATTTTGTGGGCCCCTCCGTCCGGAGTAGTGCGGTGCGCCTCGAACCACGTGCCGGGACCGCTGCGCCGTCGATCGGCGGGCCGGACTTCCGGAGGCCACGGAATCAGAGCCGTAATGAGCTGCGGGGGCCATAATATATCGAAACGCAGCTCCTCCGGAGGGCTACCGACTAGGCGGGAGTCCCGGCGGCACGAAAACGCCGTCTAGGGCCCCTACGGAGCCCCGGAACATCCGGCGCGTCATTTTTTTCTCGCGGCGCGGCGGGATATGCCTCGAACAAATCCTACGTGGGCCGGTTCGACCGTATCACTCCGACCTGCGCGGTAGGCACTCTGTCGGACCCACCGCCAGGAGAGTTTCGAACGGCGCGCCCCGACCGCTGGGCCACGCATGGACGGGTAGCGCGCGTAGTATGACGGGTGCGATCATACCAGCACTAATGCACCGGATCCCATCAGAACTCCGAAGTTGAGCGTGCTTGGGCGAGAGTAGTACTAGGATTGGTGACCTCCTGGGAAGTCCTCGTGTTGCACCCCTCCCTCTCCCCTTTTTCTCGTGCACCGGGCCGCTACCGCCGTGGTGGGGACTCTAGGAGTTTTGTGGGCCCCTCGGTCCGGAGCGCCTCGAACCACGTGCCCTACCCCTTTTTTCGTTCACCGGGAACCGGACCGCTGCCGCCGAGGTCGGGATTCTAGGCATTTCTGTGGGACCCACCGAACCGGACCGCTACCGCCGATGTCGAGATTCTAGGCATTTTTTGTGGGCCCCACCGTCCGGAGCAGTCCGGTGCGCCTCGAACCACGTGCCCTACCCCTTTTTCTCCGTCCACCGGGAACCGGACCGCTGCCGCCGAGGTCGGGATTCTAGGCATTTCTGTGGGACCCACCGAACCGGACCGCTACCGCCGATGTCGAGATTCGAGGCATTTTTCGTGGGCCCCACCGTCCGGAGCAGTCCGGTGCGCCTCGAACCACGTGCCCTACCCCTTTTTCTCCGTCCACCGGGAACCGGACCGCTGCCGCCGAGGTCGGGATTCTAGGCATTTCTGTGGGACCCACCGAATCGGACCGCTACCGCCGATGTCGAGATTCGAGGCATTTTTCGTGGGCCCCACCGTCCGGAGCAGTCCGGTGCGCCTCGAACCACGTGCCCTACCCCTTTTTCTCCGTCCACCGGGAACCGGACCGCCACCGCCGAGGTCGGGATTCTACGCATTTTTGTGGGCCCCGCCGAACCGGACCGCTACCGCCGACGTTGGGATTCGAGGCATTTTGTGGGCCCCTCCGTCCGGAGAAGTGCGGTGCGCCTCGAACCACGTGCCGGGACCGCTGCGCCGTCGATCGGCGGGCCGGACTTCCGGAGGCCACGGAATCAGAGCCGTAATGAGCTGCGGGGGCCATAATATATCGAAACGCAGCTCCTCCGGAGGGCTACCGACTAGGCGGGAGTCCCGGCGGCACGAAAACGCCGTCTAGGGCCCCTACGGAGCCCCGGAACATCCGGCGCGTCATTTTTTTCTCGCGGCGCGGCGGGATATGCCTCGAACAAATCCTACGTGGGCCGGTACGACCGTATCACTCCGACCTGCGCGGTAGGCACTCTGTCGGACCCACCGCCAGGAGAGTTTCGAACGGCGCGCCCCGACCGCTGGGCCACGCATGGACGGGTAGCGCGCGTAGTATGACGGGTGCGATCATACCAGCACTAATGCACCGGATCCCATCGAAACTCCGAAGTTGAGCGTGCTTGGGCGAGAGTAGTACTAGGATTGGTGACCTCCTGGGAAGTCCTCGTGTTGCACCCCTCCCTCTCCCCTTTTTCTCGTGCACCGGGCCGCTACCGCCGTGGTGGGGACTCTAGGAGTTTTGTGGGCCCCGCGGTCCGGAGCGCCTCGAACCACGTGCCCTACCCCTTTTTTCGTTCATCGCGAACCGGACCGCTGCCGCCGAGGTCGGGATTCTAGGCATTTCTGTGGGACCCACCGAACCGGACCGCTACCGCCGATGTCGAGATTCTAGGCATTTTTTGTGGGCCCCACCGTCCGGAGCAGTCCGGTGCGCCTCGAACCACGTGCCCTACCCCTTTTTCTCCGTCCACCGGGAACCGGACCGCTGCCGCCGAGGTCGGGATTCTAGGCATTTCTGTGGGACCCACCGAACCGGACCGCTACCGCCGATGTCGAGATTCTAGGCATTTTTTGTGGGCCCCACCGTCCGGAGCAGTCCGGTGCGCCTCGAACCACGTGCCCTACCCCTTTTTCTCCGTCCACCGGGAACCGGACCGCTGCCGCCGAGGTCGGGATTCTAGGCATTTCTGTGGGACCCACCGAACCGGACCGCTACCGCCGATGTCGAGATTCGAGGCATTTTTCGTGGGCCCCACCGTCCGGAGCAGTCCGGTGCGCCTCGAACCACGTGCCCTACCCCTTTTTCTCCGTCCACCGGGAACCGGACCGCCACCGCCGAGGTCGGGATTCTACGCATTTTTGTGGGCCCCGCCGAACCGGACCGCTACCGCCGACGTCGGGATTCGAGGCATTTTGTGGGCCCCTCCGTCCGGAGAAGTGCGGTGCGCCTCGAACCACGTGCCGGGACCGCTGCGCCGTCGATCGGCGGGCCGGACTTCCGGAGGCCACGGAATCTGAGCCGTAATGAGCTGCGAGGGCCATAATATATCGAAACGCAACTCCTCCGGAGGGCTACCGACTAGGCGGGAGTCCCGGCAGCACGAAAATGCCGTCTAGGGCCCCTACGGAGCCCCGGAACATCCGGCGCGTCATTTTTTTCTCGCGGCGCGGCGGGATATGCCTCGAACAAATCCTACGTGGGCCGGTTCGACCGTATCACTCCGACCTGCGCGGTAGGCACTCTGTCGGCCCCACCGCCAGGAGAGTTTCGAACGGCGCGCCCCGACCGCTGGGCCACGCATGGACGGGTAGCGCGCGTAGTATGATGGGTGCGATCATACCAGCACTAATGCACCGGATCCCATCAGAACTCCGAAGTTGAGCGTGCTTGGGCGAGAGTAGTACTAGGATTGGTGACCTCCTGGGAAGTCCTCGTGTTGCACCCCTCCCTCTCCCCTTTTTCTCGTGCACCGGGCCGCTACCGCCGTGGTGGGGACTCTAGGCGTTTTGTGGGACCCGCGGTCCGGAGCGCCTCGAACCACGTGCCCTACCCCTTTTTTCGTTCATCGCGAACCGGACCGCTGCCGCCGAGGTCGGGATTCTAGGCATTTCTGTGGGACCCACCGAACCGGACCGCTACCGCCGATGTCGAGATTCTAGGCATTTTTTGTGGGCCCCACCGTCCGGAGCAGTCCGGTGCGCCTCGAACCACGTGCCCTACCCCTTTTTCTCCGTCCACCAGGAACCGGACCGCTGCCGCCGAGGTCGGGATTCTAGGCATTTTTGTGGGACTCACCGAACCGGACCGCTACCGCCGATGTCGAGATTCGAGGCATTTTTCGTGGGCCCCACCGTCCGGAGCAGTCCGGTGCGCCTCGAACCACGTGCCCTACCCCTTTTTCTCCGTCCACCGGGAACCGGACCGCCACCGCCGAGGTCGGGATTCTACGCATTTTTGTGGGCCCCGCCGAACCGGACCGCTACCGCCGACGTTGGGATTCGAGGCATTTTGTGGGCCCCTCCGTCCGGAGAAGTGCGGTGCGCCTCGAACCACGTGCCGGGACCGCTGCGCCGTCGATCGGCGGGCCGAACTTCCAGAGGCCACGGAATCTGAGCCGTAATGAGCTGCGAGGGCCATAATATATCGAAACGCAACTCCTCCGGAGGGCTACCGACTAGGCGGGAGTCCCGGCAGCACGAAAATGCCGTCTAGGGCCCCTACGGAGCCCCGGAACATCCGGCGCGTCATTTTTTTCTCGCGGCGCGGCGGGATATGCCTCGAACAAATCCTACGTGGGCCGGTTCGACCGTATCACTCCGACCTGCGCGGTAGGCACTCTGTCGGTCCCACCGCCAGGAGAGTTTCGAACGGCGCGCCCCGACCGCTGGGCCACGCATGGACGGGTAGCGCGCGTAGTATGACGGGTGCGATCATACCAGCACTAATGCACCGGATCCCATCAGAACTCCGAAGTTGAGCGTGCTTGGGCGAGAGTAGTACTAGGATTGGTGACCTCCTGGGAAGTCCTCGTGTTGCACCCCTCCCTCTCCCCTTTTTCTCGTGCACCGGGCCGCTACCGCCGTGGTGGGGACTCTAGGAGTTTTGTGGGCCCCGCGGTCCGGAGCGCCTCGAACCACGTGCCCTACCCCTTTTTTCGTTCATCGCGAACCGGACCGCTGCCGCCGAGGTCGGGATTCTAGGCATTTCTGTGGGACCCACCGAACCGGACCGCTACCGCCGATGTCGAGATTCTAGGCATTTTTTGTGGGCCCCACCGTCCGGAGCAGTCCGGTGCGCCTCGAACCACGTGCCCTACCCCTTTTTCTCCGTCCACCGGGAACCGGACCGCTGCCGCCGAGGTCGGGATTCTAGGCATTTCTGTGGGACCCACCGAACCGGACCGCTACCGCCGATGTCGAGATTCTAGGCATTTTTTGTGGGCCCCACCGTCCGGAGCAGTCCGGTGCGCCTCGAACCACGTGCCCTACCCCTTTTTCTCCGTCCACCGGGAACCGGACCGCTGCCGCCGAGGTCGGGATTCTAGGCATTTCTGTGGGACCCACCGAACCGGACCGCTACCGCCGATGTCGAGATTCGAGGCATTTTTCGTGGGCCCCACCGTCCGGAGCAGTCCGGTGCGCCTCGAACCACGTGCCCTACCCCTTTTTCTCCGTCCACCGGGAACCGGACCGCCACCGCCGAGGTCGGGATTCTACGCATTTTTGTGGGCCCCGCCGAACCGGACCGCTACCGCCGACGTCGGGATTCGAGGCATTTTGTGGGCCCCTCCGTCCGGAGAAGTGCGGTGCGCCTCGAACCACGTGCCGGGACCGCTGCGCCGTCGATCGGCGGGCCGGACTTCCGGAGGCCACGGAATCTGAGCCGTAATGAGCTGCGAGGGCCATAATATATCGAAACGCAACTCCTCCGGAGGGCTACCGACTAGGCGGGAGTCCCGGCAGCACGAAAATGCCGTCTAGGGCCCCTACGGAGCCCCGGAACATCCGGCGCGTCATTTTTTTCTCGCGGCGCGGCGGGATATGCCTCGAACAAATCCTACGTGGGCCGGTTCGACCGTATCACTCCGACCTGCGCGGTAGGCACTCTGTCGGCCCCACCGCCAGGAGAGTTTCGAACGGCGCGCCCCGACCGCTGGGCCACGCATGGACGGGTAGCGCGCGTAGTATGATGGGTGCGATCATACCAGCACTAATGCACCGGATCCCATCAGAACTCCGAAGTTGAGCGTGCTTGGGCGAGAGTAGTACTAGGATTGGTGACCTCCTGGGAAGTCCTCGTGTTGCACCCCTCCCTCTCCCCTTTTTCTCGTGCACCGGGCCGCTACCGCCGTGGTGGGGACTCTAGGCGTTTTGTGGGACCCGCGGTCCGGAGCGCCTCGAACCACGTGCCCTACCCCTTTTTTCGTTCATCGCGAACCGGACCGCTGCCGCCGAGGTCGGGATTCTAGGCATTTCTGTGGGACCCACCGAACCGGACCGCTACCGCCGATGTCGAGATTCTAGGCATTTTTTGTGGGCCCCACCGTCCGGAGCAGTCCGGTGCGCCTCGAACCACGTGCCCTACCCCTTTTTCTCCGTCCACCAGGAACCGGACCGCTGCCGCCGAGGTCGGGATTCTAGGCATTTTTGTGGGACTCACCGAACCGGACCGCTACCGCCGATGTCGAGATTCGAGGCATTTTTCGTGGGCCCCACCGTCCGGAGCAGTCCGGTGCGCCTCGAACCACGTGCCCTACCCCTTTTTCTCCGTCCACCGGGAACCGGACCGCCACCGCCGAGGTCGGGATTCTACGCATTTTTGTGGGCCCCGCCGAACCGGACCGCTACCGCCGACGTTGGGATTCGAGGCATTTTGTGGGCCCCTCCGTCCGGAGAAGTGCGGTGCGCCTCGAACCACGTGCCGGGACCGCTGCGCCGTCGATCGGCGGGCCGAACTTCCAGAGGCCACGGAATCTGAGCCGTAATGAGCTGCGAGGGCCATAATATATCGAAACGCAACTCCTCCGGAGGGCTACCGACTAGGCGGGAGTCCCGGCAGCACGAAAATGCCGTCTAGGGCCCCTACGGAGCCCCGGAACATCCGGCGCGTCATTTTTTTCTCGCGGCGCGGCGGGATATGCCTCGAACAAATCCTACGTGGGCCGGTTCGACCGTATCACTCCGACCTGCGCGGTAGGCACTCTGTCGGTCCCACCGCCAGGAGAGTTTCGAACGGCGCGCCCCGACCGCTGGGCCACGCATGGACGGGTAGCGCGCGTAGTATGACGGGTGCGATCATACCAGCACTAATGCACCGGATCCCATCAGAACTCCGAAGTTGAGCGTGCTTGGGCGAGAGTAGTACTAGGATTGGTGACCTCCTGGGAAGTCCTCGTGTTGCACCCCTCCCTCTCCCCTTTTTCTCGTGCACCGGGCCGCTACCGCCGTGGTGGGGACTCTAGGAGTTTTGTGGGCCCCTCGGTCCGGAGTGCCTCGAACCACGTGCCCTACCCCTTTTTTCGTTCATCGCGAACCGGACCGCTGCCGCCGAGGTCGGGATTCTAGGCATTTCTGTGGGACCCACCGAACCGGACCGCTACCGCCGATGTCGAGATTCTAGGCATTTTTTGTGGGCCCCACCGTCCGGAGCAGTCCGGTGCGCCTCGAACCACGTGCCCTACCCCTTTTTCTCCGTCCACCGGGAACCGGACCGCTGCCGCCGAGGTCGGGATTCTAGGCATTTCTGTGGGACCCACCGAACCGGACCGCTACCGCCGATGTCGAGATTCTAGGCATTTTTCGTGGGCCCCACCGTCCGGAGCAGGCCGGTGCGCCTCGAACCACACTAGATAAATTAACAAGTGTTAATAGATTTGTTATATATATTTTTAAAAACTTTTAAGTAAAAATAAATTTGAGTATTTTAAGAGAAAATATTTACTAACATTTTTTTGGTCAATATTTTGGATGTATTAATTTTGTGAATGCATTATGACACTTTCCCTACTGCAATGAGTTATCTACAACATTCGCTGATAGGAAGCGGCCCCTCTTTCAAGTTTACTCGGCTAAAAATAATTTGCCCACATTTTGCGCTCATCCCCCTCCCACATATCCACCAATCAATGTCGCCTGATACTAGCTTGAATGCAAGAGCCATGCTCATAGCTAAGAGGATTAAGATGGACATGAAGCTATTTGGAGTATCCATTTACTTTCGTGATATTTTTTGTATTTTTAGATTGAGAATTGAGATAATTTAAGGTAGTTGTGTTGTACGGAGAGTTTCATCTGTGTAAATTTATAAATGTATAATATTTGGAATAAGGATGAGTTTATTTTATTTTTTTTAGTATCGATCAATTAGAACTTTGATGATTGATAAATGTATTAAGTGCATATTTTCTTAAATGAACCATGAGATAATATGTTTGAATCCAGTAATCATCATTCCCTTCCATTTCTTAAATTTTGGGAAATTGTCATTTTTAGTATTAAACTTCTTACCCAAGAAAAATTGTAATTAGTTAAGAAATATAGTGCACAAAAACAACTTAAGCATGATGAAGAGATGCACTTTACCATCTCAAACAATAATCTAAAATTTGAATAGAGGTTCAAAATCAAATATTAATATCTTTATCATTACCACTACTAAATTAATAACAACCAACTTTAATGTAGTAAATAATTTATATTGTTAATAAGAATCTCCGTGCATTTAAAGAAGGATAGGTTACCGGTTTTGCATCCACAAATTTTATGAGTGCAGGAAATAATATGATGCAAAAATATTCAAATAATATATTTAATAAAAAATAAATATAAGTTATGGGATGTGATGATTAAAAAAACTCCAACATAATAAGGAGTAGTAGTAACCATATACCAAAGCCAAAATTTGCATTTATTATTCAAGTATTTGAAATTTCAACGTAGTATATATAATAACATAATGAAAATATCTAAAACTAGCATATATCATTAATGAAATTATTGTTGAGTGGATGTGAGAACTAATGTCTTTAATTCAAGTTCTCCATACAAACAAATAATGAACAAAAACTCTTCTTTGTCATCATTGTCTACACTTTAATAATAAATAAATATTATAAAATTCAACTATATAAAATTGAAATATAGGAACAGTCAACAATTGCATATACTCATATTTTTCAATATTACTTGTAATTTAGAAAAATATATAGAACAAAGGAGTTATATATTACATAATACATGAATCTCTTGATGATGTATTTTAAAGCCTAAATCTAGTAAATATTTTCAATGAGGAATTATGTAGGTAAGGATTTCAAATATTTTATATTTTTTTAATTTGTCATATTTTTGTATAAATAAAAAATAAAATTAAGTAGAATCACTGGCGTGGTCATCTTCATTCATGTGCTTTGTTTTAGCACACACAAATAATCATAATTTGTCTTTCCAAAAAAATATAAAAAATATTCCATTTTTATTTAACAGTAAATGAGAAAAATCAAGAGTAATTATTTTTCTCTAGGAGCACCATTAATTTTTTTTCTTTCAACCATCCTTTACACTAGTTGGTTCAACCTAAAAATATGTAGCAAAAAATATCTTTCTAATTTCTGGTAATATATAAATATGTGGATTTTAACTATAAAATATATGAGGTAAAAATTGATGTTTATTACCAATATTTATGTTGTTAGTACGTGGTTTATAATCATACCAAGCACGAGAATATATGGCCATCAAAAAAGAGAAAGGTTTATTCCAATATTTAGTTATAAGAGTAATTAATTAAAAAAATTAAACAACTAGAAAAGTATTAAAATGTACATATAAGTACACAATATTGTATAGACAAATAATTTATAATTTAGTACATAATTGCAATTAGGTGCAATAAATCCTAAAAACAATATATGGCTCAACCCTCAATAGTTATGATTTTAGGTGAACACCATCCACCACTATCTCATTCATATTAAAACTAAAAAGTAGTTCAACTCTAATTTATTTATTTTGGTGGAAATTTTGTTATTTTATGTATGGACATATTCTTTTTATTTAATTTCCCTTATTGATATTCATTAAGGATGACACATTTTTACCTCCACAACTTATTCTCTTTATATTTTTAAAATTATCCATCCATTTATAATAAATGACTTAGGATTGTATAGTAAATATAGTAAATATAATGATTAATTTTAACCCATTCACAAATTATACATAAAAAAACTAACAAATATAATATATTTTCAATTTTTTTCTCTGTGTTATATCATGCACGAACATTAAGATTTGCTTAATATAATTATTTTACTTATCCATCATCCTCTTAACCACATCAATTTAATGTAGAAATATATGATATGTCCATTAAAAATTATGTTGAGGGATAATACATGTGGTAACATTTTTTTAGGTGCTCTAATTATCCTTTTAAGCATAGATGACCATAGGAGCCATTGCTGGAGCAACATAGTGGGAGGAGTCCATGCAGGAGGAGGTGCATTCTTGGGTGCATTAGCCTCATGAACTATCATTAGGTCTGCAATGCCAATGCACTCCTCCCATATTTCATGACTCCTAGCGACCACATCAACCTCTGATCCCTTGGATCCCTCGGAGGATGTGTGCCTGTAAAAAAAATTACATAAACAAAATATTTAGGTCTTATATAAGCAAGTTGAATGAGCTAGCTTTATTCATACCAATCTTGTATTTGTTTTAGAAAAATTAAGAATTTTATAAACTTAAGAGAATAACATAACACTTTTGATAAATTAATAATTGTTCATAGATTTGTTATATATTTTTAAAAAATTTTACTTAAAAATAAATTTGAGTATTTTAAAAGAAAATAATTAGTAACACTTTTTTGATCAATATTTTGGATGTATTATGTGAATGCATTATGACACCATTTCCGAAGGACAATGAGTTGTCTACAACATTTAACTTTACTCTGCTACTAAAATTTGCTGCCCACATTTTGCGCTCATCCCCCTCCCACAAATCCTCCCATCAATGTCGGCCGATGCTGGGTTGAACGCAAGAAGGATGCTCTGATCTTGGAAGATAACAAGGGACGGGACACGAAGCTCTTTGTGGTATCCATTTACTTTCGTGATGTCTCCTCTATTTTTAGATTCAGAATTGATATAATTTTCACATTGTTGTGTTGTGCAGAGAGTATCATGTGTGTGAATTTATACATGTAGAATATTTGGCATAAAGATGTGTTTTTTCTATTTTTTAGTAACTACCAATTACAACTTTGATGATTGATGAAATACATTAAATGCATGTTTTCTTAATGGTAATGTGTTATTAAATGAACATCGAGATAATATATTTGAATCTCAATCATCATTCCCTTCCATGCTTAAATTTAGTGAAAATGTCATTTTTAATGTTAAAGTTGTTACCCAAGAGAAATTGTAATTTGTTGGTAAATATAGTGCACAAAAACCAAATAAGCATGATGAAGAAATGAAGTTTACCATCTTAAACAATAATCTAAAATTTAAATAGTTGCTCAAAATCTAAAATAGATAACTTTACCATTACCACTAGTAAATCAATAACAACTAACTTTAATGTAGTAAATAATTTATATTTTTATGAAAAATCTCCTTGCATTTAAAGAAGAATAGGTTCTATGTTTTGCATCCACAAATTTTGAGTACAGGAAATAAAATGCAAAATTATTCAGATAAACCAAAATAAATATAATTTATGTGATGTGATGATAAAAAAACTCCAACATAATAAGGAATAGAAGTAAGATTATACCTACGCCAAAATTTGCATTAATAATTAAGTATTTGAAATTTCTAGATGATATACATAATAACATAATGAAAACCTGTGAAACTAGCAAAAAGAGGAAGGCAATTATTTATCATTATTGGAACTATTGCATGAGTGGACGTGAGAAAATAATGTCTCTTATTAAAGTTCTCCAAACAAACATACAATGAAGTATAACTTTTCTTTGTCATCATTGTCTGCACTTTAATAATTAACAATTATTATAAAATTCAAGTATATAAAATTGAAACAGGGGCAGAGTAAAAAATTTCACATACCCATATTTTTTAATATCTCATGCAATTTTGTAAAATATATAGAGCAAACAAGTTATATATTGCATGATATATTCTTCCAAATCCATTAAACACTAGATGATGTATTTTAAAATCTAATGCCGGTAAATATTTTGAATGAGGAATTATGTATGTAAGGATTTGGAATGTTTTTTTTATATTTTTTGAACTTGTCATATTTTTGAACTTATCCCAGATAGTCCAAGCTTCATATTCCGGGGTGATTATTTCAAGTTCAGTAGCTCCTTCTTTTAGCATCACAGTGTATTTGGGTTGAGGGATACTACCGTCTGCATATCCAAATAATTGATATGTTTACAGTAAATTTGTGATATTGTTTCTCCAAAGATAGTAATTAGTATTGTCTAACATGATAGGCAATATAGGGAGTGAAGTAGGAAGGATTATTGAGGTAGAGGAACTCATATTTGTAGAGAAGGATGAGAATATTGATACTTGAGAAGGATGAGAATATTGATACCACTTACGGAGAAGATTGGTTTTGAATACAAGGTGGTTTTTGCTCAAGAGTCTTCAATAGTAGACAACAGAAATACAAGAGTAGTGGATGATTACTTGCAAGTGTGTTCTAGATCTTCAAAGCTGGAACAATGCTGTGAAGCTTTTGGCAGGCTCTAATACCATAAAGAAAATGAAGAAATTTAGAAAATAAAGAGTAGAGAGTATATACAATTCAATAATAAATAATAAACCGTTACAAAATAAGTTACTACATTAAGTGCGGTAATAAATCACTATATTAAATAGTGTGATAAATGCATTTCAATATATAGATTAAGTAATATTTTGGTTATTACAAATATTTAGTTTTGAGAGTAAAAGATTAAAAAAATTAAACTACTAGAAAAGTTTTAAAAAATATATATGTACTACACAATGTTATATAGATAAATAATTTATCATTTAGTGCATAATTGCAACAATTTTCAATAAATCCTAAAAAGAATATATGACTCAACTCGCAAAAGTTATAATTTTAGGTGAACTTATCCACTATATCAATTGTATTAAAACTAAAAAGTAGTTCAATTCTAATTTATTTATTTAGCTGGAAAATTTATTATTATAAGTGTGGACATGATCTTTTTATTTAATTTCCCTTATTGGCCTTTTTTACCTCCCTAATCTATTCTCAATGTACTTTTAAAATTATCCTTCTAGTAATAAGTTACTATTGTATATAAAATATAATGATTAATTTTAACCCATTCACAAATTATGCACACAAATAAACTAACAAATATAATATATTTTCAATTTTTTCTCTAAGTTATATCACCCACCAAGATTAGGGTGGGCTTAGTATAATTATTTTACTTATCCATCATCCTGTTAACCACATCAATTTAAAGCAGAAATATATGATATGTCCATTAATAATTATGATGAGAGTTAATACATGTGAAAGCATTATTTTAGGTCCATGCTCGTGGAGGAGGTGCATTCTTGGGAGCATTAGCCTCATGAACTATCATTAGGTCAGCAATGCCAATGCACTCCTCCCATATTTCATTGCTTCTCGTGATCACATCGGCCTCTCACCGTCTCAAAATTCTTAGATCGGATGTATGCCTATAAAAAAATTACATAAATAAAATATTTAGGTCTTAAATAAGCATGTTGAATGAGCAAGCTTTCTTCATACCCATCTTGTATTTGCTTTAACAAAATTAAGAACTTTACAAACTTAAGAATATAATATAAACACTAGATAAATTAGTAAGTGCTCATAGATTTGTTATATATTTTTTAAAATTTTTTACGTAAAAAATAAATTTGAGTATTTTAAGAGAGACTAATTATGTATTAACTCTTTGAATACATTATGAAATGATTTCCCAACAGCAATGAGTTGTCTACAATATTTGCGGGTAGGAAGTGGCCCCTATTTCAAGTTTGCTCAGCTACTAATATTTTGCCCATATTTTGCGCTCATCTTCCCACAGACGCTCTAATCAATGTCGGCCAATGCCAGGTAGAACAGAGGTGCTATGCTTAGAGCTAGGAAGATTATGAGGTATATGAAGCTATTTGTGGTATCCATTTCAAGTTTACTCGACTACTAATATTTTGCCCATATTTTGCACTCATCCCCTTCCCACATACCCTCTAATCAATGTTGGCGGATGCCGGGTAGAACGCAAGAGCCATACTCAGAGCTAGGAAGATTATGAGGTACATGAAGCTATTTGTGGTATCCATTTACTTTTGTGATATCCTTTGTATCTTTGGATTAAGAATGAAAAGAATTAAGATAATTTTGACGAGGATGGCAATGAGTTATTAAATGAACCTTGAAATAATATGTTTGAATCCTGTAATCATCACTCCCTTTCAATCTTAAATTTTAGAAAATTGTCATTTTTAATGTTAAAATTCCTACCCAAGAGAAATTGTAATTAGTTTGGAAATATAGTGCACAAAAACCACTTAAGCATGATGAAGAGATGCACTTTACCATCTTAAACATTAATCTAAAATTTGAATAGTTGCTCAAAATCAAAGATAGATATATTTACCATTACCAGGTTGACAACCTATTTTAATGTAGTAAATAATTTATATTTTTAAGAAGAATTTCATTGCATATAAAGAAGAATAGCTTCCAAGTTTTGCATCCACAAATTTTGAGAGTACATGAAATAATATGATGTAAAAATATTCAAATAATGTGTTTGAATATATTTTAAATTTTTTGAATTTGTCATGTTTTTGGATAAGTAAAAATTAAAAATTACATGAAAATCAACCCAATTTAGTGGAACAGGTGGGGTGGTCCTCTTCTTTGATGAGTTTTGTTTTGGCACACACAAATAATTATTCTTTATCTTCCCAAAATAATCCAATTTTATTCGACCAATGAGAAAATCAAGAGCAACTTTTCTCTCTAGGAGCACCCTTAATTTTTTTTTCTTTCAACCACCCTTTACACTAGTTGGTTCAACTTAATAGTATGCAGCAAAAAAAATATTCTTCTAATTTTTGGTAATGCATACATGAGTGAGTGACTTTCAACTACGAAATATATGCAAACTTAGGTAAAAATTGAGATTTACTACCAATATTTATGTCGTTAGTACAAGGTACGAGAATATATGGCCAACATCCTTGATGTTAAGGAGCCAATCCCTTACAATACACATTCAAATTTCCTTTGGGTATTACTACATTGCTAGTTTCTATATACAAGCAAGTATGTTTAAAAATTGAAAATAGAATTGACTTCCAAGAGTCTTATGAATTAAGTTTCATGAGAAAGCAAATAGGTTAAATAAATAGGATTTGGAAAACGGACCACTAAACTGGATTTTTTAAAATTTGAGCGACCAAATTCGAATAATTTAAAAAATTAATGCTTTGAATTTTTCTCTAAGGAAAGAGGAGTACCAACTTTAAAGTAACAACAACTGGATTGAGTTATTTATTAATATAGAAATTTAAGATTCAAAAGGAGAAAAGTTTTATTCAAATATTTAGTTATGAGAGTAATAGATTAAAAAATGAAACTACTAGAAAAGTTTTAAAAAATATATTTTAACCCATTCATAAATTATATAATATAATATAATAAATATAATGATTAATTTTAGACCATTCAAAAATTATGCAGACAAAAAACTAAAAAATATAATATATTTTCAATTTTTTTCTCTAAGTTATATCACCCACCAAGATTAGGGTGGGTTTAGTATAATTATTTTAATTATCCATCATCCTCTTAACCACATCAATTTAAAGCAGAAATACATGATATGCCCATTAATAATTATGATGAGGGCTAATACATGTGATAGCATTATTTTAGGTGCTTTAATTATCCCTTTAAGCATCCATGACCATAGGAGCCCTTTTTGGAGCAACATAGTGGGAGCGAGTCCATGCTGGAGGAGGTGCATTCTTGGGAGCATTAGCCTCATGAACTATCATTGGAGCAACATAGTGGGAGCGAGTCCACGGAGGAGGTGCATCATTGGGTGCATTAGCCTCATGAACTATCATTAGGTCAGCATTGCCAATGCACTCTTCCCATATTTCATTGCTTCTCGGACCACATCGGCCTTTGACCCATCGAAATCCTTAGATCGGATGTGTGCCTGCAAAAAAAAATTACATAAACAAAATATTTAGGTCTTTTATAAGCAAGTTGAATGAGCTTGCTTTCTTCGTACCAGTCTTATATTTGTTTTAGTAAAATTAATAATTTTATAGTCTTAAGAATATAATATAACACACTAGATAAATTAACAAGTGTTAATAGATTTGTTATATATATTTTTTAAAAACTTTTACGTAAAAAAATTTATAGTATTTTAAGAGAAAATATTTACTAACATTTTTTTATCAATATTTTGGATGTATTACCACTGTGAATACATTATGATATTTTCCCTACTGTAATGAGTTGTCTATAACATTCGCCACTATGAAGCGGCCCAAGTTTACTTGGCTAAAAATAATTTGCCCACATCCCCCTCCCATAGATCCACCAATCAATGTCAGCGGATGCCAGGTTGAATGTAAGAGCCATGCTCATAGCTAACATCCCCCTCCCATAGATCCACCAATCAATGTCAGCGGATGCCAGGTTGAATGCAAGAGCCATGCTCATAGCTACGAAGATTAAGATGGACATGAATCTATTTGTGGTATCCATTTACTTTCGTGATATTTTTTGTATTTTTGGATTGAGAATTGAGATAATTTAAGGTAGTTGTGTTATAGGGAGAGTTTATAAATGTATAATATTTGAAATAAGGATGAGTTTATTTTATTTTTTAGTAACCATCAATTAGAACTTTGATGATTGATAAATGCATTAAGTGCATATTTTCTCGATGGCAATAAGTTATTAAATGAACCATGAGATAATACGTTTGAATCCAGTAATCATCATTCCCTTCCATTTCTTAAATTTTAGGAAATTGTCATTTTTAGTATTAAACTTCTTACCCTTTATGGAGTATATTTACAAAGTAATTACGAATTTTAACATTAAAAATGAATATTTCACAAAATTTAAGAATGGAAGGTTCATTTAATAACTCATTGCCAACTATGTGAAAATTATCTCAAATCTCTCACTTCTCAATCCAAAAATAGAGGAGATATTAAAAAAATAAATAAATAACACAAATAGCTTCATTTCCATTATGGATTGGAGGGCCTGTGGGAGGGGGATGTGCTCAAAATGTGGGCAAAAAAATAGTAGTCGAGCAAACTTGAAAGATGGCCCCTTCCTACCGGCCAATGTTGTAGACAACTCATTGCATTGGGAAATTATGTCATAATGCATTCAGACACATAATAGATACAAAATATTGATAAATAACTCTTAGTAATTATTTTCTCTTAAAATACATTTATTTATTGTTAGGTAAAAGTTTTTAAAAAATATATAACAAATTTATGAACACGGGTTAATTTATCTAGTTTATTATGTTATTCTTTTAAGTTTATAAAGTTCTTAATTTTCCTAAAATAAATACAAGATGGGCATGAAGAAAGTTAGCTCAATCAACTTACCTATATAAGACCTAAATATTTTGTTTATGTAATTTTTTTATAGGCCCACATCCGACCTAAGGATTTCAAGGGGTCAAAAGCTGATGTGGTCGCGAGAAGCAATGAAGTATGAGAGGAGCGCATTGGCATTGCGAGATAGTTCATGAGGCTAACACACCCAGAAATGCACCTTCTCCAGCATAGACTCGCTCCCACTATATTGCCACAGCAAGGGCTCCTATGGTTATCAATGCTTGAAAGGATAATTAGAGCACCTAAAATAATGCTATCACATGTATTATCCCTATGTGGTTAAGAGGACGACAGATAATTAAAATAATTATAATATGCACATATTAATCTTGGTACATGATATAACATAGAGAAAAAATTGAAAATATATTATATTTATTAGTTTTTTTGTGTGTATAATTTGTGAATAGGTTAAAATTAATCATTATATTTAGTATATTTTATATACAAATGTCATTACTATTATAAATGGATGGTAATTTTAAAAATATACCAAGAATAAATTAGGGATGTAAAAATGGGCCATTTAGGATTTTTTTAAGATTTTTTAGGGTTCTTAATGAATATCAATAATGGAAATTAAATAAAAAGATTATGCGCATACTTATAATAACACATTTTCCACCAAAATAAATAAACTAGAATTGAACTATTTTTTTAGTTTTAACATGATTGAGATAATGGATGAAGTTCACCTAAAATCATAACTTTTGAGGATTGAGCCATATATTCTTTTCAGGATTTATTGCACCTAGTTGCAATTATGTACTAAATTATATATTATTTTTCTATATATTTTTTGCACAATATTATTTGTCTATATAACATTGTGTACTTATATGTACAAATATACTTTTTAAAAATTTTCTAGTTGTTTAATTTTTTTTAATCTCTTACTCTCATCACTAATTGTTGGTAATTTAAAGTTAGTACTCCTCTTTTTTAGAGAAAAAACCAAATATATTAATTTTTTAAATTGTTCAAAATTGGTCCCTCAAATTTTAAAAAATCCAATTTAGTGGTCGGCTTCTCAAATTTTATTCATTTAACTTATTTGCTTCCCCATGAAACTTAATTCATAGATCTCTTTCATGCCAACTCTATTTTCAATTTTTAAACACACTTGCTTGCATATAGAAGCTCGCAATGTAGTAACACGTAAAGGGAAATTTGAATGTGTATTATAAGGGTTTTGCCTAAAATTTAGCTCGCTCCTTTACACCAAGGAGATGCTATCCTGGCCATATATTGTCTTGCTTGGTATGATTACAAATCATGTACTGACGACATAAATATTGGTCGTAAACTTAGTTTTTACCTAAATTTGCATATATTTCATAGTTGAAAGCCTATTAAAATATTTTGCTACATATTTTCAAGTTGAACCAACTAGTGTAAAGGATGGTTGAAAGAAACAAATTAAGGGTGCTCCTAGGGAAAAAACTTGCTCTTGATTTTTCTCTAGTTGAATAAAATTGGATTATTTTCTGTATTTTTTGGGAAGACAAAAGTGTCTGTCTAAACAAAGCACATGAAAGAAGATAACCATCCGTCTGGTCCGCTTTTACTAAATTGGGTTGATTTTCATGTAATTTTTATTTTTTATTTATCAAAAAATATGACAAAATAAAAAAATTTAAAAATATTTGAAATCATTACCTACGAATTCGTCATACAAAACATTTACTGGATTTTGGTTTTAAAAAACTTTATCTAGAGGTTTATTCATTTAAAAGAATGTATCATGTAGTACATACTTTGTTTGCTCTATATATTTTACTAAATTGCAAGAGATATTGAAAAATATGAGTATATGCAATTGTTGTCAATTTTATATAGTTGAATTTTATAATAATTGTTCATTATTATAATAACTTAGGGTCGTTAATTAATATCAATAAGGGAAATTAAATAAAAAGATTATGTGCATACATATAATAACATATTTTCCACCAAAATAAATAAATTAAAATTTTTTACTAAGTTGATTGTGATAGTAAAACATATTTTTTAGTTTTAATATGATTGTGATAGTGGATGGCGTTCACCTAAAATCATAACTTTTGAGGATTGGGATATATATTCATTTTAGGATTTATTGCATGTAGTTGCAATTATGTGCTAAATTATATATTATTTGTCTATATAACATTGTGTACTTAGAGAAAAAACCAAACGTATTATTTTTTAAAAATTATTCGAAATTGATCCCACAAATTTAAAAAAATCCAATGTAGTGGTCGACTTCACAAATCTTATTCAACCTATTTACTTCCCCATGAAACTTAATTCATAAGTCTCTTTCCCGCCAACGCTATTTTCAATTTATTATAAACATACATGCTTGTATATAGAAACTAGCAATATAGTAATATGTAAAGGAAAATTTGAATGTGTATTATAAGGGATTGGCCTAAAAGTTAGATGGGCCCCTTTACACCAAGAAGATGTAATGATGGCCATATATTCTCTCGCTTGGTAAGATTACAAACCACTACATAAATATTAGTTGTAAACCTCAATTTTTACCTAAGTTTGCATGTATTTCGTAGTGGAAAGCCACGTATGATTGCATTACCAAAAATTAGAAAATATTTTTTGTTGCATATTTTTAGGTAGAACACTCTAGTGTAAATGGTGGTTGAAAGAAAAAAAATTGAAGTGTGGTCTAGAGAAAAAAAATTACTCCTTATTTTTGGTTGAATAAAATTGGATTATTTTATATATTTTTTGGAAGACAAACAATGATTATTTGTATGCTAAAACAAAGCACATGAAAGAAGACGAGCACCCGTCCAGTCCACGGCTGAATTTGGTTAATTTTCAGGTCATTTTTATTTTTTATTTATCAAAATATATGATAAATTCAAAAAAATTTAAAAATATTTGAAATCCTTACCTACATGATTCATCAATCAAAATATTTACATGATTTAGATTTTAAAATACATCATCTAGAGGTTTATTGATTTAAAAGATTATATGATGTAGTATATAACTCGTTTGCTATATATATTTTACTAAGTTGCAAGAGATATTGAAAAATATAGATATATGTAATTGTTGATACTACCAATGTCTCAATTTTATGTAGTTGAATTTTATAATAATTATTCATTATGTTATTACGTAGATTGTGTTGAAATTTCAAATACTTCAATGATTAATGCAAATTTTGGTGATTATATAAGTTTACTACAGTTACTTATTATGTTGGAGTTTTTTTTATCATCACATCAATAAATTATATTTATTTTGGTTTAAACATATTCGTTAAATATTTTTGCATCATATTATTTCATGTGCTCTCAAAATTTGTGGATGCAAAACTTCGAACCTATTCTTCTTTAAATGCAACTAGATTATTCTTAACAATATAAATTATTTATTACATTAAAATAGGCTATCATTGATTTATTAGTGGTAATGGCAATAATATCTTTCTTATATTTTGAGCATATATTCAAATTTTAAATTATTGCTTGAGATGGTGAACTGCATCTCTTCATCATGCTTAAGTGGTTTTTGTGCACTATATTTCTTAACTAATTACAATTTCTCTTGGATAAGAACTTTAATATTAAAAATGACAATTTCCCAAAATTTAAGAAATTGAAAGGAATGATAATTAGGAAATTCAAACATATTATCTCAAGGTTCATTTAATAACTCCATGGAGAAAACATGCACTTAATGCATTTATCAATCATCAAAGTTCTAATTGATAGTTACTAAAAAAAATAGAAGAAACTCATTCATATGCCAAATATTCTACATGTACAAATTTACACACATGAAACTCTATGTACATCACAAATACATGAAAATTATCTCAATTTTCAATCCGAAAATAGAGGAGGTATCACTAAAGTAAATAGATACCACAAAGAGTTTCATGTCCCTCCTAATCTTCCTAGCTCTGAGCATCGCTCTTGCATTCAACCCGGCATCTA
This sequence comes from Trapa incisa, assembly GCA_030064435.1. Taxonomy (NCBI): domain Eukaryota; kingdom Viridiplantae; phylum Streptophyta; class Magnoliopsida; order Myrtales; family Lythraceae; genus Trapa; species Trapa incisa. The sequence continues at coordinate 13,180,484 of CM057768.1, read as the reverse complement.
TCGACATTCATTGGAGGGTCTGTGGGAGGGGGATGAGCACCAAATGTAGGCAAATTATTAGTAGCGAGTAAACTTGAAAAAGGGGCCGCTTCTTATTAACGAATGTTGTAGACAACTCATTGAGGTTGGTGTCATAATGCATTTACACAGGTAATACATTCAAAGTATTGATCAAAAAATTGTTATTAATTATTTTCTCTCAAAATACTCAAATTTATTTTTACATAAAAATTTTTAAAAAATATATAACAAATCTATGAACACTTGTTAATTTATCTAGTGTATTATGTTCTTCTTTAAGTTTATAAAGTTCTTAATTTTCCTAAAACAAATAAAAGATGGGTATGAATAAATCTAGCTCATTCAACTTACTTATATAATACCTAAATATTTTGTTTATGCAATTTTTTTATAGTCACACATCTGATCTAAGGATTCCTAGGGTTTAGAGGCCAATGCGGTCGCTAGAAGCAATGGAATATGGGAGGAGTTCATTACCATTGCTGACCTAATGATAGTTCATGAGGCTAATGCACCCAAGAATGCATCTCCTGCCGCTCCCACTATGTTGCTCCAGCAAGGGCTCCTATGGTCATGGATACTTAAAAGAAAAATTAGAGCACCTAAAATAATGCTATCCCATGTATTATCCCTCATCATAATTATTAATGGACATATCATATATTTCTATATTAAATTGATGTGGTTAAGAGGATGATGGATAAGTAAAATAATTATATTAAGCACATTTTAATCTTGGTGCAAATATAACTTATAGAAAAATATTGAAACTATATTATATTTGTTAGTTCTTTTTTGTCATAATTTGTGAATGGATTAAAATTAATCATTATAGTGACTATGTTTTATATACAATCCTAACTAATTACTATTATAAATGAATGGATAATTTTAAAAATATATTGAGAATAAATTTGGGAGGTAAAAATGGACCACCCTTAATAAATATCAATAAGGGAAATTAAATAAAAATATTATATCCACACTAAAAATAACAAAATTTTCACCAAAATAAATAAATTAGAATTGAACTACTTTTTAGTTTTAATATGACTGAGATAGCGGATGCACTAAATAATAAATTATTTGTCTATATAATATTGTGTACTTATCTATACACATATATTTTTTAAAACTTTCCTAGTAGTTTAATTATTTTTTAATCTCTTACTCTCATAACTAAATATTTGAAAATGGTGCTCATCTTTTTTAGAGAAAAAACCAACACATTAATTTTAAAAAATTGTTTGAAAATGGTAACTCAAATTTTAAAAAATCCAATTTAGTGGTAGACTTCTAAAATCTTATTCATTTAACCTCTTTCCTTCCCCATGAAACTTAATTCATAACTCTTTTTGCACGCCAACTCTATTTTCAAATTTTTAACATACTTCCCTAGTAACACCCGAATGGAAATTTGAATGTTTATTGTAAGGATTGGTCTAAAAGTTAGTTGGGCTGAGATGATATAATGGCCATATATTATTGTGCTTGGTACAATTACAAACCTGGTACTAACGGCATAAATATTCGTAGTAAACCATAGTTTTTACCTAAGTTCGCATATATTTCGTAGTGGAAAGCCACTCATGTATACATTACAAAAAATTAGAAAAATATTTTTTGTTACATATTTTCAAGTTGAACCAATTAGTGTAAAGTGTTGTTGAAAGAAAAAATATTTAAGAGTGCTCCTAGAGAAAAAAGATTGCTCTTGATTTTTCTCAATAATGGTTGAATAAAATTGGATTATTTTATATATTTTTTTAGGAAGACTGAATCATTATTTGTGTGTGCCAAAACAGGGCACATGAAAGAACCATGCGACCATTCTACTGAATTGGGTTGATTTTTATGTAATTTTTATATTTTATTTATTAAAAAATATGAAAAATTCAAAAAATTTAAAAATTATTCAAAATCCTAACATGCATAATTCCACTATCAAAATATTTACGGGATTTAGGTTTTAAAATACATCATCTAGAGGTTCATATATTTGAAAGAATGTATTATGTAGTACATAACTCATTTGTTGTATATATTTTAATAAATTGCATGAAACATTGAAAAATATGGGTATATGCAATTGTTGACTTTACCAGTATTTCAATTTTATGCAGATGAATTTTATAATAGTTGTTCATTATTAAAATGTAGACAATGATGAAAAAGAAAAGTTATTGTTAGAACTTGAATTAGAGATATTAGTTTCTCATGTCCACTCATGCAATAATTTCATTAATGATAAATGATTGCCTTCCTCTTTATGTTGGTTTCACATGTTTTCATTATGTTATTATGCATATTACCTTAAAATTTCAAATACTTGAATGATAAATGCAAAATTTGGCGTTGGTATAAGGTTACTACTATTTCTTATTATGTTGAAGTTTTTTTATCATGGCATCCTATAAATTACATTTATCTTTGTTTAAACACATTATTTGAATATTTTTGTATCATATTATTTCATGTACTCTAAAAATTTGTGGATGCAAAACTTTGAACCTATTCTTCTTTAAATGCATGGAGATTCTTCCTAAAAATACAAATTATTTACTACATTAAAGTAGGTTATCATTAAATTAACAGGGGTAATGATAAATATATCTATCTTAGATTTTGAGTAACTATTCAAATTTTAGATTATTGTTTGAAATGGTAAACTGCATCTCTTTATCATGCTTAAGTGGTTTTTGTGGAGTATATTTCCAAACTACTTACAATTTCTCTTGGGTAAGAACTTTAACATTAAAAATGACTATTTCACAAAATTTAAGAATGGAAGGGAATGATGATTACTAGATTCAAACATATTATCTAGTTTAATAACTGGAGTATATTTACAAAGTAATTACAATTTCTCTTGGGTAAGAACTTTAACTAACTATTTTCCAAAATTTAAGAATGGAAGGGAATGATGATAACTCATTGCCAACTATGTGAAAATTATCTCAAATCTCTCAATTCTCTATCCAAAAATAGAGGAGATATCACAAAAATAAATAAATACCACAAATAGCTTCATTTCCTTTATTGATTGGAGGGCATGTGGGAGGGGGATGTGCGCAAAATGTGGGCAAAAAAATAGTAGTCGAGCAAACTTGAAAGATGGGGTCCCTTCCTACCGGCCAATGTTGTAAACAACTCGTTGGGAAATCATGTCATAATGCATTCTTCACACACTTAATACATCCAAAATATTGATAAAAAAACTCTTAGTAATTATTTTCTCTTAAAATACACAAATTTATTTTTAGGTAAAAGTTTTTAAAAAATATATAACAAATTTATGAACACTGGTTAATTTATCTAGTTTGTTATGTTATTCTTTTACGTTTAAAAAGTTCTTAATTTTCCTAAAATAAATACAAGATGGGTATGAAGAAAGCTAGCTCAATCAACTTGCCTATATAAGACCTAAATATTTTGTTTATGTAATTTCTTTTATAGGTGCACATCCCACCTAAGGATTTCAAGGGGTCAAGAGCCGATGTGGTCGCAAGAAGCAATGAAGTATGAGAGGAGTGCATTGGCATTGCGAGATAGTTCATGAGGTAACACATCGAGGAATGCACCTCCTCCAGCATAGACTCGCTCCCACTATGTTGCCACAGCAAGGGCTCATATGGTTATCAATGCTAAAAAGGATAATTAGAGCACCTAAAATAATGCTACCACAAATATTATTCCTTTGTGGTTAAGAGGATGACGTATAATTAAAATAATTATAATATGCACATATTAATCTTGGTACATGATATAACATAGAGAAAAAATTGAAAATATATTATATTTATTAGTTTTTTTGTGTGTATAATTTGTGAATGGGTTAAAATTAATTATTATATTTAGTATATTTTATATACAAATGTCATTACTATTATAAATGGATGGATAATTTTAAAAATATACGGAGAATAAATTAGGGATGTAAAAATGGGCCATTTAGGATTTTTTTATGATTTTTTAGGGTTCTTAATGAATATCAATAAGGGAAATTAAATAAAAAGATTATGCCCATACTTATAATAATACATTTTCCACCAAAATAAATAAATTAGTGCACCTATATTCTTTTGAGGATTGAGCCATATATTCTTTTGAGGATTTATTGCACCTAGTTGCAATTATGTACTAAATTATATATTATTTTTCTATATATTTTTTGCACAATATTATTTGTCTATATAACATTGTGTACTTATATGTACAAATATATTTTTTAAAAATTTTCTAGTTGTTTATTTTTTTAATCTCTTACTCTCATCACTAAATATTTGAATAAATCTTTCTCTCCCTTTCAATTTTGAATTTCTATTTTCATAAATAACTCATTCTAATTGTTGGTAATTTAAAGTTAGTACTCCTCTTTTTTAGAAAAAAAAAAACAAATATATTAATTTTTTAAATTGTTCAAAATTGGTCCCTCAAATTTTAAAAAATCCAATATAGTGGTCGGCTTCTCAAATTTTATTCATTTAACTTATTTGCTTCCCCATGAAACTTAATTCATAGGTCACTTTCATGCCCACTCTATTTTCAATTTTTAAACACACTTGCTTGCATATAGAAACTTGCAATGTAGTAACACGTAAAGGGAAATTTGAATGTGTATTGTAAGGGTTTTGCCTAAATGTTAGATGGCTCCTTTACACCAAGGAGATGTTATGTAAAACCTATCCAATTGGACGATAGAGAAAATGAAAAAAAAATAAAAGAAGAAGAAGAAAAGAAAGAAGAAGAAGAAAGAAGAATTGGTAGAAAACAGAAAGAGAGAGAAAGTCGCCGGAAAAGCTCGAGTCTCCGGTGACTCGAAAACTGCTCCGGTTAGGTCGTCGGAAGCCGCATCAGAAGTTGAGTTTTACACTGGTGGGTAGCACGAGCAGTTGTCGACCTCCCTATATAAAGGGCACCCACTCATTCGTTCTCAACATCCCACAATCGATCGAAGAAGAAGAAGAAGAGTGAGTTTTTCGGCGAGCTTCAAACCAGAGCTCCGACGACGGGTAAAACCTCCACCAAAGGAGCTCCGAAGGGTGGCATTGGAACCAGGGAAGAATCCTCTAGCTCCAGACCTCCTCAAAACAACCAAGGAGTGCTCAGGGAGGTGTGAGGGAGATCGCACAGTGAAGCTGCTTCAGAGCTTGAAGCAGCAAGCTCTTGCCCAACACCACCTCGCCCTAACTGGCCCTTGCACTGCCCACCGTGGCCACCACTAATCACCTAAGGTCCTCCCCAACACCCCTCAATTTTGCCTCCCCTCATTGGAATTTTAGAATTTTAGAATTGCACCAACGAAACTTCTCTCTTCAAATTCCCACAGTGCATCAATAAATTGCAGCAAAACTCAATCCTACTAGGTTCCCCTTGACTAGCTCTAGCCGCCCCTACCCCAAGATCCGGCCACCGCCTCTCCGCCAGTAAGAAATGCAAGCTTTCTCTCTCTACTGTAACTTTTCCGGCGGAGCTCCGACAAGGCATGAAACTTAGCCAAATTATGAAATTCGAAGTGCAGGATTATCAAGGGGAGCTATAGGAGGTGATTAGAAGCAAGAATTGAAGAAAACAAGGACTTATAGGCTGTCAATTGGACGAGGTAAGATCCAAAGTGTTATCTGCTCAAATTGGGGAAGAAGGTGGAGGCCAATTTGGGGATTTTGGGGGACTTTTGTGGAATTTTCAAAAATTGGAGGGCTGAATGACAATTTCTCAAAATTGAGGGTATTTTCATGAAATTCACCCCAATTGAGGGTCAATTGGGCAAATTGGACAAATTTGGGGGCAAAATGGAAATTTTGCAAAGTTGGGGGACCAAAATGCAATTTTTGAAAAGTTTGGGCAAATTGAGGATTTTTCAAAAATTGGAGACCAAGTGGCGATTTGACAAAATTAAGGGTCTTTTTATGTAATTCCCTTCCAATTGAGGGTCCGTTGGACAAATTGGGTCAAATGGAGGACCAATTTGTAAAATTTGAAAAGTTGGGGGTCAAATTGTAATTTTTGGAAAATTTTGGGGTTCAATGACGGTTTTCAAAAATTTAAGGAAATCAGGGGCAGTGTTGATAAAATTAAGGAGCCGAAGGGATAATTAGAAATTTTGGGGGTCTGATTAAGAGAAAAAAAAATGGTAATTGAGGAGGAAAAGATGAACACACAAACCTCGGGGACTAAAGTGTAGTTAAGGCCAAATATGAAGGCTTATACGCAAATATGCCAAGAAGTACAATTCCTTAGTTCAACGCCCTAATAAGGACATCCATGACATGTAGGGACTGACTATTCGAGCACCTGCTTCCAGAAGAGGAACTACGAGGCTAGATTCTGCCGGTGTGACCCCGCCAAAATCACCAGGTGAGTGGGAACCGCTACAACGTCCATTCCGGTTGGAATGACAGTTTAAGATTTGAAAAAAATTGTCTTCTCGGAATTAGCCTCCCTTGACTGGGTGACTCTGCTTAAAATATTTGGGAGCTAATTCCGGGCTTATACTCGAGATGCTAATGGGCCCAAGGCCGGTGGATACGGGCATGGACCCGTCCAAAACAGACATGGGATACATGAGGCTAAAATACCTAAATAATGGGAACTTGTGTGATACCCATATAGCCAAGCTGAGTTGTCGAGCTTGTTGGGCTGAACCATTGCTCTACCGAAGTTGGATCGTCGAACCTGTTGGGCCAGTACACGTGGTAGGGCTGAAGCCAAGCTGACAGACCGTTGTGCAAGAGGGCGAAAGATAACGGCTATAACTTAAAAAGATTATTGATTGTGCATGCACTATGAGGTTCGGGCCATCAGGACACCTGGCATGAGGTAGTGATGGGACCCAAGGACTACTGGACGACCTAGGGAGCATAAGGGTAGTATCGTCGTTCAGTAGGTCGTGAAGCCGAGGGCTTCCTGCGCACGGAGACCGAGGCAGTAGGGGGAATGAGGTCTCGTCCCGTTGAGCGGACATGGTGGAAGAATTCGAGTTTGGGGTTGGACTACTGATATCTGCACAAACTCCGGGTAGAGGCAGCATCCCTCTATCAGGGTGGACGGTAAAGGCACTCCGGTCCATAAGTGGCATGGTCGAAGACCGTTCTGCGAACGTGTGATCCCTCCTATGATAGGAAGGCGGTTGTTGATTGTGTGAATGTGTGAAATGGAAATAAATTAAATATAAGATAAATTCAAGTAAACCGTTATAGTAAGTTTCCCCTCACTGAGTTATTGAGCTCACCCCCTCCCTCTAAACATTTTTTAGGAAGGAACACACTGCTCCGATTTTATTTCCTCAGACCCAAACCAGGTACACCGTTGCAAAAATTTCAGTTTTGTTAAATATTATCCAGGGAAAACATGACAGGTAATATGCCTAACTCTCTTGACCCCGAGGAACCTTCCTTGAGGTTCGAGAGAGTGGCGGGTTGTCCATCAGACCCCGGGCCAAACCGGGCCGGGGCGTGACATGCCATCATGGCCATATATTATCTTGCTTGGTATGATTACAAATCATGTACTAATGACATAAATATTGGTCGTAAACCTTAGTTTTTACCTAAATGTGCATATATTTAATAGTTGAAAGCCTATTATATTTGCCTTACCAAAAATTAGATAAAAAATTTTGCTACATATTTTCAAGTTGAACCAACTAGTGTAAAGGATGGTTGAAAGAAAAAAATTTAAAAATATTTGAAATAATTACCTACGTAATTCGTCATTCAAAATGTTTACTGGATTTTGGTTTTAAAAAATTTTATCTAGAGATTTATTGATTTAAAAAAATGTATCATACAATATATAACTTATTTGCTCTATATATTTTACTAAATTGCAAGAGATATTGAAAAATATGAGTATATGCAGTTTGTCAATTTTATGTAATTGAATTTTATAATAATTGTTCATTATTAAAGTGTAGACAATGATGATAAAGAAAATTTATTCTTCATTATTTATTTGTTTGGAGAACCTGAATTAGAGACATTAGTTTCTCACGTCCACTTTTTGTTGGTTTGTTGGTTTCAAATGTTTTGATTATGTTATTATATACATTGAGTTGAAATTTTAGATACTTGAATGATAAATACAAATTTTGGGGTTGGTATATGCTTACTACTATTAATTTTTATGTTGGAGATTTTTTATCATGATATCCCATAAATTACATTTATTTTGGTTTAAACACATTATTTAAATATTTTTGCATCATATTATTTCATGTACTCTCAAAATTTGTGGATGCAAAACTATTAACCTATTCTTCTTTAAATGCAAGGAGATACTTCTTAAAAATATAAATTATTTACTACATTACAATTTATTAACTAATTACAATTTCTCTTGGGTAAAAACATTAATATTAAAAATGACCATTTTCCATAATTTAAGAATGGAAGGGAATGATGATTATAGAATTCAAACATATTATCTCAAAGGTTTATTTAATAACTCATTGCCATGGAGAAAACATGCACTTAATGCATTGGTCATTCATCAAAGTTTTAATAGATGGTTACTAAAAAATAGAAGAACACATCCTCAGGTCAAATATTCTACATGTATTAATTTACACAACTAAATCTCTTGGTACAACACAACAACATGAAAATTATCACAATTTTTTCAATTCTCAATGAAAAAATAGAGAATATATCACGAAAGTAAATGGATATCCCTCGTAACTAGCTCTGACCATCCCTCTTACGTGCAACCCGTATCCACCGACATTGATTGGAGAATGTATGGGAGGGGGATGAGCGCAAAATGTGGGCAAATTATTAGTATTCGAGTAAACTTGAATGAGGGGCAGCTTCCATCCGCGAATGTTGTAGACAATTCATTCTCATTGGAAAATTCTCTCATAATGCATTCACACACATATTTCATCCATAATATTTACCAAAAATCTCTTAGTTATTATTTTATCTTAAAATACTAAATTTTATTTTTACGTAAAACTTTTTTAAAAAATATATAACAAATCTATGTACACTTATTAATTTATCTAGTGTATTCTCATAAGTTTATAAAGCCCTTAATTTTCCTAAAACAAATACAAGATAAGTATAAAGAAAGCTAGCTCATTCAACTGGCTTATATAAGACCTAAATATTTTGTTTATGTAATTTTTTGTACAGACACACATCCAATCAAAGGATTTCGAGGGATCCGAGGCCAATGTGCGAGAAGCAATGAAATATGGGCGGAGTGCATTGGCATTTGACTAGTTCACGAGGCTAACGCACCCAAGAATGCACCTCCTCTAGCATGGACTCTCTCCCACAATTCCCAAAATGTTGCTCCAGCAAGGGCTCATGTGGTCACATATACTTAAACGGATAATTAGAGAATCTAAAATAATGTCACCACATGTATTATCCCTCATCATAATTTTTAATGGACATATCATATATTTCTTCATTAAATTGACGTGATTAAGAGGATGATGGATAATTAAAATAATTATATTATGCACATCTTAATCTTTGTGCATGATATAACACAGAGAAAAAAATTAAAAATATATTATATTTTGTTAGTTTTTTTAATGTATAATTTGTGAATGAGTTAAAATTAATCATTATATTTACTATATTTTATATATAATTGTAATTCATTACTATTATAAATGGATGGATAATTTTAAAAATATATCGAGAATAAATTAGAGAGGTAAAAATGAGATATCCTTAATGAATATCAATAAGGGAAATTAAATAAAAAGATTATGTGCATACTTAAAATAAAAAATTTTCCACTAAAATAAATAAATTATAATTGAACTATTTTTTAGTTTTAATATGATTGAGATAGTGGGCATAAAATCATAACTTTAGACTATTGAGGTATATATTCTTTTTAGGATTTATTGCACCTAGTTGCAATTATGCACTAAATTATATATTATTCGTCTTTCTAACATTGTGTACTTATATGTATATATATACTTTTTAAAACTTTTCTAATAGTTTATTTTCTTTAATCTCTTACTCTCATCACTAACAATTTGAATAAATTTTTCTCTCCCTTTGAATCTTGAATTTCTATTTTCATATATAACATGATCCCAATAATAGAGAAAAAACCAAACGTATTAATTTTTTAAATTGTTTGAAATTGGTCCCTCAAATTTTAAAAAATCCAATGTAGTGGTCGACTTCCCAAATCTTATTCATTTAACCTATTTACTTCCCCATGAAACTTAATTCATAAGTCTCTTTCAAGCCAATTCTATTTTCAATTTTTAAACATGCTTGTATATACTAGCAATGTTGTAACACCCAAAGGAAAATTTGACTGTATATTGTAAGGGATTGGCCTAAAAGTTAGATGGGCTCCTTTACACCAAGGAGATGCTATGATAGCCATATATTCTCTTTCATGGTATGATTACAACTACTTACTACTAACATAGATATTGGTTGGAGGCCTTAGTTTTTACCTAAGTTTGTATATAATAAGTTGAAAGTCACATAGGTTTACATTACCAGAAATTAGAAAATATTTTTTGCTGCATATTTTCAAGTTGAACCAACTAGTGTAAAGGGTGGTTGAAAGAAAAAAAAATTATGGGTGCTCCTAGAGAAAAAAAAATATTACTATTGATGGTTGAATAAAATTGGATTATTTTATGTTTTTTTTAGGAAGATATGAAAGAAGACAACAATCAGTATTCTACTAAATTGGGTTGATTTTCATGTAATTTTTATTTTTTATTTATCCAAAAATATGATAAATTCAAAAAATTTAAAAAATATTCAAAATCCTTACCTACACAATTCCTCATTCATAATATTTACCGGATTTATGTTTTAAAATACATAGTGTATCATGTAGTAAATAACTCGTTTGCTCTATATATTTTACTAAATTGTAAGAGATATTGAAAAATATGTGTATATGCAATTGTTGACTCTACCGAATTTGTATGTAGTTGAATTTTATAATAATTTTTCATTATTAAAGTTTAAACAATGATGACAAAAAAAGTTATTCTTCATTATTTGTTTATTTGGAGAGCTTGAATTAGAGATATTAGTTTCTCACGTCCACTCGTACAACAATTTCATTAATGATAAATTATTGTCTTCCTCTTTTTGCTAGTTTCACATGTTTTCAATATGTTATTATGTACATTGATTTGAAATTTCAAATACTTAAACTCATAAATACAAATTTTGGTGTTGGTATATGCTTACTACTACTACTTATTATGATGGAGTTTTTTTTATCATCACATGCGATAAATTATATTTATTTTATTTTAAACACATTATTTGAATTTTTTTGCATCATATTATTTTATGTACTCTCAAAATTTGTGGATGCAAAATTTTGAACCTATTCTTCTTAAAATGCAAGGAGATTCTTCTTAAAAATATAAATTATTTACTACATTATTATTTCCTAGCTAATTACAATTTCTCTTGAGTAAAAACTTTAATATTAAAAATGACAATTTCCCAAAATTTAAGACGGAAAGGAAATGATGATTATGGGATTCAAACATATTATTTCAAAGTTCATTTAATAAGAAAACATGCACTTAATGCATTTATCATTCATCTTCTAATTGATAGTTACTAAAAAATAGAATAAACTCATCCTTATACCAAATATTCTATATGTATTATTTTACACACATGAATCTCTCCTTTCTCAATCCAAAAATAGAGGCCTTTAGATAAAGTAACCTCTACGCTTCGTCCCCGGTGTGTAGGGCCGATCCCCGTGTGCTAGAGAGAGGACCGGAAAGTTTGTGTTAAGCATATAGTTGGTTTTTGTCTTGTTTAGGCATTTGGGGCCCTCTCTGCCGGCCTGCTTAGCGACAGAGCTCGAAAACGGAAAGCGCGCTAGCGCGTAGCGAGAAAACTACAAGCGCGCTAGCGCGCGTAGGCTTCAGAGCCAGCAAGCGAGAAAACGTAGAGCGCGCTAGCGCGCTCCGGCGTGAGAGCCTAGCAAAAAAGCTACGGGGAGCAACTCGTATAGAGTCCGCATCGCTTGCTCTTTGGCGCGCTTCGGGTCCTTTCGGAGTTTATTCTATTTTTTAGTAACTATCAATTAGAAGATGAATGATAAATGCATTAAGTGCATGTTTTCTTATTAAATGAACTTTGAAATAATATGTTTGAATCCCATAATCATCACATGTATTATTTTACACACAATCTCTCCTTTCTCAATCCAAAAATAGAGGAGATATCATGAAAGTAATTAGCTACAACAAAGAGCTTCATGTCCCTCATAATCATCCTAGCTCTGAGCATCGCTCTTGCATTCAACCCGACATCTGCTGACATTGATCGGAGAATCTGTGGGAGGTGGACGAGCGCTTGAAAGGGGGACCGCTTCCTACCATTGAATGTTGTAGACAATCCATTGCTGTTGGGAAATCGTGTCTTAATACATTGACACAGATAATATTGACCAAAAAACTGCTAATTATTTTCTCTTAAAATATTTAAATTTATTTTTAAGTAAAAGTTTTTAAAAAAATATATAACAAATCTATGAACACTTATTAATTTATCTAGTGTATTTTTATAAGTTTATAAAGTTATTAATTTTCCTAAAACAAATACAAGATGGATATGAAGATAGCTTTCTCATTCAACTTGTGATGCGAACCTCGCCAATATGCTGACGACACCCTACACCAAATATGGCAACGATCCCAAGACTTTTAAGACGCAAGTGCGAAAAGATGGAATATACCTTGTTTATGTGAGAAACAAGATATGGGATATGTAAACGCCACACCCAAATCCTCTAAGAAAAACTCTTAGAAAACCCCAGGTGATAAGTTTTGAATGCTTGAACGCCACAGGTAAGAACCTGATAAGTTCAAAAGCTCTTTCAAGATAGAAAGAAGACAAAACCTCACAAGATATAAATTCCAAAGTGTGTGTCTCCAATGCTGTGGAGTATGCCTTTTATAGGCTCAGAAAACAACCGAATGACCCACATAATAAGCTAACCTTATCTAATCTAACCACTTAATATTATCCTAAGAGATTTATTATATTTATAAATCTCTCCTTATTAATTAAATCTGGACCTTCTGTTGGGCTCATCTTGGGCTCTTCATTTGGGCTTCTATTTGAATATTCAGCAATCTCTTTAATCAGCCCATATAAAGCTTTTGTGAATCTTTTAGCCCTTGACCTTGTGATTGGGCCCTCTTGAAGTCTCAAGTGATCATTTATCCCAATTGGTGACAAAGTGTTCAGCTCCATTGCAGGTTCGGTTGATTGGACATGTGAATTCGTAGTCTCTTTAGTCGGATTCACATCATTCTCCCCCTCTTGAAAATGATTTGTCCTCAAATCTTCTTTTCCTTCATCACCTACATCAAAAGACATTAAATTAGAAATATGTATGCTATAGCTAACAGTATATTTATCAAATAACTTATTGTTGTCATTATTACTAATGAGTTTTAACACATTAAATGATCCCTCTAATCTAAGAAATTTTGATACTTTTCTACTCATAAACTGTTCATTCCTCATATGTAAACTAACCCAAATCCCTGGATCAAAAACAACTTTCATGAAACTCTTGTTGTAAAGATTAATATTTTCTTGAGTCTGTTGTTTTCTATCCAATGGATTAAAACCATAGATAATCTCCATTGGTGATAACTTAGTTACTGAATAAATATAACGATTATATGCAAACACAATATGTGTAAACATGCAGTTGAAAATAGAAGTTTTGTAACCAACACAGTATTCCAAGAAAAATTAAGCAATTTAGTATCAATGATTGTAAGAAAGACATACCTTCGTGATAGTGCATCAATAACTATATATTTCATACCTTGTCTATACTCGATCACATATGGAAAAGTCTTGATGAAAACCACCAACCTTGCATGACGCTTCTTCAACCTATACTTCCTCTTAATATGCAAATCAAATACATGATTCATGTGAATAATAGATTCTTTTTGCCTTAGCTGCCATATTTGTAGAGGTTGAGAAAACATAAATATCTCATTATCATAAGTATGATAGTTGAATGCTACTTTGCTCAACTTTTCACTAAAATATATTTTCAATATATCTAAACTGCCTATTTTTGATACTTCACAATTAAGTTTAAATAATTTAACAAAGTTAGGTAATGCAATAAAATGGAAACAAATTAGTTTATCCCCTAAATATTTGAATATATTTTCTTGCACATCACATAATTTAAATAAAATATTCTTTTCTAAAAACATAGTGAGAGGTAAATGACAACTATTAAATTTAGAAACATAATCTATATAAAAGTAAGTTAATCTAAGAAAACTTCTCATCTCACTTACCAAATAAGATATTGACCAACCTTGAGTTGCTTTAATTTCCTTTTTAATTACAATCCATTTAGAAATAGTAACATACTGAGAAAATATAAGATTATTAATACCATATATATATTTCCTAAAAATATTTAAGGCCACTTTTAAATATATTTCATGTTCATATGAGGACATATTAGATATATAATTAGATATTATTATATAATCAAAATATATATCAACCAATTTTTCAATAAAATTATTTAAGAAATAATTCACTATCCTAATAGAAGTATAAGTTGCATTATTCAAACAAAATATCATAATCAACCAATCATATAAACCAGGTTTTGTCTTTAATGCATTTTTCAATTTATATTTATTTTTAATTCGAAATTTATTATATTCACTTTTAAAATTTATTTTTGCAATCAAATAAGATCCATACAAATCATCTAACATATGATCTAAATAAGGAATAGAGTATCGAAAATATACCTGGGTACTGTCAATAACTCGACAATCAATGTATGCTTGACAAGTCTTACCCCGTTTGGATAGTTGCACAACTGGTGGATTAATTCTCCTTGGTATAATTCTCTTTGTCATTAGCTTTATGACTTGGTGTTGAGTTTGATGCTTGATTCCTTGAGTTAGTGCTAAACCACGAGATTTCTTCATTACAACATGCTTGAATTCCTGCAAAAAAGATATAATAATGCTCGGCAAATATCCGACAATGGGGTTAGTAAAAAATATATCCTTGTACATAGGTACTGTAAGGACATGTAAACTTATAAAATTATTTTTACTCTCCTTCTTTTCAATTATGACTTTTTTCTTTTCTTTTTCAAACTTGGCTTTTCTCTCTTCTGTTTCTCTTTCTTCCTTTTCAACATTGCCTTTTGTATCTTTCTTTTCAATCATGGCTTTTATCTCTTCTTGTTTTTCTGCTATTTTCTTTTCATTTGCCTTTTTCCTTTTCAATTGATCCTCATGTATTTGTTGTAGAGTCATAGGTACAAGAGATATTGGTCTATTATGCATCACAAATGAGTACCTATTTGTTAATCTATCATGTGTAACTTTACGATCAAACTTCCAAGGCTGTCCCAATAGAATATGGCATGCTTGCATTGGCACCACATCACATAATACCTCATCCTTATATCTTCCAATAAAGAATGAAACCAACACTTGCTTGGTTACCTCGAGTTTGTGGTGATCGTTCAATCTTTGAATTTGATAAGGCTTCGGATGCTTCAGTGTAGGTAATGCCAACTTCTCCACAAGCTCGGTGCTAGCCATATTAGTGCAGCTTCCTCCATCTATGATAACAGAACAAACTCTATTTTTTATAGAACAACAAGTATGAAATAGATTCTCACGTTGGTTGTCCATGACGTCATCAATCCATGGCCTTTCACTTGGAGTACATTGATTGATGTAATCGTGCCTGGCACTATCACAATTAACTCGAAGATCTTCAAATTCCTCGAGTTCTTGAGTATCAAAACGCCTAGATTGAAAGCACCAAGGTTGTTGTTCAACGGAAGTTTGTTGATGTGAACGACGTATCACACCTTCCTCCAAGTGATCCATTCGCGTGTGAAGTGGCTCAAATCCAGACTTTACCACTTGTTTCATCGTGGCTTTCCAATCTAGATTTTGAACGGGCTGAGGAAAATTGGCTTCTTTCCATGTGTTTTCTCTTTGTTGGAAATTGTAATCCTGCCAATTGTTAGAAACAAAAGAACCTCGCAACTCTCCCTCACATGTTTCTCTCAAACACTCCTGTTTAAAACTCAAATGGCTTTTTCTTAAAGATTTAAAACACTCTTGCCTTTTTCCACTCATATGTCTTCTTTCAATCTGAATTGAACTTTAAAAACAAATCATTTTTTTACGAAGCAGTTCAATTTGAGGGACAATCAAGACATATCGATAAAGGTTTCCAAAAAGTAATTCCAAAGAATTTAAATGAGAAGAAAGAAATTAAGATGGAATGATGTAATAGACTTAGATATAGCATAATAAGAATGATATATGAGATATAATTATGTGCCTCCTTTTTTTTCTTTTGCCTTTTTTTTCCACGGTTTTTTTTTTGCTCTTTTTTTTAGCACGAACTTTTTTTGTTCTTTTTTTTTTGCACGAACTTTTTTTTGGCTCTTTCTTTTTTGGCACGAATATTTTTTTGGCTTTTTTTTCCTCTTTTTTTAACCTACTGAAGAGAAGATAGATAGAAGAATATGATAATTTTTTTATAGAGAATAAAAATAGGTAGAGAAGATAAAAAAAAGAACTAGATAAAAAAATGGTATGGAACTTGCCGTGCAACCGTGTGCTCTGATACCAACTGATGCGAACCTCGCCAATATGCTGATGACACCCTACACCAAATATGGCAACGATCAAGACTTTTCACGACGCAAGTGCGAAAAGATGGAATATACCTTGTTTATGTGAGAAACAAGGTATGGGATATGTAGACGCCACACCCAAATCCTCTAAGAAGAACTCTTAGAAAACCCCGGGTGATAAGTCTTGATTGCTTGAACGCCACAGGTAAAAACCTGATAAGTTCAAAAGCTCTTTCAAGATAGAAAGAAGACAAAACCTCACAAGATATAAATTCCAAAGTGTGTGTCTCCAATGCTGTGGAGTATGTCTTTTATAGGCTCAGAAAACAACCGAATGACCCACATAATAAGCTAACCTTATCTAATCTAACCACTTAATATTATCCTAAGAGATTTATTATATTTATAAATCTCTCCTTATTAATTAAATCTGGACCTTCTGTTGGGCTCATCTTGGGCTCTTCATTTGGGCTTCTATTTGAATATTCAGCAATCTCTTTAATCAGCCCATATAAAGCTTTTGTGAATCTTTTAGCCCTTGACCTTGTGATTGGGCCCTCTTGAAGTCTCAAGTGATCATTTATCCCAATTGGTGACAAAGTGTTCAGCTCCATTACAGGTTCGGTTGATTGGACATGTGAATTCGTAGTCTATTTAGTCAGATTCACATCAACTTGCTCATTCAACTTGCGTATATAAGACCTAAATAATTTGTTTATGTAACTTTTTTACAAGCACACATCCCATCTAAGGATTTTGAGGGGTCAAAGGCCAATGTGGTTTCCATAAGCAATGAAGGATGGGAGGAGTGCATTAGCTAAGTCTAACGCACCCAAGAATGCACCTCCTCTAGCATGGACTCGCTGCAACTATGTTACTCCAGCGAGGGCTCCTATGGTGACGTATGCTTAAAAGGATAATTAGTGCGCCTAAAATAATGCTAGGAGATGTATTATCCCTCATCATAACTTTAAATGGACATATCATATATTTCTACCTTAAATTGATGTGGTTAAGAGGATGACGAATAATAAAATAATTATATTATGTACATCTTAATTTTTGTGCATGATATAACACAGAAAAACATTAGAATTGAACTATTTTTTAGTTTTAATATGATTGAGATAGTGGATGAAGTTAGCCTAAAATCATAACTTAGGAGTCATATATTTTTTTCTAAGATTTATTGCACCTAGTTACAATTATGTACTTATATATACATATATACTTTTTAAAACATCTCTATTAGTTTATTTTTTTTAATCTCTTACTCTCATCACTAAATATTTGAATAAATCTTTCTCTCCTTTGAATCTTAAATTTCTATTTTCATAAATAACTTGATCCCAATTGTTGATACTTTAAAGTTGGTACTGCTATTTTTTAGAGAAAAAACCAAACGTGTTAATTTTTTAAATTGTTCAAAATTGGTCCCTCAAATTTTAAAAAATCTAATGTAGTGGTGAACTTCCCAAATTTATTCATTTAACCTATTTACTTCCCCATGAAACTTAATTCATAAGTCTCTTTCCCGCCAACTTTATTTTCAATTTTTAAACATTCTTGCTTGTATATAGAAACTAGCAATGTAGTAACATGTAAAGGGAAATTTGAATGTGTATTGTAAAAGATTCGCCTAAAAGTTAGTTGGGCTCCTTTACACCAAGGAGATGCAATGATGGCCATATATTCTCTTACTTGGTACAATTACATACCGTACCTAAGTTTGCATTTATTTCGTAATTGAAAGTCACATATATTTACATTACCAGAAATTAGAAAATATTTTTTGTTGCATATTTTTAGGTTGAACCAACTAGTGTAAAGGATGGTTGTAAGAAAAAAAATTTTCAGGGTGATCTAGAGAAAAAATTTACTCTTCACGATTTTTTGAGAAGACAAATAATGATTATTTGTGTGTGCTAAAACAAAGCACATGAAAGAAGCCTACCACCAGGTCCTGTTTCTATTGAATTGGGCTGATTTAAATGTAATTTTTAATTTTTATTTTTTAAAAAATATAAAAAATAAAAATATTTAAAATCCTTACCTACATAATTCCTCAGTCTAAATATTTACCGGATTTAGGTTTTAAAATAAATCATCTAGAGGTTTATCAATTTAAAAGAATGTATCTTGGAGTATATAACTCGTTTCCTCTATATATTTTACTAAATTGCAATAGATATTAAAAAAACGTAGGTATATGCAATTGTTAACTATATACATGTGTCAATTTTATGTAGTTGAATTTTATAATAATTTTTTATTATTAAAGTGTAGACAATAATGACAAAGAAAATTTATTTTTCATTATTTGTTTGTTTGGAGAACTTGAATTATAGACATTAATTTCTCGCGTCACTCATACACATTAAGTTTCTCACGTCCACTCATACAAAAAAATTTTTAATGATAAATTATTGTCTTCCTCTTTTTGTTGGTTTCATATATTTTCATTATGTTATTATATACATTGCGTTGAAATTTCAAATACTTAAATGATAAATTTAAATTTTGAGGTTGGTATATGCTTACTACTATTACTTATTATGATTGAGTTTTTTTTAATCATCACATCCATTAAATTACATTTATTTTGGTTTAAAAAGTATTATTTGAATATTTTTGCATCATATTATTTCATGTACTCTCAAAATTTGTGGATGCAAAACTTTAAACATATTATTCTTTAAATGCAAGGAGATTCTTCTTAAAAATATAAATTATTTGCTACATTACAATTTCCTAACTAATTACAATTTCTATTAGATAAGAACTTTAATATTAAAAATGACAATTTCCTAAAATTTAAGAATGGAAGGGAATGATGATTACATGATTCAAACATATTATCTATAGGTTCATTTAATAACTCATTACCATGGCACTTAATGTATTCATCACACATCAAAGTTCTAAATGATGGTTACTAAAAAAAATAGAAGAAACTCATCCTTATGCCAAATATTCTACATGTATTAATTTACACACATGAATCTCTACCTACAACACGAAAGGGCATGAAAATTATCTCAATTCTCAATCTAAAAATGGAGGAGATATCACAAAAATAAATGGATACAACAAAGAGTTTCATGTCCCTCGTAATCATCCTAGCTCTGAGCATCGCTCTTGCATTCAACCCAACATCTGCCAACATTGATTGGAGAATCTGTGGGAAGGGGATGAGTGTAAAATGTGGGCAAATTATTAGTAGTCGAGTAAACTTGAAAGAGGGGCTGCTTCCTATCGGCAAATGTTGCAGACAACTCATTGCGGTTCGGAAATCATGTCATAATGCATTCACACAGGTAATACATTCAAAATATTGACCAAAAAATAGTTATTAATTATTTTCACCTAAAATAATCAAATTTAAAAAATATTTGACAAATGTAGGAACACTTATTAATTTATCTTGTCACGCCCTGATCCGGTTTGGTCGGATCCCCGTGATCAACTCTCCACTCTCCCGATTTATTATAGGGTTTCCCCTTATTATAGACCGTAAAGAGTAAGACGTCCTTTAAACCTGCACCTTTTCCTAGAATAACATAAATCAAAACTGCATAATATTTTAATTTCATCATACCTATCTCACAGGCGTCTTTATTGATGGTTATTAATGGTAGGCTTTTCGGAATTTCTTGAAAGAGATATAAGGGAGGGGGTGAGTATGACTACTCAGTGAATGGGTTTTTCAAAACTTCTAACTCTTAGGAAAAAGACATGTATTGGAGTGTGCCATACTTCTTTCTTTCAAAAATCCTTTCATATCAAATTTGGTTTTTACCACCATTTCCTTATTAATCAAGGTGTGTCATCACCCAACACACATCCTTCATCATGAAGGTCAAACACACATTCGTAGGCTAGCCCGTCCACTGAGCCCACTTGTGACTTTGGAGCGACTTTACCGGCCACCCATATAGAAGTACGTCTACTTCTACCCTAAGAATGAGTGGATGTTCGCGACATCCAATCCTCAATTCCTGAAATCAATTCTTCATGTCCGTATGAGAACAGAGACCTCATCCCGTCCCCACCCCGGTCTCATGTGCTTGGTGCTACTCCAAATTTCGTACGGTTACTTGGTACGACTAACTGCCCCTATACTCAGCAAATCGTCCAGTGCCCTTAGGACATATCACTACCCCTCTTGGGCATCTTGATGGTCTTGTAATCACAATGCATGCAAAATAAATATTTTTTTATCATGCCATATAATCTATGGTGCCACCGGTCCAATGGCCTCTACCCTCAATCAACCCGTAGTTGTTTGTCTGATTGGTCCGTCGACTTGTTATGTCGCACTGTCGGTAGTTGTCTGAGTATGTCGGTCTTGTCTTGGAACCATGGCTAAACAATTTATTTATTTAAAGTTTTATGGCATATAACTCATGTTTGTTTACGAGCTCCTACTCGTTCGTGCTAACTGGCCTTAGGCCCACTGTACGAGATTTTCAAAATCAGGCATATTACCCCCAAGTTCCAAAACTAAGGCCCTCGACCTATAAGAGCTATTCGAGCTCCCGTAAAAAAGGTCTCCCAAATAGTTTAAGCAATGGCACATAGTCAGGGGAGAGCACTTCTATAAACCCCGCCCTTTTAAGATAAGAAAAATAGGGAAGAGAACCGGTCAAACCAAGTGAGAAAATTGAACCGGTTCACAAACCAAATAATTATGAATGGGCAATTTGGGAATTTACAACTTCTAGATGATCCAAAGGGTTCAAAATACTATGGAAAAAAACCTTAGGATGAATTGGAAGAGGAAAATTAGACCGGTTTGGATGAACCGAGTCCAACAAGATTGAACCGGTTTATGAACCGAGTCAGTTCATGAACCGAAACTGATAGAGATTGGGAAAAACAAAGGAATTCAACTCAATTATACTCTAAAGAAATACATAAACCTTGGGAAGGAACCTTAGAACAAAGTGGGAGAGAAAAACCAGACCGGTTCGGGTGAACCAGTAACCGAATCGGTTTAATGACCGAGTCGATTTATGAACTGGAATCGATAAAGAGATGGTAAACCAGGAATTTTATGGACCCTAAGTGATCCAAGGAGTCACAAAAGACATGGAAATGGACTTGTGAAGGAATTGGGGATGAAAACCAAACCAGTTGAAACCAGTTTGAACCACTATTAAACCAAATCCTAAATTCATTTTTCTATGTAGCTTAAATAATTCAAAATGGAGATTTGAGGCCACCATTGGATAGAGAATAAATTTAGATGAATTTAGAAAATTTTTAGATTTGAAAAACTCGATCGAATGGGGGGTGAACCGGCCAATTTAAGCTTCAAACCCGGTTCAGACCATTCCGGTCCGGTTTGGAACAGTGTCATCTTCTTCCTTAGGATGACAACACTGTTCACTCGTCGGGAAACTGAAGAAACGCTGACGAAGAAGAAATACTTCTGTTTGGGGCATTTTAGGTCTTCAATGTCAGTCATAACCGTGCCGAATGAACGGCCAATAGGTCCCGAGCTCCCTATATAAGGAGCCCCTCCCCATTCAAAAAATTTAAAAAATATTTGAAATCCTTACCTACATAATTTCTCTTTCAAAATATTTACCAGAGTTTGGTTTTTAAATAAATCATATAGAGGTTCATGGATTTGGAAGAATGTATCATGTAATATATAACTCGTTTGCTCTATATATTTTAATAAATTGCAACATATATTGAAAATTTTGGGTATATGCAATTGTTGACTTTACCCATGTTTCCATTTTATGTAGTTGAATTTTATAATATTTGTTCGTTATTAAATGGTAGACAATGATGACAAAGAAAAGTTATTGTTAATTATTTGTTTGTTTGGAGAACTTCAATTCGAGATATTAGTTTCTCATGTCCACTCAAACAACAATTTCATTAATGACAAGTGATTGTCTTCCTCTTTTTTGCTGGTTTCACATATTTTCATTATGTTATTATGTATATTATATTGAAATTTCTTATACTTGAATGATAAATGTAAATTTTTTGCATTGGTATAAGCTTACTACTATTCCTTGTAAGGTTGGAGCTTCTTATCATCACATCCTATAAATTACAATTATTTTAGTTTAAACACATTATTTGAATATTTTTGCATCATATTATTTCATGTACTCTCAAAATTTGTGGATGCAAAACTTGAAACCTATTCTTCTTTAAACGCAATGAGATATTTTTATTTTTATTCAAATAATGTGTTCTACGAAATTGGGTTGATTTTTATGTAATTTTTTTTTATTTATCCAAAAATATGACAAATCCAAAAAAGTTAAAAAAATATTTGAAATCTTTACCTATATAATTCCTCTTTCAAAATATTTACCGGATTTCGGTTTAAAATAAATCATATGGAGATTTATGGATTTGGAAGAATGTATCATGTAGTATATAACTAGTTTGTTCTGTATATTTTAACAAATTGCAAGAGATATTGAAAATTTTGGGTATATGCAATTGTTGACTTTACCCATGTTTCCATTTTATGTAGTTGAATTTTATAATAATTATTCATTATTAAAGTGTAGACAATGATGATAAAGAAAAGTTATTGTTCATTATTTGATTGTTTGGAGAACCTTAATTAGAGATACTAGTTTCTTATGTCCTCTCACACAACAATTTCATTAATAATAAGTTCTTGTCTTCCTCTTTTTGCTGGTTTCACATGTTTTCATTATGCTATTATGTATATTTCATTGAAATTTCAAATACTTGAATGATAAATGCAAATTTTTGCGTTGGTATAAGCTTACTAGTATTTCTTATTATGTTGGAGTTTTTTTTTATCATCACATCTTATAAATTACATTTACGTTGGTTTAAACACATTATTTGAATATCTTTGCATCATATTATTTCATGTACTCTAGTGGATAAACAATTTGGAAACTATTCTTCTTTAAATGCAACGAGATTCTTCTTAAAAATATAAATTATTTACTACATTAAAGTAGGTTGTCAGAATGAGTAATGGTAAATATATCTATCTTAGATTTTAAGCAACTATTCAAATTTTAGATTATTGTTTGAGATGGTAAATTGCATCTCTTCATCATAGTTAAGTGGTTTTTGTACACTATATTTTCAAACTAATTATAGTTTCTCTTGGGTAATAACTTTAACATTAAAAATAACAATTTTTCAAAATTTAAGAATGGAAGGGAATGATGATTACCATAATCAAACATATTATCTCAAGGTTCAATGAATAACTCATTGCCATCCACATGAAAATTATCTCAATTCTCTATCCAAAAATAGAGAAGATATCACGAACGTAAATGGATACCACAAATTGCTTCATGTCTGTCATAATATTCCTAGCTGTGAGCATCCGACGACATTGATTGGAGGGTCTCTCGGAGGGGGATGAGCGTAAAATGTGGGCAAATTATTAGTAGCCGAGTAAACTTGAAATAGGGACCTTTCCTACGAGCGAATGTTGTAGACAACTCATTGCAGTTGGGAAATCATGTCGTAATATATTCATACAGGTAATACATCCAAAATATTGACAAAAAACTGTTAGTAATTATTTTCTCTTAAAATACTCAAATATATTTTTACGTAAAACTTTTTAAAAAATATATAACAAATCTATTAACATTTGTTAATTTATCTAGTGTATTCTCATAAGTGTATATATTTCTTAATTTTCCAAAAACAAATATAAGATGGGGATGAAAAAAACTAGCTCATTCATCTTGATTATATAAAACCAAAATATTTTATTTATGTAATTTCTTTATAGGCACACATCTCATCTAAGGATTCCGAGGCGTCAAAGGCTGATGTGGTTGCCAGAAGCAATGAAATATGAGAGGAGTTCATGGACTAGCTCCCACTATGTTGCTCCATCAAGGGCTCCAATGGTCATGGATGCTCAAAAGGATAAATAGAGCACCTAAAATAATGCTACCACATATATTATCCCTCATCATAATTATTAATGGACATATCATATATTTCTGGTTAAGTGGATGATGGATAAGAAAAATAATTATATTAAGCACATCTTAATCTTGGTGCATGATATAACCAAGAGAGAAAAATTTTAAATATATTATATTTCTTAGTTTTTTTTGTGTGTATAATTTGTTAATGGGTTAAAACTAATCATTATATTTATGATATTTTATATACAATGGTAACTCATTACTATTATAAATGGAAGGATAATTTTAAAAATATATTGAGATTAAATTAGGGAGGTAAAAATGGGCCATCCTTAAAAAATATTAATAAGTGAAATTAATTAAAAAGATTATGTCCATACTTAAAATTATAAATTTTACAACAAAATAAATAAATTAGAATTGAACTACTTTTTAGTTTTAATATGATTGAGATAGTAATGGAGTTCACCTAAAATTATTATTTTTGAGAGTTGAGCCATATATTATTTTTAGGATTTATTCTAACTAGTTGTAATTATGCATAAAATTATAAATTATTTGTCTATAATACATTGAGTACTTATATGTACATATATATTTTATAAAACTTTTCTAGTAGTTTAATTTTTTTAATCTCTTACTTTCATAACTAAATATTTAAATAAATCTTTCTCTTATTTTGAATCTTGAATTTCTATTTTCATTAATAACTCGATTCCAATGGTCGTACTTTAAAGTTGGTATTCCTGTTTTTTAGAGAAAAAACCAATGCATTAATTTTATAAATTGTTTGAAATTGTTCTCTCAAATTTAAAAAAAAAAATCTAATTTCATGGTCAGTTTCCCAAATCTTATTCATTTAACCTATTTGCTTCCCCATGAAACTTAATTCATAAGTCTCTTGCACACGCTAACTCTATTTTTAATTTTTAAACATACTTGCTTATATATAAAAACTAGCAATGTAGTAATACACAAAGGGAAATTTAAATGTGTATCATAATGGATTGTCCTAAAAGTTAGATGGGATCTTTTACACCAAAGAGATGCTATGATGGCCATATATTCTCGTGCTTGGTATCATTACAAACCTCATAATAACGGCATAAATATTGGTAGTAAACTTTAATTTTTACCTATGTTTTCATATATTTCGTAGGTGTATGAATTACTATAAATTAGAAGAATATTTTTTTATACATATTTTTAGGTTGAACCAACTAGTGTTAAAGGTGGTTGAAAAAAAAACAAATTAAGGATTCTCCTAAAGAAAAAAGATTGCTCTTGATTTTTCTCAATGATGATTGAATAAAATAAAATTATTTTATGTATTTTTTGGGAACACAGAATAATTATTTGTGTGTGCCAAAACGAAACATATGAAAGAAGATGACCACCCCAACCAATTGGGTTGATTTTAATGTAATTTTTATATTTTATTTATCCAAAACATGACACATTCAAAAAAATTTTAAAAATATTTGAAATCCTTACATACATAATTCTTCAATCAAAATATTTACCGAATTTAGGTTTTAAAATATATCATCTAGAGGTTCATGGATTTGGAAGAATGTATCATGTAGTATATTACTCGTTTGTGCTATACCTTTTACTAAATTGCAAGAGATATTGAAAAATATGAGTTTATGCAATTGTTGACTCTACCCATGTTTAAAATTTATGTAGTTGAATTTTATAATAATTATTTATTATTAAAGTGTAGATAATAGTTATTCTTTATTATTTGTTTGTTTGGAGAACTTGAATTAGAGAAATTAGATTAATTCTCACGTCCACTCATACAACAATTTCATTAATTATAAATGATTTCCATCATCTTTT
Organism: Trapa incisa; assembly: GCA_030064435.1. NCBI lineage: Eukaryota > Viridiplantae > Streptophyta > Magnoliopsida > Myrtales > Lythraceae > Trapa > Trapa incisa. Next base: position 13,154,055 of record CM057768.1, on the reverse strand, counting down.
TGCTGGTTTCACATGTTTTTCCATCCTCTTTTTGCTGGTTTCACATGTTTTCATTATGTTATCATGTAGATTGCATTGAAATTTCAAATACCTAAATGATTAATACAAATTTTGGCGTTTGTATAAGCTTACTACTATTACTTATTATGCTGGAGTTTTTTTTTTATCATCACATCCCATAAATTACATTTATTTTGGTTTAAACACAGTATTTGAATATTTTTACGTCATTTCATGTACTCTTAAAATTTGTGGATGCAAAACTTACAACCTATTCTTCTTTAAATGCAATGAGATTCTTGATAAAAATATAAATTATTTACTACATTAAAGTAGGTTGTCATTGATTTAGTAGTGGTAATGGTAAATATATCTGTCTTAGATTTTGAGCATCTATTCAAATTTTAGATTATTGTTTGAGATGGTAAACTGCATCTCTTCATCATGCTTAAATGGTTTTTGTGCACTATATTTCCTAACTAATTACAATTTCTCTTGGGTAAGAACTATAATATTATAAATGACAATTTTTGAAGATTTAAGAAATGAAAAGGAATTATCATTATGGGATTCAAACATATTATCTCAAGGTTCATTTAATAACTCATTGCCATCGAGAAGCCATGCATTTAATGCTTTCATCAATCATCAAAGTTCTAATTGTTCATTACTAAAAAATAGAAGAAACTCATCCTTATGCCAAATATTCTACATGTATGAATTTACACACATGAAACTCTCAGTACAACACAACAACGACATGAAAATTATCTCAATTCTCAATCCAAAAATAGAGTAGATGTAAATTCGGTCCTTTAATAATAAGAAAACTGGGGAAAGAACCTGTCATTTTCAATTTGAAAACTATGTCGGTCTACAAACCGAAACCGATAGAGAAAGGACAAAGTAGGAAATTTATGGATCCCAAGTGACCCAAAGAGTCCCAAAAGCCATGAAAAAAGACTTAAGGATGAATTGGAGATGAAAACCAAACCTGTTCATGGGAACTAGATTTAACCGGTTTGAACCACTATTGAATCATATGCTAAATTAACTTTTCTATGTGGCTTAAAAAATTCAAATTTGAGATTTGAGTCCACCATTGGATAGAAAATAAATTTATAAATTTTTAGATTTGAAAAATTCGGTCAAATTCGGGGTGAACCAGCCGATTTAAGTTTTGAACCCGGTTCGGGCCGATATTGTCTAATTCAGAATAGTGTCGTCTTCTTCATTTAGATGACAACACTATTCACTCACCAGAAAATTGCGTAGCACTGGCAAATCTAAAAAGTCTCTGGAGAGTGAGTTACAGGTAATGAATGATCGCCATTAATGTGCCAATTGGATGGCCAAGAAATTCCCGAGCTTCCTAAATAATTCTCTCTTAGCTGCTCAAATTTCTGTCGAAGCTCGAACTAGAGCTCCGATATAGGGTCTTTTTTTAGCTAAAGAAGGCGTGGTCATGATATTTAGAATCAGGGAGAAGTCAGCTACACGCTTGTAGTCTCCATTTGCTCCGAGGGTCAACGGAGGAACGCTAGTGTGATAAAATAGTGAAGTAGTTCTGACGGACGGAAGCTACCCTATTTTGGCCAGCGTGATAAAATAGTGAAGCAACTCCAATTTAACTTCAATTTCAACAATTAAACTCAATTGGAAGAAAAATTGAGGGAAATTTGGGAATTTCAAAATCTTGAGGGGCTAAAGTGCACTTTCATAAAATTGAGGACCAATTGGGCATGATAATGATGTTAGAGGATCAATTGGGCAATTTTATAATTTTTGGGGCAAAACTTACTATTTTTGTAAAGTAAGGGCAAGATGGTAATTTTGGAAAAGTTGGGGGAGAAAATTAGAAATTTTGGAAATTGAACTCCTTTTTGTGAAATTGAATAAATTGAGATCCTAAGATGAATTTTAAAAGTTTCGGGACTCAATTTGAGGAAAAATAAGCATTAGAGACTTAAAGTTAAAGAAAAATAACTGTGTGGACCTAATTGCAAATAAAGAAAAGATTGGTTTTATCATTCATTTGGGATGAATGAGGGCTATTAAGCCAAAGAATATTGAACAAGAATATTCATATCATGTAGGAACATGAAGTACCGAGAATGCCAACTAAGACAAGTTCGAGTAAGGACAACAAAACAGCTAAGAGGAATTTCACTACATTAACGGGTGAGTGGGATTTTTATATCATACACAGTTGGGATGATAAGCACCTCAATAATAAAAATCTATTGATAAGTCGTATTTTAAACATCACACCTGAGAGGAGTGATGTGAAAATCATGCGAAAAAACTACTTACTGGTGTAAGAAGATCGTATCCGGTTGGTATGATGAAACTTACTCGAAGGAAGTGGAAAACCCGCTTATCGGTTATAAGCGGAGATGTCCTCATACTCAGTTGGTATGAATGACAGTTGAGAAATATATTTTTGTCAAAAGTGCTCTCCCCTAAATGTGTGCCACTGCTTAAACATTTTGGGAGACATTCTTGACGGGAGCTCGAATAGCTCTGTTAGGCTGGAGGCCTCGATTTTGGAACTTGGGGGCTAATATGCCCGATTTTGAAAATCTCGTATAGTGGGCCCTAGGCTAGTTAGCACGAGCAGGAGCTCATAAACAAACATGATTTATAGGCCATGAAAACTTAAGTAAATGAATTGTTTGGCCATGGTACCAACACACGACCGACATAATCAGTCAACTAGCGGCAGTGTGATATGACAAGTTTCCGGACTAGTCAAGACAAACAGTTGCAGGTCAAGTTGAGGGTCGGGGCCGCTGGACTAGTGGCACCACAAATTATATGGCATTATGTGAAAAATGTTGATTGTGCATGCACTGTGTTACGGGACCTTCAAGATGCCCAAGAGGGTTAGTGATGTGTCCAAGGGCTCTCGACAACCTGGTGGATATAAGGGTACTTAGTCGTACTAGAAGTCTTGCGAAGCTTGGAGTACCTTGAAGCGCATGAGACCGGGGTGGGGAGAGGATGCTGTATCTATCCTCATATGGACATAGAGATTTGTTACGGGATGGAGGGTCGGATGTTGCAAACATCCACTCATTCTTAAGGTAGTAGTGAACATACTTCTATCTAGGTGGCCAGTAAAGTCGCTCCAACGCCATAAGTGGGTTTAGTGGACAGACTAGCCTGCGATTGTGTGTTTTACCTTCATGATGAAGGATGTGTGTTGGGTGATGACACACCATGATTAAAAGAGAATAAGGAGTCTCACACACTCTAAATCAATCATTTTCCCTAAAAGTTAAAATTTTGAAAACCTATTCACTAAGTTATTGTACTCACCCCCTCCCTTATATCCCTTTCATGTAACCCCAGAAAGCCTACCCCGAAAGACCACATGCTAATACGCCTATAGGGCAGGTATGATAAGTTTAAAATTTTGTGTAGTTTTGATTTATATTGATCCAGGAAAGGTGCAGGTTAAAAGGACACCTTACTCTTCACGGTTTATAAATAAGGGACAACCCTTAGTAAACCGGGTGAGTGGCAGGTTGATTATGGGGATCCAACCAAATTGAGCCGGGGCGTGACAGTAGATATCATGAAAGTAAATGGATACCACAAAGAGTTTCATTTCTCTCGTAATCTTCCTAGCACTAAGCATCGCTCGTGCATTCAACCCAGCGTCCACTGACATTGATTGGAGGGTCTGTAGGAGGGGGATGAGCGCAAAATATGGGCAAATTGTTAATAGCCGAGTAAACTTGAAAGAGGGGCAGCTTCCTACGGGAGAATGTTGTAAACAACTCATTGTGTTTGGAAAATCATGTCATAATCCATTCACACAGGTAATACATCAAAAATATTGACCAAAAAATTGTTATGTTACTAATTATTTTCTCTTAAAATACTCAAATTTATTTTTACGTAAATGTTTTTATAAAATATATAACAAATCTATGAACACTTGTTAATTTATCTAGTGTGTTATGTTATTATCATAAGTTTATAAAGTTCTTAATTTTCCTAAAACAAATACAAGATGGGTGTGAAGAAAGCTAGCTCATTCAACTAAGACCTAAATATTTTGTTTATGTAATTTTTTTTTACAGGCACACATGCCATCTAAAGATTTTGAGGGGTTAGAGGCCTATGTGGTCGTGAGAAGCAATTAAATATGGGAGGAGTGCATTGGCATTGCTGACATAATCATAGTTCATGAGGCTAATGCACCGAAGAATGCACCTCCTCCAACATGGACTCGCTCCCACTATGTTGCACCAACAAGCGCTCCAATGATCATGGATGCTTAAAAGGATAATTAGAGCACCTAAAATAATAATATCACATGTATTATCCCTCATCATAATTATTAATGGACATATCATATATTTCTACATTAAATTGACGTGGTTAAGAGAATGATGGATAAGTAAAATAATTATATTAAGCACATCTTAATCTTGGTGCATAATATAACTTAGAGAGAAAAATTAAAAATATATTATATTTTTTAGTTTTTTTTTTGTGTGTATAATTTGTGAATTGGTTAAAATTAATCATTATATTTATTATATTTTATATATAATTGTAACTCATTACTATTATAAATGGAAGGATAATTTTAAAAATATATCGAGAATAAATTAGGGAGGTAAAAATGAGTCATTTATGGTTTTTTAGAGTTTTTTAGGATTATTAATGAATATCAATAAGGGAAATTAAATAAAAAGATTATGTGTATAATTATAATAATAAATTTTCACCATAATAAATAAATTAGAATTGAACTACTTTTTAGTTTTGATATGATTGATATAGTGGATGGAGTTCGCTTAAAATCATAACTTTTGAGAGTTGAGCCATATATTTTTTTTAGTATTTATTGAAACTAGTTGCAATTATGCACTAAATTATAAATTATATGTCAATATAACATTGTGCACTTATATATACACATATATTTTTTAAAACTTTTCTAGTAGTTTAGTTTTTTTTAATGTCTTACTCTCATAACAAAATAATTGAATAAACATTTTTCTACTTTTGAATCTTGAATTTCTATATTCATAAATAACTCTATCCCAATTGTGGGTACTTTAAATTTGGTACTACTCCTTTTTTAAAGGAAAAATAAACGCATTAATTTTCTAAATTTTTCAAAATTTGTCCCTCAAATTTAAAAAATCCAATTTAGTAGTCAGTTACCAAATCTTATGAATTTAACCTATTTGCTTCCCCATAAAATTTAATTCATAAATCTCTTGCTCGCCAATTCTATTTTCATTTTTTAAACATACTCAATTGTATATAGAAACTACCAATGTAGTAACACCCAAAAGGGAAATTTGAATGTGTATTGTAAGGGATTAGCTCCTTAACACCAAGGAGATGCTATAATGACCATATATTCTCCTGCTTGGTACGAGTATAAACCTCATACTAACAGCATAAATATTAGTAGTAAACCTCAGTTTTTACCTAATTTAGCATATACTTCATAGTTGAAAGCTACTCATTTATGAGATATTAGAAGAATATTTTTTGCTGCATGTTTTCAAGTTGAACCAACTAGTGTAAAGCAGTGTGGTTGAAAGAAAAAAAAATTAATGGTGCTCTTAGAGAAAAAAAGATTGCTCTTGATTTTTCTCATTGATGGTTGAATAAAATTGGATTATTTTCTGTATTTTTTGGGAAGACAAAGAATGATTATTTGTATGTGCCAAAATAAAACACATGATAGAAGATGACCACTCGGCCTGCTCTATTGAATTGGATTGATTTTCATGTAATTTTTCTTTATCCAAAAGCATGACAAATTCAAAAAATTATAAAAATATTCGAAATCTTTATCTACATAATTCCACATTCAAAATATTTACCTGATTTAGGTTTTAAAATATATCATCTAGGGGTTCATGGATTTGAAAGAATTTATCATGTAGTATATAACTTGTTTGCTCTATATATTTTACTAAATTGCAAGAGATATTGAAAAATATGGGTATATGCAATTGTTGACTATACCTGTGTTTTAATTTTATGTAGTTGAATTTTATAATAGTTGTTCATTTTTAAAGTGTAGACAATGATGACAAAAAAAAGTTATTCTCCATTATTTGTTTGTTTGAAGAATTTGAATTAAAGACATTAGTTTCTCACCTCTACCCATACAACAATTTCATTCATGATAAATGATTGACTTCCTCTTTTTGCTGGTTTGACATGTTTTCATTATGTTATTAGGTAGATTGCTTTGAAATTTCAAATACTTGAATGATTAATGCAAATTTTGGCATTTGTATAAGGTTACTACTATTACTTATTATGTTGGAGTTCTTTTATCATCACATCCCACAAAGTACATTTATTTTGGTTTAAACTGTTACGCCTTGTCCCAGTTTAGCCAGGGTCTGATGGACAATACGCCACTCTCTTGAACCTCAAGGAAGGCTCCTCGGGGTTAAGAGAATAAGGCGTATTACCTGTCATGCTTTCCCTGGATAACATTTAAAAAAATGGAAATTTCTGAAATGGTGTACCTGGTTTTGGGTATGAGGGGAAAGATCGAAGCAGTTGTGTTCCTTCCTGAAAATGTTTAGAGGGAGGGGGTGAGTTCGACAACTCAGTAAGGGGAAACTTACTAGAATAGTTTACTTAAATTTATCTTATATTTAATTTATTTCTGTTATTTCACACATTCACAGAATCAACAACCGCCCTCTTAGCATATGAGGGATCACGCGTTCGTAGAATGGTCCACGACCGTGCTACTTGAGGACCGGATCACCTTTACTGTCCACCCTATTAGAGGGATACTACCTCTACCTGAAGTTTGTGTGGATATTAGTAGTCCGACCCCAAACTGAAATTCTTTCACCATGTCCACTCAACGGGATGAAACTTCATCCCCCCTACTGCCTCGATCTTCGTGCGTAGGAAGCCCTCGGCTTCACGACCTACTGAATGACAATACTACCCTTATGCTCCATGGGCCGTTCAGTAGTCCTTGGGTCCCATCACTACATCATACCAAGTGTCCTGATGGCCCGAACATCACGGTGCATGCACAATCAATAAGCTTTTTTAGTTATAACTGTTATCTTTGGCCCTCTTGCATAACGGTCTGTCAGCTTGGCTTCAGCCCCACCACGCATACTAGCCCAACAGGTTCAACGGCCTAGCTTCGGCAGAGCAGCGGTTCAGCCCAAGACGCTCGACAACTCAGCTAGGCTCGATGGGTATCACACAAGTTCCCATTATTTAGGTATATTAGCCTCATGTATCACATGTCTGTTTTGGACGGGTCCATGCCGGTATCCACCGGCCTTAGGCCCACTAGCATGTCGATCCTAAGCCCATAATTAGCTCCCAAATATTTTAAGTAGAGTCACCCGTCAGGGGAGGCTAATTCTAAGAAAACAAATTTCCAAATCTTAAATGGTTATTCCAACCGGAATGGACATCATAGCGGTTCCCACTCACCCGGTGATTTTGGCGGGGTCGCACCGACGGAGTCTAGCCTCGCAGTTTCTCTTCCGGAAGCAGGTGCTCGAATAGTCAGTCCCTACATGTCACATATGTCCTTGTTAGGGTGTTAAACTAAGGAATTGTACTTCTTGGCGTATTTGCATATAAGCCTTCATATTTGGCCTTAATTGCACTTTTAGTCCTAGAGGTTTATGCGTTCATCTTTTCCTCCTCAATTGCCCCATTTTCCCCTAATTTGACCCCTAAATTTTCTAATTATTCCTTCGGTTCCTTAATTTTATCAACACTGCCCCTGGTTTCCTTTACTTCTCTAAAACTGCCATTTAGCCCCAAATTTTCCAAAAATTACAATTTGACCCCAACTTTTCAAATTTTACAAATTGGTCCTTCATTTGATCCAATTTGTCCAACGAACCCTCAATTGGAAGGGAATTTACATAAAAAGATCCTCAAATTTGTCAAATCATCATTTGGTCTCAAATTTTTGAAAAATTCTCAATTTCCCAACTTTTCAAAAATTGCATTTTGGTCCCCAACTTTTCAAATTTTCCATTTTGCCCCAAATTTGACCAATTTGCTCAATTGACCCTCAATTGGGTGAATTTCATGAAAATACCCTCAATTTTGTGAAATTGTCGTTCAACTCTCCAATTTTTAAAAATTGCACAAAAGTCCCCCAAAATCCCAAAATTGGCCTCCACCTTCTTCCCCAATTTGAGCATATGATACTTTAGATCTTATCTCCTCCAATTGGTGACCTGTAGGTCCTTGTTTTCTTCAATTCTTGCTTATAATCACCTTCTACAGCTCCCCTCGATTGTTCTGCACTTTGAATTTATGAATTTGGCTAAGTTTTGTGCCCTGTCAAAGCTCCACCGGAAAAGTTACAATAGATTTCTTACCGATGGAGAGGCGGTGGCCGGAGCTTGGGGTGGGGGTGGCTAGAGCTAGTTAAGAGGAACCTAGCAAGATTGAGTTCTACTACAATTTGTTGCTGCACTGCAGGAATTTGAAGAGAGAAGTTTCGGTTAGTGCAGCTCTGAAATTCCAAAATTTTGATGAGGTGAGGCGAAATTGAGCTTACCAGGGCCTGTAGGGGTGTTGGGGAGGACCTTAGGCGGTTAGTGGTGGCCAAGGTGGGCAGTGGAAGGACCGGTTGGGGCGAGGTGGTGTCGGGCAGGAGCTCGCTGCTTCGAGCTCTAAAGCAACTTTACTGTGTGATCTTCCTCGCACCTCCTTGAGCACTCCCTGGTTGTTTTGAGGAGGTCTAGAGCTAGAGAACTCTTCCTTGATTCAAATGCAACCCTTTGGAGCTTCTTTGGTGGAGGTTTCGACCGTCGTAGGAGCTCTGGCTTGAAACTCATTGGAAAACTCACTGTTCTTCTTCTTCAATCGATTGTGGGATGCTGAGAATGAATGAGTGGGTGCCCTTTATATAGGGAGGTCGGCAACTGCTCGGGCTACTCGCCGGCGTAAAACTCGGCCTCTGACGCGACTGCCGGCGACATGACCGGGGAGTCCAGATTTTCCAGCGACTTCCTCTCTCTTTCTCTATTCTCTACCATTTTTTTGGTCCAATTTTGATGGGTTTTACATAAACAAATTATTTGAATATTTTTGTGTCATATTATTTCATCTACTCTCAAAATTTGTGGATGCAAAACTTGGAACCTATTCTTCTTTAAATGCAATGAGATTATTCTTAAAAATATAAATTATTTACTACATTAAGGTTGGCTGTCATTGATTTAGTAGTGGTAATGGTAAAGTTATCTATCTTAGATTTTGAGCATCTATTCAAATTTTAGATTATTGTTTGAGATGGTAAATTGCATCATTTCATCATGCACTAACGTTGTACTAACGATATAACTATTGGTATTAAAACTCAGTTTTTACCTAAGTTTGCATATGTTTTGTAATTAAAATCCACATATGTTTGTGTTACCAGAAATTAGAGAATATTTGTTGCTGCATATTTTCAGGTTAAACCAACTACTGTAAAGGGTGGTTGAAAGAAATAAATTTAAGGGTGCTTCTAGAGGAAAAATATTGCTCGGATGAATAAAATTAGATTATTTTCTATATTTTTTGGGAAGACAAATAATAATTATTTATATGTGCCTAAACAAAGCACATGAAAGAAGATGATCATTTATTCGGTCCCATTCTACTGAATTGGATTGATTTTTATGTCATTTTTATTTTTTATTTATACAAAAATATGATAAATTATAAAATATTTGAAATCCTTACCTACCTAATTCGTCATTCAAAATGTTTACTGGATTTTGGTTTTAAAAAACTTTATCTAGAGGATTATTGATTTAAAAGAATGTATTATGCAGTATATAACTGGTTTGCTCTATATATTTTACTAAATTGCAAGAGATATTAAAAAATATGAGTATATGCAATTGTTCACTCTACTCATGTGTCAATTTTATGTAATTGAATTTTATAATAATTGTTCATTATTAAAGTGTAGACAATGATGACAAAGAAAAGTTATTCTTCATTATTTATTTGTTTTGGATAACCTGAATTAGAGATATTAGTTTCTCACATCCACTCATATAACAATTTCATTAATGATAAATTATTGACTTCCTCTTTTTCATGGTTTCACATGTTTTCATTATGCTATTATGGACGTTACCTTGAAAATTCAAATACTTGAATGATAAATATAAATTTTGGGGTTTGTATATGTTTACTACTATTACTTAATATGTTGGAGTTTTTTTTATCAACACATCCCATAAATTACATTTATTTTGATTTAAACAAATTATTTGAATATTTTTGCATCATATTATATCTTGTACACTCAAAATTTGTGGATGCAATACTTTGAACGGAGATTCTTCATAAATTTATGAATGGAAGGGAATGATGATTAGGGATTCAAACATATTATCTCAAGGTTCATTTAATAACTTGTTGCCATCGTGCAATTATTGCATTCATTATTCATCAAAGTTCTAATTTATGGTTACTAAAAGAAATAGAAGAAACTCAAACTTTGCCAAATATTTTACATGTATTAATGATGCGAACCTCGCCAATATGCTGACGACACCCTACACCAAATATGACAACGATCCCAAGACTTTCACGACGCAAGTGCGAAAAGATGGAATATGCTTTGTTTATGTGAGAAACAAGGTATGGGATATGTAGACGCCACACCCAAATCCTCTAAGAAGAACTCTTAGAAAACCCCGGGTGATAAGTCTTGATTGCTTGAACGCCACAGGTAAAAACCTGATAAGTTCAAAAGCTCTTTCAAGATTGAAAGAAGACAAAACCTCACAAGATATAAATTCCAAAGTGTGTGTCTCCAATGCTGTGGAGTATGCCTTTTATAGGCTCAGAAAATAACCGAATGACCCACATAATAAGTTAACCTTATCTAATCTAACCACCTAATATTATCCTAAGAGATTTATTATATTTATAAATGTCTCCTTATTAATTAAATTTGAACCTTCTATTGTGCTCTTCATTTTGGGCTTCTATTTGAATATTCAGCAATCTCTTTAATCAGCCCATATAAAGCTTTTTCGAATCTTTTAGCCCTTGACCTTGTGATTGGGCCCTCTTGAAGTCTCAAATAATCATTTATCCCATTTGGTGACAAAGTGTTTAGCTCCATTCCACGTTCGGTTGATTAGACTTGTGAATTTGTAAACTCTTTTGTCAGATTCACATCAATTAATTTACACACATTAATCTCTCGGTACAACACAAGGATATGAAAATTATCTCAATTCTCAATTAAAAAATAGAAGAGATATCACGAAAATAAATGGATACAATAAAGAGCTTCATGTCCCTCGAAATCATCGTAGCTCTCGATAGGAACTCCCAATTCTCTAGCAAATACAGCCCTTTTGATCATTTCTTCGCATGTACCCGCAGTAGCATTCAAGTAATGCCCTTTGATTTCACCAGTTTCATTCTGTGCTTTAAAAATGGCTTCGGCACAGAATAAGAAAGGGTCTCTCCAACGCATAAATGGTTGTGAGTTCACGTTCTCATCATCCTTCGTAAAATCAAGTCCACCACGAAGACATTCATAAACCGCTCTACCGTAGTTCTTAGCAGATAATCCCAATTTAGGTTTCATAGTACATCCCAATAGGGGACGACCACACTTGTTCAATTTCTCTCTCTCAACTTGGATACCATGAGGCGGGCCTTGGAAAGTTTGAAGATAGAGCTACAGCTCTTGTGTTCAGCCCGGCATCGACAGACATTGATGGGAGAATCTGTGGGAGGGGGATGAGCGCAAAAAGTGAGCAAGTTATTAGTACCTGCCTATGAATGTTGTAGATAACTCATTGCAGTTGGCAAATCTTGCCATAATTCACTCACACACGTAATAAATCCAAAATATTGACCAAAAATTTTTTAGTATTTTTTTCTTTTAAAATAAATAAATTTATTTTTATATAAAAATTTTAAAAAAATATATAACAAATCTATTAACCCTTAGTAATTTATCTAGTGTATTATGTAATTCTCTTAAGTTTATAAAGTTCTTAATTTTCTTTAAAAAAATACAAGATGGGTATTAAGAAAGCTAGCTCATTCAACGTGCCAATATAAGACCTAAATATTTTGTTTATGTAATTTTTTAGTAGGTACACATCTGATCTAAGGATTCCTAAGGACCAGAGTCCAATGTGGTCACGAGAAGCATTGAAGTATGGGAGGAGTCATTGGCATTGCAGACCTAATGATAGTTCATGAGGTTAACACATCCAAGAATGCCCCGCCTCCAGCATGGACTCGCTCCCACTATGTTGCTAGAGCTAGGGCTCCTATGGTCATGGATGCATGTAGTTGCAATTATGTGCTATATAACATTGTGTACTTATATGTATCTATATACTTTTTAAAACTTTTCTGTTAGTCTTTTTTATCTCTTACTCTCATCACTAAATATTTGAATAAATCTTTCTCTCGTTTTGAATCCTGAATTTCTATTTTCACAAATAACTTGATCTCAATTGTTGATATTTTAAAGTTGGAACTCCTCTTATTTAGAAAAAAAACCAAATATTATTTTTTAAAAATTATTCGAAATTGGTCCTTGAAATTTAAAAAGCAACCTCTATTTTCAAATTTTAAACATTCTTGCTTGTATATAGAAACTAGCAATGTAGTAACATGTAAAGGGAAATTTGAATGTGTATTATAAGGGATTGGCCTAAAAGTTAATTGGGTTCCTAAGATTACAAACCACAACATAAATATTGGTTGTAAACCACAATTTTTACCTAACTTTGCATGTATTTCGTAGTTGAAAGCGACATATGTTTGCATTACCAAAAATTAGAAAATATTTTTTGTTGCATATATTTAGGTAGAACCAACTAGTGTAAATGGTGGTTAAAAGAAAAAAAAATTTAAGAGTGGTCTAGAGAAAAAAAAATTACTATTAATTTTTCATTTAATAAAATTGGATTATTTTCTATATTAAGCGCATGAAAAAAGACGACGATCGGTCCAATCCAGTTCTATTGAATTAGGTTGATTTTCAGGTCATTTTTATATTTTATTTATCGATAAATTAAAAAAAATATTTAAAAATATCTGAAATACTTACCTACATGATTCATCATTTAAAATATTTACAGGATTTAGATTTTAAATCCCTCGTAATCTTCCGGGGATCGCTCTTGCGTTCAACCCAGCATCCATCGACATTTATTGAAGGGTGAGGGGGATGAACACCAAATGTAGGCAAATGTTGTAGACAACTCATTGCGGTTGGTGTCATAATGCATTCACACAAGTAATATATTCAAAATATTGACCAAAAATTATTATTAATTATTTTCTCTTAAAATACTCAAATTTATTTTTACATAAAATTTTTTAAAAAATATATAACAAATCTATGAACACTAGTTAATTTATCTAGTGTGTTATATTCTTCTTTTAAGTTTATAAAGTTCTTAATTTACCTAAAACAAATAAAAGATGGGTATGAATAAATCTAGCTCATTCAACTTACTTATATAATACCTAAATATTTTGTTTATGCAATTTTTTTATAGTCACACATCCGATCTATGGATTCCCAGGGTTTAGAGGCCAATATGGGAGGAGTTCATTACCATTGCTGACCTAATGATAGTTCATGAGGCTAATGCACCCAAGAATGCATCTCCTCCTGCTCCCACTATGTTGCTGCAGCAAGGGCTCCTATGGTCATGGATGCTTAAAAGAAAAATTAGAGCACCTAAAATAATGCTACCACATGTATTATCCCTCATCATAATTATTAATGGACATATCATATATTTCTATATTAAATTGATGTGGTTAAGAGGATGATGAATAAGTAAAATAATTATATTAAGCACATCTTAATCTTGGTGTAAATATAACTTATAGAAAAGAATTAAAACTATATTATATTTGTTAGTTCTTTTTTGTGTGTATAATTTATGAATGGGTTAAAATTAATCATTATAGTCACTATGTTTTATATACAATCCTAACTAATTACTATTATAAATGGATAGATAATTTTAAAAATATATTGAGAATAAATTTGTGAGGTAAAAATGGGCCACCCTTAATGAATATCAATAAGGGAAATTAAATAAAAATATTATATCCACACTAAAAATTACAAATTTTTCACCAAAATAAATAAATTAGAATTGAACTACTTTTTAGTTTTAATATGACTGAGATAGTGGATGGAGTTGGCCTAAAATTATAACTTTTTAGAGTTAAGCCATATATTCTTTTTAGGATTTATTGCAACAAGTTTCAATTATGCACTAAATAATAAATTATTTCTCTATATAATATTGTGTACTTATATGTACACATATATTTTTTAAAACTTTTCTGGTAGTTTAATTATTTTTTAATCTCTTAGTCTCATAACTAAATATTTGAATAAACCTTTCCCTCCCTTTGAATCTTGAATTTCTATTTTCATAAATACATCAATCCCAATTGTTGGTACTTTAAAGTTGGTGCTCATCTTTTTTTAGAGAAAAAACCAACACATTAATTTTAAAAAATTGTTTGAAAATGGTAACTCAAATCTTAAAAAATCCAATTTAGTGGGACATCTAAAATCTTATTCATTTAACCTCTTTCCTTCCCCATGAAACTTAATTCATAACTCTTTTTGCAGGCCAACTCTATTTTCAAATTTTTAACGTACTTCCCTAGTAACACCCAAATGGAAATTTGAATGTTTATTGTAAGGATTGATCTAAAAGTTAGTTGGGCTCCTTAATATCAAGGAGATGCTATGATGGCCATATATTCCTGTGCTTGGTACGATTACAAACCTGGTACTAAGGGCATAAATATTCTTAGTAAACCATAGTTTTTATCTAAATTTGCATATATTTCGTAGTTAAAAGTCACTCATGTATACATTACCAAAAATTTAAAAAATATTTTTTGTTTCATATTTTCAAGTTGAACCAATTAGTGTAAAGGGTTGTTGAAAGAAAAAACATTTAAGAGTGCTCCCAGAGAAAAAAGATTGCTCTTTATTTTTCTCAATGATGGTTGAATAAAATTGGATTATTTTATATTTTTTTGGGAAGTCAGAATCATTATTTGTTTGTGCCAAAACAGGGCACATGAAAGAACTAGGCGACCATTCTACCGAATTGGGATGATTTTCATGTAATTTTTATATTTTATTTATTCAAAAATATGACAAATTAAAAAAATTTAAAAATTATTCGAAATCCTAACCTACATAATTCCTTTATTAAAATATTTACGTGATTTAGGTTTTAAATAATAACAAATTTTCCACCAAAATAAATAAATTAGAATTAAACTATATTTTAGTTTTAATATGATTGAGATAGTGGATGGAGTTAGCCTAAAATCATAACTTAGGAGTCATATATTTTTTTCTAGGATTTATTGTACCTAGTTGCAATTATGTACTTATATGTACATATATATACTTTTAAAAACTTTTCTATTAGTTTATTTTTTTTAATCTCTTACTCTCATCACTAAATATTTGAATAAATCTTTCCCTCCTTTTGAATCTTGAATTTCTATTTTCATAAATAACTTGATCCCAATTGTTGGTACTTTAAAGTTGGTACTCCTATTTTTTAGAGAAAAAACCAAACGTGTTAATTTTTTAAATTGTTCGAAATTGGTCCCTCAAATTTTAAACAATCTAATGTAGTGGTGAACTTCCCAAATTTATTCATTTAACCTATTTACTTCCCCATGAAACTTAATTCATAAGTCTCTTTCCCGCCAACTATATTTTCAATTTTTAAACATTCTTTCTTGTATATAGAAACTAGCAATGTTGTAACATGTAAAGGGAAATTTGAATGTGTATTGTAAGGGATTGGCCTAAAAGTTAGTTGGGTTCCTTTACACCAAGGAGATACAATGATGGCCATATATTCTCTTGCTTGGTACGATTACATACCACGTACTAACGACATAAATATTGATTGTAAACCTCAATTTTTACCTAAGTTTGCATTTATTTCATAGTTGAAAGTCACATATATTTGCATTACTAGAAATTAGAAAATATTTTTTGTTGTATATTTTCAAGTTGAACCAACTAGTGTAAAAGGTGGTTGTAAGAAAAAAAATTTTCACGGTGGTCTAAATAAAAAATTTGCTCTTGATTTTTCTCATTGATAATTGAATAAAATTGGATTATTTTCTATATATTTTGGGAAGACAAATATTGATTATTTGTGTGTGCTAAAACAAATCAAATGAAAGAAGCCGACCACTAGTCTGGTCCCGGTTCTATTGAATATGGTTGATTTTCATGTAATTTCATAAAATTGAGGACCAATTGGACATGATAATGATGTTGGAGGATCAATTGGGCAAGTTTATAATTTTTTGGACAAAACTTACTATTTTTGTAAAGTAGGGGCAAAATGGTAATTTTGGAAAGTTGGGGGAGAAAATTAGAAATTTGGGAAATTGAACCCCTTTTTGTGAAATTGAATAAATTGAGATCCTAAGATGAATTTTAAAAGTTCTGGGACTCAATTTGAGAAAAAACATACATTAGGGACTTAAAGTTAAAGAAAAATAACTGTGTGGACCTAATCGCAAATAAAGGAAAAGATTGGTTTTCTCATTAATTTGGGATGAATGAGGGCTATTAGGCCGAAGAATAATGAAAAAGAATGTTCATATCATGCAAGAACATGAAGTACTGAGAATGCCAGCTAAGACAAGTTCGAGCAAGGACAACAAAACGGCTAAGAGGAATTTCACTACATTAACGGGTGAGCGGGATTTTTATATCATACACGGTTGGGATGATAAGCACTTCAATAATAAAAATCTATTGCTAAGTCGTATTTTAAACATCACACCTGAGAGTAGTGATGTAAAAATCACGTGGAAAAACTACTTACTGGTGTAAGAAGATCGTACCCGGTTGGTTTACATGCTCAGTCAACTAATAGCAGTGCGACATGACAAGTTTCCAGACTAGTCAAGACAAACACTTGCAGGTCAAGTTGAGGGTCGGGGCCGCTGGACTAGTGGCACCACAAATTATATGGCATTATGTGAAAAATGTTGATTGTGCATGCACTGTGTTATGAGACCTTCAAGATGCCCAAGAGGGTTAGTGATGTGTCCAAGGGCTCTCGACAACCTGGTGGATATAAGGGTTGTTAGTCGTACAAGAAGTCTTGCGAAGCTCGGAGTACCTTGAAGCGCATGAGACCGGGGTGGGGACAGAATGAGGTGTCTGTCCTCATATGGACACAGAGATTTGTTACAGGATGGAGGGTCAGATGTCGCGAACATCCACTCATTCTCAAGGTAGTAGTGAACATACTTCTATCTAGGTGACCAGTAATATCACTCCAACGCCATAAGTGGGTTTAGTGGACAGCCTAGCCTGTGATTGTGTGTTTTACCTTCATGATGAAGGATGTGTGTTGGGTGATGACACATTGTGATTAATAAAAAATGGTGATAAATATCGGAATTTGAAAATGAAAGGTTTTTAAAAGAGAATAAGGAGTCTCACACAATCTGAATCAATCATTTTCCCTAAAAGTTAAAATTTTGAAAACCTATTCACTGAGTCATTGTACTTACCCCTCCCTTATATCCCTTTTAGGTAACCCCGAAAAGCCTACCCCCAAAGACCACATGCTAATACGCCTATAGGACAGGTATGATAAGTTTAAAATTTTGTGCAGTTTTAATTTATATTAATCTAGGAAAGGTGCAGGTTAAAGGACACCTTACTCTTCACGGTTTATAAATAAAGGACAACCCTTAGTAAACTAGGAGAGTGGTAGGTTGATTATGGGGATCCAACCAAATTGAGTCGGGGTGTGATAGTAGATATCATGAAAGTAAATGGATACCACAAAGAGCTTCATTTCTCTCGTAATCTTCCTAGCTCTGAGCATCATTCGTGCATTCAACCTAGCATCCGCCGACATTGATTGGAGGGTCTGTAGGAGGGGGATGAGCACAAAATATGGGCAAATTGTTAATAGCTGAGTAAACTTGAAAGAGGGGCTGCTTCCTATAGGGGAATGTTGTAAACAACTCATTACGTTTGGGAAATCATGTCATAATGCATTCACACAAGTAATACATCCAAAATATTGACCAAAAAATTGTTATGTTACTAATTATTTTCTCTTAAAATACTCAAATTTATTTTTACGTAAATGTTTTTATAAAATATATAACAAATCTATGAACACTTGTTAATTTATCTAGTGTGTTATGTTATTATCATAAGTTTATAAAGTTTTTAATTTTCCTAAAACAAATACAAGATGGGTATGAAGAAGGCTAGCTCATTCAACTAAGACCTAAATATTTTGTTTATGTGATCTGTTTTACAGGCACACATCCCATCTAAAGATTTTGAGGGGTTAGAGGCCAATGTGGTCGTGAGAAGCAATTAAATATAGGAGGAGTGCATTGGCATTGCTGACATAATCATAGTTCAAGAGGCTAATGCACCTCCTCCAGCATGGACTTGCTCCCACTATGTTGCTCCAGCAACCGCTCTAATGGTCATGGATGCTTAAAAGGATAATTAGAGCACCTAAAATAATAATATCACATGTATTATCCCTCATCATAATTATTAATGGACATATCATATATTTCTACATTAAATTGACGTGGTTAAGAGGATGATGGATAAGTAAAATAATTATATTAAGCACATCTTAATCTTGGTGCATGATATAACTTAGAGAGAAAAATTAAAAATATATTATATTTGTTAGTTTTTTTTGTGTGTATAATTTGTGAATGGGTTAAAATTAATTATTATATTTACTATATTTTATATATAATTATAACTCATTACTATTATAAATGGATGGATAATTTTAAAAATATATCGAGAATAAATTAGGCAGGTAAAAATGAGTCATTTAGGGTTTTTTTAGAGTTTTTTACTGTGCTTAATAAATATCAATAAGGGAAATTAAATAAAAAGATTATATGCATAATTATAATAACAATTTTTCACCATAATAAATAAATTAGAATTGAACTACTTTTTAGTTTTAATATGATTGATATAGTGGATGGAGTTCACTTAAAATCATAACTTTTGAAAGTTGAGGCATATATTCTTTTTAGTATTTATTGAAACTAGTTGCAATTATGCACTAAATTATAAATTATATGTTAATATAACATTGTGCACTTATATGTACATATATATATTTTTTAAAACTTTTCTAGTAGTTTAGTTTTTTTTAATCTCTTACTCTCATAACAAGATAATTAAATAAACCTTTTTCTACTTTTGAATCTTGAATTTCTATATTCATAAATTACTCGATCCCAATTGTGGGTACTTTAAAGTTGGTACTACTTTTTTAGAGGAAAAACAAACGCATTAATTTTCTAAATTGTTCAAAATTTGTCCCTCAAATTTAAAAAATCCAATTTAGTGGTGAGTTACCAAATCTTATGAATTTAACCTATTTGCTTCCCCATAAAATTTAATTCATAAATTTATTTTCATTTTTTAAACATACTTGGAAATTACCAATGTAGAAAAACCAAAAATGGAAATTTGAATGTGTAAGGGATTGGCTCCTTAACACTAAGGAGATGCTATGATGATCATATATTCTCCTGCTTGGTATGATTATCAACCTCGTACTAACAGCATAAATATTAGTACTAAACCTCAGTTTTTACCTAATTTAGCATATACTTCATAGTTGAAAGCTACTCATATATGCATTACGAGAAATTAGAAGAATATTTTTTGCTGCATATTTTCAAGTTGAACCAACTAGCGTAAAGCAGCGTGGTTGAAAGAAAAAAAAAATTAATGGTACTCTTAGAGAAAAAAAGATCGCTCTTGATTTTTCTCATTGATGGTTGAATAAAATTGGATTATTTTTTGTATTTTTTGGGAAGACAAAGAACGATTATTTGTGTGTGCCAAAATAAAACACATGATAGAAGACGACCACTCGCCCCTCTATTGAATTGGATTGATTTTCATGTAATTTTTATTTATCCAAAAACATGACAAATTCAAAAAATTATAAAAATATTCGAAATCTTTATCTACATAATTCCACATTCAAAATATTTACCCAATTTAGGTTTTAAAATATATCATCTAGGGGTTCATGGATTTGGAAGAATTTATCATGTAGTATATAACTTGTTTGCTCTATATATTTTATTAAATTGCAAGAGATATTGAAAAATATGGGTATATGCAATTGTTAACTATACCAGTGTTTCAATTGTATGTAGTTGAATTTTATAATAGTTGTTCATTATTAAAGTGTAGACAATGATGACAAAAAAAAGTTATTCTTCATTATTTGTTTGTTTGAAGAATTTGAATTAAAGATATTAGTTTCTCACCTAAACCCATACAACAATTTCATTAATGATAAATGATTGACTTCCTCTTTTTGCTAGTTTGACATGTTTTCATTATGTTATTAGGTAGATTGCTTTGAAATTTCAAATACTTGAATGATTAATGCAAATTTTGGCATTTGTATAAGGTTACTACTATTACTTATTATGTTGGAGTTTTTTTATCATCACATCCCATAAAGTATATTTTTTTTGGTTTAAACTGTCATGCCCTAGCCCGGTTTGGCCAAGGTCTGATGGACAACACGCCACTCTCTTGAATCTCAAGGAAGGCTCCTCGGGGTCAAGAGAGTAAGGCGTATTACCTGTCATGCTTTCCCTGGATAACATTTAACAAAATGGAAATTTCTGAAATGGTGTACCTGGTTTTGGGTCTGAGGGAAAAGATCGAAGCAGTTGTGTTCCTTCCCAAAAATGTTTAGAGAGAGGGGGTGAGTTCGATAACTCTGTAAGGGGAAACTTACTATAATAGTTTACTTGAATTTATCTTGTATTTAATTTATTTCCATTATTTCACACATTCACAGAACCAACAACCACCCTCTTATCATATGAGGGATCACGCATTCGCAGAACGGTCCTCGATCGCGCCACTTGTGGACTGGAGCGCCTTTACCGTCCACCCTATTAGAGGGATACTACCTCTACCCAGAGTTTGTGCGGATATTAGTAGTCCGACCCCAAACTAAAATTCTTCCACCATGTCCACTCAACGAGATGAAACCTCATCCCCCTTACTGCCTCGGTCTTCGTGCGCTGGAAGCCCTCAGCTTCACGACCTACTGAATGATAATACTACTCTTATGCTCCATGGGTCGTTCAGTAGTCCTTGGGTCCCATCACTACATCATGCCAGGTGTCCTGATGGCCCAAACATCACGGTGCATGCACAATCAATAAGCTTTTTAAGTTATAGCTATTATCTTTGGCCCTCTTGCACAACAGTCTGTCAGCTTGGCTTCAGCCCCACCACGTGTACTAGCCTAACAAGTTCGATGACCCAACTTCGGCAGAGCAGCGGTTCGGCCCAAGAAGTTCAAAAATTCGATGGAGCAAAATGCCATTTTATAAAATTGAGGGTCAATTGGGTATGATAAGAGTGTTAGAGGACCAATTGAGCAAATTTTAAAATTTTTGGAAGGGCAAAATGGCAATTTTGGAAAAAATTGGGGACTAAATTGGGAATTTGGGAAACTTGAACCCCTTTTTATGAAATTGAATAAGGTCCCAAGGAGAATTTTAAAATTTTCGGGACTAAATTTAGGGAAAAACCGACAATTGGGGCCTAAAGTAAACGTTTGTGAACAAATTAGAATTTTTCTATTGTAATTTATCTTAAATTTCTTTTGCAAGGTTTTATGAACACTCAAATGGTCGTGTTTGTGAATCGGCCTAGTATTTCTCACTCGGTTTGTCCGGTTCTTTTCCCGATTTTCCTTAACTCAAAAGAGTGGGGTTTACAACTTCCTTGGTAAGACTCTCCCCTTTTTCTCTCGGAATTCCTTTTTCATTTTCTCTAGGGCATCTTTTGATGTCATCATCTCCTGTTGATCCTTTCTCTTGAAATCTTACGAGCACATCTTTTGTACCCTATCCTCATCCCCACTTGTACCACAGTACCCGTCTATTTCTTTTAGGGAGAGATCAAATCTTCCTTGTTTCAAGATTTCTTGACCATTATGTGAGAGGCTTGCCTACTCCTCTTTGGCTTGAGTTTAGTTGTTAATTTGGCCATCGATTTTTTTAAGGATTTCTTTCGTTCTTCTTTTTCTCAATATTTGGCCTTTCCACCTCCGCCTTCTTTGTTGGGGCTTAAATTGTGACCGTCACGAGTATTAGTTTGTTAACTGCTTCATCCCTACCATTCCTTTGGTCTAATTTTCTTAGGATGGTTATTTCTCGAGTCTTCTTATCCTTAATGTCCAACTTGCTACCCTTTTAGAGTGTAGTCATTTCTACTTCCTGATCTTCCTTAGGGCGTCATTTATTCTTAATGATTATCTTGTTGTTACGACTTGCTTCCTTCCGCCATGTTGTTACGACTACCTTGATGGTTTTCTTGTCATGCCTTCTTTGCCCAATAATTTCCTTGATTCATTCCTTTATTCGGAATGGAAATCTCTTGGTCATTGTGTGTCTAGTGTAACACGGTTTATTGGGTTACTTTTCTTAAGTAATCTTCCTACAGCTGAGGTGCAAGGTCACATCATTTTTGAGAGATATAGTTTTAAGAACTTTGAGTTCTTTATTAGTGGAGAAACAGTACAATGTTTTGGGGTCTTAGCCCTATAAGAAAAGTAGTTATGAAATAGATGGGAAGCTACGGGTTCTTGACAAGCGTCCTCCTTAACATGGTTTTAAGCCCTCGATGGCATTCCTAGCCTTAGGCTTGGCTCCCTTCGTACTTAGGATGATGATCTCAACAAATCCTAGCACCATATTCTTGGATACTTCCCACTAACATCTCTTGGTTCTTTGGGACATCTCGGTTATGGGAGAGATTTTTAGGGTGATCTTCTTACGGGAATATGGTGTTGAGTAGAGTTGGTCCTAGTTTTCTTGGTTCCTCTCCTAGAAGCCATTTGAAAATTTTGAAACTTTTTGTTAGTTATATAGTCTTGATAATGTATTTGAGGAAACAGGCTCTGATACCACTCAAGTTATCACACCCCGACCTAGTTTGGTCAGATCCCCATGAGCAACCCACCACTCTCCCAATTTATTAAGGGTTGTTCCCTTCTTTAACCCAGAAGGAGTAAGTCGTCCTTTAATCCTGTACCTTTCATGGAATAACATTAATCAAAGCTGCATGAAATTTTAAACTTTACATAATTGTCTTGTAGGTGTGACTAATAGGAGGTCTTTAGGTAGGTTTCCCTTGGTTACCTGAAATGGGATACAAGGAAGGCGGTGAGTTCAACAACTTAGTGAATGGGTGTTTAAAGTTTGACTTTTAGAAAAATAGTTTGAATTGGAGTGTGCTAGACTCCTTATTTTCTTTTAATACAATTCATCCTTAAAATCTCGGTTTTCATAGCAATTTCTCAATCATTATTCACAACTAGTGTGTTTATCAACCAACACACGCCTTTCATCATGAAGGTAACACACATTCACAGGGCATCATGTCTACTACACACACTTATGGCGTCAGAGCAACTTTACCGA
Organism: Trapa incisa; assembly: GCA_030064435.1. Classification (NCBI taxonomy): domain Eukaryota; kingdom Viridiplantae; phylum Streptophyta; class Magnoliopsida; order Myrtales; family Lythraceae; genus Trapa; species Trapa incisa. Next base: position 13,130,505 of record CM057768.1, on the reverse strand, counting down.
CCACCTAGATAGAAGCCCATCCACTTCTACCATGAGAATGAGTGGATGTACGTGACACATGACCCTCAATCCCGTAAAGAAAACTCTGTGTCTGTATGAGGACAAAGACCTCATCCCGACCCAACCCCGATCTCATGCGCATGAAGCTATGTCGAGCTTCCGTGACTACTGGCACGACAAACTATCCTTATCTCCACCATGTTGTCCAGTAGCCCGTAGGCCACATCACTACCCTTCTTGGGCATCTTGAAGGTCCCGTACCACAGTTCATACACAAAACAATAGTTTTCCACAAATGCCATTTAATCTATGATGCCACTGGTCCAATGGCCCTGACACTCAACTTGACCTGTAACTATATATCTTAACTGGTTCACCAACCTGTCATGTCGCACTACCACTAGTCCATCGAGCATGTCAGTCATGTCTTGGGTACCATGGCCAAACATATCATTCATTTAAAGTTTTCATCACTTAAACTCATGTTTGTTTATGAGCACCTACCCATGCCAATTGGCCTTGGGCCCACTATACAAGATTTTTAAAATTGGGCATATTAACCCCCAAGTTCCAAAATCGAGAACTCCGACCTATATGAGCATTTTGAGCTCCCGTCACGAAGGTCTCCCAAAAAGTTTATGTAGTGACAAACAGTCAGGGGAGAGCACTTCCAACAAAATAATCTATTCATCTATCCATCACACCAACCGTGTGTGAGGACATCTTCGCTTATAACCGATATGTGGGTTTTCTACTTCCTTATAGGAAGTTCATCATACCAACCCGGTATGATCTATTTATGACTGGTAAGTAGTTTTTTCGTGAAATTTCCACATTACTCCTGTCATGTCCCTACCCTATTTGGTCAGATCCCTGTGATCAACCTGCCACTCTCCTAGTTTATTAAAGGGTTTCCCCTTATTATAGACTGTAAAGAGTAAGGCGTCCTTTAAATCTGCACCTTTTTCTAGGAATAACAAAAACAAAACTACATAATAATTTAGATTTATCATACCTGTATCACAAGCATCTTAGTTGATGGTCTTTAAGGGTAGGCTTTCTGAAATCTCCTGAAAGGGTTATAAGGGAGGGGGTGAGTACAACTACTTAGTGAATGTGTTTTCAAAAGTTTAGACTTTTAAGAAAACATTTATTATTGGAGTTTGCCAGACTCTTTTTTTTTTAAATCATTTCATTCAAATTCTTGTGTTTATCACCATTTCTTCTTAACCACGGTGTGTCATCACCAACACACATCCTTCATCATGAAGGTTACACACATTTGCAGGTCAGCACGACCACTAAACCCACTTGTGGCTTCAGAGTGACTTTACCGGCCACCCGAATAGAAGTAAGTCCACTTCTAATGAGTGGATGTTCGCGACATCCGACCCTAATTCTCGGAATAAAGTCTTCGTGTCCGTTATGAAGAAAGAGACCTCATCCTATCCCCACAACGGTCTCATGCGCTTGGTGCTACTCCAAATTTCGCATAGACACTTGGATCCGAACTGCCCTTATACTCATCGGGTCGTCCAGGGCCCTTAGGACACATCACTACCCGTCATGAGCGTCTTGATGATCCCGTATTCATAGTGCATGCACAATCAATATTTTCTCATTATGCCATATAATCTATGGTGCCACTTGTCCAACGGCCCCGACTCTCAACTCAACCCGCAGTTGTTTGCCTTGACTGGTCCATCAACCTATCATGTCGCACTGCCGCTAGTTTCCACATGATTTTCACATCACTTCCTCTAAGTTGTGATGTTTAAAATGTCATTTAATAGTGGGTTTTCATACTGATGTACTTATCATCCCCAACCGGGTATGATATAAAATTCCCACTCACAACTAGTAAGTGGTTTTTAACTTTAAGTTGTGCTCATCATTCCAACCAGGTATGATGTTAGTAAACCCACTCACCCATTAATGCAGTGAATTCTACTAACTTTAAGTTGTGCTCATCATTCCCCCAATTTCAACTCCTTAGCACAACCGAATTTGATTTTATCAAACTGATCGATGAAACACCTCTACTTGTTGAAATTGAAGTTAAAATTGAGTTCCTCAATTTGAATCGCAAGTTTTGACACCGGAATGAGCTCAAACGGAGCATCGCTTGAAAATGGATTGTAGAGAGAGAAAGCTTCGATTACTCACCGGTGAGGGCACGACGGTCCGAGCTTGAAATTCTATCGGTTCTCTCTCTAGCATCGGCCGAAAATTGTAGAGGGAAGCCAAATTGGCTTACCTTTCACTCCTAATTCATCTGTGGAAGGGCTGAGGAAGTGTTGGGAAGGCTTGGTTTGGCTTGAGGAGGGCTTGAAATGGCCGATTTCAATTCGACCGAAATAGGGCAGCTTCGGTCTGCCAGAGCTGCTTCACTATTCCATCACGCCAGCGTTTCTCCGATGATTCTCAGATTGACTAGATTTTGCTATCAGATAGTTGTCTTCTCCCCGGTTCTAAAGAGCCCGACCTCTCCTTCCGAGGTTAAAAAAATGATCAAAGTCAAAGCTCTGGTTCGAGCCTCATCGGGAAATGGAGCAGTAGAGAGAGAGAGAAGTATTCAAGTGTGAGGAGAATGAATTGGGATGACCTCTTTATATAGGTGTAAAATCATGAATTAAATGGGAGAGATTTATTACTAGTATTAATATTTCCATAAATTATTGGTATTAATTCCAATGAGGTTGCCCATCCTCACACTACTCTCGAGCAAGCACGCTTAACTTCAAAGTTCTTATGGATTCTCGTTCACCTGAACCAATTTGATTTTACTATTATAATTTGTCTTAAGTTTCTTTTCCAAGGTTTAATGAACCCTTTGGATCACCCAAAAGTTGTAAATTTCCCAATTGCTTGTTCCTAAATGATCGGGTTTGTAAACTGGCTCGGTTTTCTTTCTCAGTTTGATCATTTCTTTTCCCGATTTTCCTTAACTCAAAAGTGCAGGGTTGACAACTCTCCCCTCCTCTTAGGAGTTTTGTCCCCAAAACTTAACCAATATATTTCACATCGGGAATAATTTCCATTAATGTCAACTTGGGTTTTCTTGACATGCTAACACTTCGATTGCTCTTTCGCTTAGTCCCCGTAACCATTCATCTAAGGAATTTCTTTTCATTTATCATGCTTACTCCTTCCATGGAGTTATAATAATGAGGCATGTATGGCTCATTAATCCTAATGTATATTCTTAGGTTTGCATCTCCCTTTATTTAGGATAAGGTTCTTCCTTTTGGGGATTTTATCCAAGGTGCCCAATTGTTCCTTTGTCTAGTTATTCTCTTCATCGTTAAAACCCCTAGCTTGACATTCTTTCAAGTATTACATACTTGTTTTCACAGGTTTTTGTGTTATTATTCTTTCATCCCAATTTGACTCATCCTTCATCCATCATTGATTATAACTTCGTTCAAATTTATGTTGGACCTTGTTATGTTAACCAACTAACTCTTTCTTACTCGAGTTACATTTTACTCGGCATTGTTGGTGCTTATATGTCCCTTACGACATGACATAGTTTTGAACCTGTCTTAGTCCATCAGACTCCTACAACACCTCTTTTAGGGTTGTTTCCAACTTTCCAGCCTTCCAAGGACTGTATAATTTCATCCCTCCTTTCATCGGGTAGTATTCCTCAACTACCTTGACTGTTACCCAATTATCACATATCTTGACAACATGTCTTACATAACTGTGTCGGTTTTCCTTACCCACTCGTCCTTTCCCAACTTCTTTATTGGGTCTTTCTGGTGCCAATTATTTGGTTTCCCAATAGTTTACCAACAAACTAGGATTCTTTCCTTCTTAAGTCCTTGGCATTCCTTATTTAAGGGTTTTTCCTTTTTCCTTAATCCACTTTTACATACTCATAATCACTTCATGATTCTTCATTCTACAATAATTGCTTTCCATCTATGTGAAGATTACTTTGCTTGGGAAGGCTCCCATCTTCCGGTTTTGTTCTCTACTATGTCCCTTACAATAGAGATCTCCATCTTAGGAGTTACATGCTAAACCTCCTCATCATTCATTGTATGGTTCTTTCTCCCTTTCTTCGCACCCTTATCTATGTTAGGGCATTTGTTTGATTTGGATCCTTCTCTATCCACAAATTTTGTTTTATCCCTTGTTCCTTACATAAGACACTTCCGATTATTTGTTTTATTCTGTGCATTCCATACTATGCTTGGTTGCCCACTCTTTATGATGTGAATCTGACAAACGAGTTTACAAATTCACAAGTCCAATCAACCGAACGTGGAATGGAGCTAAACACTTTGTCACCAAATGGGATAAATGATTATTTGAGACTTCAAGAGGGCCCAGTCACAAGGTCAAGGGCTAAAAGATTCAAAGAAGCTTTATATGGGCTGATTAAAGAGATTGCTGAATATTCAAATAGAAGCCCAAAATGAAGAGCCCAAGATGAGCCCAAGAGAAGGTTCAAATTTAATTAATAAGGAGAGATTTATAAATATAATAAATCTCTTAGGATAATATTAGGTGGTTAGATTAGATAAGGTTAGCTTATTATGTGGGTCATTCGGTTATTTTCTGAGCCTATAAAAGGCATACTCCACAGCATTGGAGACACACACTTTGGAATTTATATCTTGTGAGGTTTTGTCTTCTTTCTATCTTGAAAGAGCTTTTGAACTTATCAGGTTTTTACCTGTGGCGTTCAAGCAATCAAGACTTATCACCCGGGGTTTTCTAAGAGTTCTTCTTAGAGGATTTGGGTGTGGCGTCTACATATCCCATACCTTGTTTCTTACATAAACAAGGTATATTCCATCTTTTCGCACTTGCGTCGTGAAAGTCTTGGGATCGTTGCCATATTTGGTGTAGGGTGTCGTCAACATATTGGCGAGGTTCGCATCAGTTGGTATCAGAGCACACGGTTGCACGGCAAGTTCCATACCATTTGTTTTATCTAGTTCTTTTTTTTTTATCTTCTCTACATATTTCTATTCTCTATAAAAAAAATTATCATATTCTTTTATCTATCTTCTTTTCAGTAGGTTAACAAAAAGAGAAAAAAAAAGCCAAAAAAACAATTCGTGCCAAAAAAAGAAAGGAAAAAAGTTCGTGCTAAAAAAAAGAGCAAAAAAAAAATTCGTGAAAAAAAGGCAAAAAAAAAGTGGCACACAATTCTATCTTATATCTAATTCTTATTCTGCTATATCTAAGTCTATTACTTCCTTCCATCTTAATTTCTTTCTTCTCATTTAAATTCTTTAGAATTACTTTTTGGAAACCTTTATCGATATGTCTTGATTGTCCCTCAAGTTGAACTGCTTCATAAAAAAAATGATTTGTTTTTAAAGTTCAATTCAAATAGAAAGAAGACATATAAGTGGAAAAAGGCAAGTGTGTTTTAAATACTTAAAAAAAAGCCATTTGAGTTTTAAACAGGAGTGTTTGAGAGAAACATGTGAGGGAGAGTTGCGAGGTTCTTTTGTTTTAACAATTGGCTGTATTACAATTTCCAACAAAGAGAAAACACATGGAAAGAAGCCAGTTTTCCTCAGCCCGTTCAAAATCTAGATTGGAAAGCCACGATGAAACAAGTTGTAAAGTCTGGATTTGAGCCACTTCACACGCGAATGGATCGCTTGGAGGAAGGTGTGATACGTCGTTCACATCAACATACTTCCGTGGAACAACAACCTTGGTGCTTTCAATCTAGGCGTTTCGATACTCAAGAACTCAAGGAATTTGAAGATCTTCAAGTTAATGGTGATAACGCCGGACATGATTGCATCAATCAATGTACTCCAAGTGAAAGGCCATGGATTGATGACGTCATGGACAACCAATGTGAGAATTTATTTCATACTCGTTGTTCTATGAAAAATAGAGTTTGTTCTGTTATCATAGATGAAGGAAGCTGCACTAATATGGCTAGCACCGAGCTTGTGGAGAAGTTGGCATTACCTACACTGAAGCATCCGAAGCCTTATCAAATTCAAAGATTGAACGATCACCACAAACTCGAGGTAACCAAGCAAGTGTTGGTTTCATTCTTTATTGGAAGATATAAGGATGAGGTATTATGTGATGTGGTGCCAATGCAAGCATGCCATATTCTATTGGGACAACCTTGGAGGTTTGATCGTAAAGTTACACATGATAGATTAACAAATAGGTACTCAGTTGTGATGCATAATAGACCGATATCTCTTGTACCTATGACTCTACAGCAAATACATGAGGATCAATTGAAAAAGAAAAAGGTAAATGAAAAGAAAAAAGCAGAAAAACAAGAAGAGATAAAAGCCATGATTGAAAAAAAAGGTACAAAAGGCAATGTTGAAAAGGAAGAACGAGAAACAGAAGAGAGAAAAGCCAAGTTTGAAAAAGAAAAGAAAAAAGTCATAATTGAAAAGAAGGAGAGTAAAAATAATTTTATAAGTTTACATGTCCTTACAGTACCTATGTACAAGGATATATTTTTAAATACTAACCCCATTGTCGGATATCTGCCGAGCAATATTATATCTTTTTTGCAGGAATTTAAGCATGCTATAATGAAGAAATCTCGTGGTTTAGCACTAACTCAAGGAATCAAGCATCAAACTCAACACCAAGTCATAAAGCTGATGACAAAGAGAATTATACCAAGGAGAATTAATCCACCAGTTGTGCAACTATCCAAACGGGGTAAGACTTATCAAGCATACATTGATTGTCGAGTTATTGACAGTACCCAGGTATATTTTCGATACTCTATTCCTTATTTAGATCATATGTTAGATGATTTGTATGTATCTTATTTGATTGCAAAAATAAATTTTAAAAGTAAATATAATAAATTTTGAATTAAAGATAAATATAAATTGAAAAATGCATTAAAGATAAAACCTGGTTTATATGATTGGTTGATTATGATATTTTGTTTGAATAATGCAACTTATACTTCTATTATGATAGTGAATTATTTCTTAAATAATTTTATTGAAAAATTGGTTGATATATATTTTGATTATATAATAATATCTAATTATATATCTAATATGTCCTCAGATGAACATGAAATATATTTAAAAGTGGCCTTCAATATTTTTAGGAAATATATATATGGTATTAATAATCTTATATTTTCTCAATATGTCACTATTTCTAAATGGATTGTAATTAAAAAGGAAATTAAAGCAACTCAAGGTTGGTCAATATCTTATTTGGTAAGTGAGATGAGAAGTTTTCTTAGATTAACTTACTTTTATATAGATTATGTTTCTAAATTTAATAGTTGTCATTTACCTCTCACTATGTTTTTAGAAAAGAATATTTTATTTAAATTATGTGATGTGCAAGAAAATATATTCAAATATTTAGGGGATAAACTAAGTAGTTTCCTTTTTATTGCATTACCTAACTTTGTTAAATTATTTAAACTTAATTGTGAAGTATCAAAAATAGGCAGTTTAGATATATTAAAAATATATTTTAGTGAAAAGTTGAGCAAAGTAGCATTCAACTATCATACTTATGATAATGAGATATTTATGTTTTCTCAACCTCTACAAATATGGCAGCTAAGGCAAAAAGAATCTATTATTCACATGAATCATGTATTTGATTTGCATATTAAGAGGAAGTATAGGTTGAAGAAGCGTCATGCAAGGTTGGTAGTTTTCATCAAGACTTTTCCATATGTGATCGAGTATAGACAAGGTATGAAATATATAGTTATTGATGCACTATCACGAAGGTATGTCTTTCTTACAATCATTGATACTAAATTGCTTAATTTTTCTTGGAATACTGTGTTGGTTACAAAACTTCTATTTTCAACTGCATGTTTACCACATATTGTGTTTGCATATAATCGTTATATTTATTCAGTAACTAAGTTATCACCAATAGAGATTATCCATGATTTTAATCCATTGGATAGAAAACAACAGACTCAAGAAAATATTAATCTTTACAACAAGAGTTTCATGAAAGTTGTTTTTGATCCAGGGATTTGGGTTAGTTTACATATGAGGAATGAATGGTTTATGAATAGAAAACTATCAAAATTTCTTAGATTAGAGGGATTATTTAAGGTGTTAAAACTCGATAGTAATAATTATAACAGGAAGTTATCTAGCAAATCTATTGTTAGTAATAATAGCATAAATATTTATAAGTTAATGTCTTTTGATGTAGGTGATGAAGGAAAAGAAGATTTGAGGACAAATCATTTTCAAGAGGGGGAGAATGATGTGAATGTGACAAAAGAGTTTACAAATTCACAAGTCCAATCAACCGAACGTGGAATGGAGCTAAACACTTTGTCACCAAATGGGATAAATGATTATTTGAGACTTCAAGAGGGCCCAGTCACAAGGTCAAGGGCTAAAAGATTCAAAGAAGCTTTATATGGGCTGATTAAAGAGATTGCTGAATATTCAAATAGAAGCCCAAAATGAAGAGCCCAAGATGAGCCCAAGAGAAGGTTCAAATTAAATTAATAAGGAGAGATTTATAAATATAATAAATCTCTTAGGATAATATTAGGTGGTTAGATTAGATAAGGTTAGCTTATTATGTGGGTCATTCGGTTATTTTCTGAGCCTATAAAAGGCATACTCCACAGCATTGGAGACACACACTTTGGAATTTATATCTTGTGAGGTTTTGTCTTCTTTCTATCTTGAAAGAGCTTTTGAACTTATCAGGTTTTTACCTGTGGCGTTCAAGCAATCAAGACTTATCACCCGGGGTTTTCTAAGAGTTCTTCTTAGAGGATTTGGGTGTGGCGTCTACATATCCCATACCTTGTTTCTTACATAAACAAGGTATATTCCATCTTTTCGCACTTGCGTCGTGAAAGTCTTGGGATCGTTGCCATATTTGGTGTAGGGTGTCGTTAGCATATTGGCGAGGTTCGCATCAGTTGGTATCAGAGCACACGGTTGCACGGCAAGTTCCATACCATTTTTTTTATCTAGTTCTTCTTTTTATCTTCTCTACCTATTTCTATACTCTATAAAAAAATATCATATTCTTCTATCTATCTTCTTCTCTTCAGTAGGTTAAAAAAAAGAGAAAAAAGAAAGCCAAAAAAACAATTCGTGCCAAAAAAAGAAAGCAAAAAAAGTTCGTGCTAAAAAAAAAAGAGCAAAAAGAAATCGTGGAAAAAAAAGGCAAAAGAAAAAAAAGGAGGCACACAATTATATCTTATATCTCATTCTTATTCTGCTATATCTAAGTCTATTACTTCATTCCATCTTAATTTCTTTCTTCTCATTTAAATTCTTTAGAATTACTTTTTGGAAACCTTTATCGATATGTCTTGATTGTCCCTCAAGTTGAACTGCTTCGTAAAAAAAACGATTTGTTTTTAAAGTTCAATTCAAATAGAAAGAAGACATATGAGTGGAAAAAGGCAAGAGTGTTTTAAATACTTAAGAAAAAGCCATTTGAGTTTTAAACAGGAGTGTTTGAGAGAAACATGTGAGGGAGAGTTGCGAGGTTCTTTTGTTTTTAACAATTGGCTGGATTACAATTTCCAACAAAGAGAAAACACATGGAAAGAAGCCAGTTTTCCTCAGCCCGTTCAAAATCTAGATTGGAAAGCCACGATGAAACAAGTTGTAAAGTCTGGATTTGAGCCACTTCACACGCGAATGGATCGCTTGGAGGAAGGTGTGATACGTCGTTCACATCAACATACTTCCGTGGAACAACAACCTTGGTGCTTTCAATCTAGGCGTTTCGATACTCAAGAACTCAAGGAATTTGATGATCTTCAAGTTAATTGTGATAGCGCCGGACATGATTGCATCAATCAATGTACTCCAAGTGAAAGGCCATGGATTGATGACATCATGGACAACCAACGTGAGAATTTATTTCATACTCGTTGTTCTATGAAAAATAGAGTTTGTTCTGTTATCATAGATGAAGGAAGCTGCACTAATATGGCTAGCACCGAGCTTGTGGAGAAGTTGGCATTACCTACATTGAAGCATCCGAAGCCTTATCAAATTCAAAGATTGAACGATCACCACAAACTCGAGGTAACCAAGCAAGTGTTGGTTTCATTCTTTATTGGAAGATATAAGGATGAGGTATTATGTGATGTGGTGCCAATGCAAGCATGCCATATTCTATTGGGACAGCCTTGGAAGTTTGATCGTAAAGTTACACATGATAGATTAACAAATAGGTACTCATTTGTGATGCATAATAGACCAATATCTCTTGTACCTATGACTCTACAGCAAATACATGAGGATCAATTGAAAAGGAAAAAGGCAAATGAAAAGAAAATAGCAGAAAAACAAGAAGAGATAAAAGCCATGATTGAAAAGAAAGATACAAAAGGCAATGTTGAAAAGGAAGAAAGAGAAATAGAAGAGAGAAAAGCCAACTTTATGTATATTTACAATTTGGTCCCTAAAGTTATTTTTCTTTAACTTTAAGACCCTATTGCTAAGTTTTTCCTAAATTTGAGTCCCGAAACTTTTGAAATTTATCTTAGGACCTCAAATTATTTAATTTCGCACAAAGAGGTTTAATTTCCCAAATTTACAATTTGGTCCCCCAACTTTTCCAAAATTACAATTTTGCCCTTCCTTTACAAAAATGGTAAGTTTTGCCCCAAAAATTCCAAAATTCCTCAATTGATCCTCCAACATCATTTTCATGCCCAATTGACCCACAATTTTATAAAATTGCATTTTGGTCCTTTGAATTTCAAAAATCCCCAATTTCCCCCAAATTTCACCTGCTTAGCATAGCTGAATTTGATTTACTCCATGTTCTTACGATTCAATAGCCCTTCGAATCGCAAGTTTTGATGTCGGAACGAGCTCAAACGGAGCTTCGCTAGAAAATGGACTATAGAGAGAGAAAAGTTCGATTACTCACCGGTGAGGGTACGACGGTCCAAGCTTTCGATTTGGGCAGATAGCTCTCATCCTGAGGTTCATCCTAGAATCAAGAATCATCACTCCAAATTTCGCACAGACACCTGGAACGACAAACTGCCCTTATAGCCACCAGGTCGTCTAGTGCCCTTAGGATGCATCACTACCCCTCATGGGCGTCTTGATGATCTCGTACTCACAGTGCATGCACAAACAATGTTTTCTTATATTGCCATGTAATCTGTGGTTCCACTAGTCCAACGGCCCCGACTCTCAACTCAACCCGCAGCTATTTGTCTTGACTAGTCTGTCAACTTGTCATGTCGCACTGCTGCTAGTTGACTGAGCATGTCAGTCCTATCTTGGTACCATGGCCAAACAATTCACTTATTAAGTTTTATGGCACATATATCATGTTCATTTACGAGCTCCTGCTCATGCCAACTGACCTTGGGCCCACTGTACGAAATTTTCAAAATCGGGCATTTAGCCCCCAAGTTCCAAAATCGAGGCTCCCGGCCTATCAGAGCCATTTGAGCTCCCGTCGAGAAGGTCTCCCAAATTGTTTAAGCATTGGCACACATTCAGGGGAGAGCACTTCCGACAAAAATAGGTTTTTATTGTCCATCATACTGACCGGTATAAGGACATCTTCGTTCATAACCGATGAACGAGTTTTCAACTTCCTTTGAGGAAGTCTCATCACCAGGTATGATCTACTTACAACTTGTAAGTAGTTTTTCCGCATAACTTACACATCACTTTCTCTAAGTAGTGATGATTAAAAATACCACTAACAGTGGGATTTTATACGAGGTACTTATCATCCCCAACCAGGTATGATATAAAATTCTCACTCACAACCGGTAAGTAGTTTTTAATTTCAAGTTGTGCTCATCATCCCAACTGGGTATGATGTTAGTAAACCCACTCATCCGTTAACGCAATTAATTCCACTTGACCGGTTCTTTGTATTCACGCGAGCCCATCCAAGCTAGTGTTCCAGGTATTTCATGTTCCTACACGATATGAACATACTTATTCATTATTACTCGGCATAATAGCCTTCATTCATTTCCAATGAATGAGAAAACCCAAGCTTTTAGTTATTTGCAATTAGGTCCCTAAAGTTATTTATCTTTAACTTTAAGTCCCAAATCTCAGTTTTTCTTCAAATTGAGTCCCATAACTTTTAAAATTTATCTTGGGACGTCAATTTATTCAATTTCACCCAAAAGGGGTTTAATTTCACAAATTTCTAATTTGGTCCCCCAATTTTTCCAAAATTACCATTTTGCTCTTCCTTTACAAAAATGGTAAGTTTTACCCCCAAAAATTCCAAAATTCCTCAGTTGATACTCTAACATTATTTTCATGCCCCATTGACCCTCAATTTCATAAAATTGCATTTTGGCCATTTGAATTTCGAAAATCCCCAATTTTTTTCCCAATTTCAACTCTTCAACACTACCGAATTTGATTTCATCAAATTGACCGATCAAACACTTCTAATTGTTGAAATTGGAGTTGAAATTGAGTTCCTGCATGTTCATACGATTCTAAGAAACTTTGAATCGCAGATTTTAACACCAGAATGAGCTCAAACGAAGCTTCGTCGGAAAACAGATTATAGAGAGAGAAAGCTTCGATTTCTCACCGGTGAGGGCACGACAGTCTGAGCTTTCGATCTAGGCAGATAGCTCTCATCTTGAGGTTCATACTAGAATCAAGAATCGCATCAATTGATGTCAAATTGAGTTAGAATTTCATTATTGAAATTCTATCAGTTCTCTTTCTAGCACCGATCGAAAATTGCAGAGGGAAGCTGAATTGGTTTACTTTTCATTCGTAATTCGGTCATGGGAGGGCTGAGGAAGTGTTGGGAGGGCTTGGTTTGGCCTGAGAAGGGCTTGAAATGGCCGATTTCAGCTTGGCCAAAATAGGGCAGCTTCGGTCTGCTGGAGCTGCTTCACTATTCCATCATGTCGGCGCTTCTCCAATGATTCTTGGATTAACTGGAGTTTGCTACCAGATAGCTGTCTTCACCCCGGTTCTAAAGAGTCCGACCTCTCCTTTCGAGGTTAAGAAAAATGTTGAAGTCGAAGCTCTGATTTAAGCATCACCGAGAAATGGAGCACCAAAGAGAGAGAGAGAGAGAGAGAGAGAGTGTCACGCCCCGACCCAATTTGGTCGGATCCCCGTGATCAACCCGCCACTCTCCCGGTTTATTAAAGGATTTCCCCTTATTGTAAACCGAAAAGAGTAAGGCATCCTTTAACCTTCACCTTTTCCTGAAATAGCATAATCAAAACTGCATGAAATTTAAAACTTTACATACCTATCTTACAGGCATATTAGTTGACGGTCTTTCAGGGGAGGCTTTTCAGGATTTCTTAAAAGGTATGTAAGGAAGGGGGTGAGTACGACTACTTAGTGAATGGGTTTTTAAAAGCTTTTGACTTTTAAGAAAAACCTTTATATGGAGTGTGCCAGACTCCTTTGTTTTAAAAAATCCCTTCATTTAAAAATTCAGGTTTTTCCACCATTTCTTATTTACCACAGTGTGTCATCACCCAACACGGCATCATGAAGGTTACACACATTCGCAAGTCAGTATCACTACTGAAAGCACTAGTGGCTTCGGAGCGACTTTTCCTGCCACTCGGATAGAAGTACGACCACTTCTACCCTGGGAATGAGTGGATGTACGTGACATCTGACCCACAATCCCGAAATCACTTCTTCATGTCCGTATGAGGACAGAGACCTCATCCTGTCCCCACCCCGGTCTCATGCGCTTCGTGCTACTCCAGATTTCACACAGACACCTGGAATGACGAACTACCCTTATAGCCACCCTGTCGTCCAATGCCCTTAGGATGCATCACTACCCCTCATGATGCGAACCTCGCCAATATGCTGACGACACCCTACACCAAATATGGCAACGATCCCAAGACTTTCACAACGCAAGTGTGAAAAGATGGAATATACCTTGTTTATGTGAGAAACAAGGTATGGGATATGTAGACGCCACACCCAAATCCTCTAAGAAGAACTCTTAGAAAACCCCGGGTGATAAGTCTTGATTGCTTGAACGCCACAGGTAAAAACCTGATAAGTTCAAAAGCTCTTTCAAGATTGAAAGAAGACAAAACCTCACAAGATATAAATTCCAAAGTGTGTGTCTCTCCAATGCTGTGGAGTATGCCTTTTATAGGCTTAGAAAATAACCGAATGACCCACATAATAAGCTAACCTTATCAAATCTAACCACTTAATATTATCCTTATCTAATCTAACCTTATCTCCTTATTTATTAAATCTGGACTTTCTCTTGGGCTCATCTTGGGCTCTTCATTTGGGCTTCTGTTTGAATATTCAACAATCTCTTTAATCAGCCCATATAAAACTTCTTTGAATCTTTTAGCCCTTGACCTTGTGATTGGGCCCTCTTGAAGTCTCAAATAATCATTTGTCCCATTTGGTGACAAACTATTCAGCTCCATTACAGGTTCGTTTGTTTGGACTTGTGAATTCGTAGTCTCTTTGGTCGGATTCATATCACCTCATAGGCGTCTTGATGACCCCGTACTCATAGTGCATGCACAAATAATGTTTTCTTATATTGCCATGTAATATGTGGTGCCCCTAGTCCAACGGCCCCGACTCTCAACTCAACCCACAGCTGATTGTCTTGACTAGTCCATCGACCTGTCATGTCGCACTACCCTTAGTTGACTGAGCATGTCGGTCCTATCTTGGTACCGTGGCCAAACAATTCAATTATTAAGTTTTATAGCACATATATCATGTTCATTTACGAGCTCCTGCTCGTGCCAACTAGCCTTGGGCCCACTGTACGAGATTTTCAAAATCGAACATTTAGCCCCCAAGTTCCAAAACTGAGGCCCCCGGCCTATTAGAGCTATTCGAGCTCCTGTCAAGAAGGTCTCCCAAATTATTTAAGCATTGGAACACAGTCAGGGGAGAGCACTTCCGACAAAAATAGGATTTTACTGTCCATCATACTGACCAGTATAAGGACATCTCCGTTCATAATCGATGAATGGGTTTTCAACTTTCTTCGAGGAAGTCTCATCATACCAATCGGGTATGATCTACTTACAACCCGTAAGTAGTTTTTCCGCATAACTTTCACATCACTTTCTCTAAGTAGTTATGATTAAAATACCACTAAACAGTGGGTTTTTATACCGAGGCACTTATCATCCCCAACCGATATGATATATAATCCCACTCATAACCAGTAAGTGGTTTTTAAATTTTAAGTTATTCTCATCATCCCATCCGGGTATGATGTTAGTAAGCCCAGTCACCAGTTAACGTAGTAAATTCCACTTGACCGGTTCTTTGTAATCACGCGAGCTTGTCCATGCTGGCGTTCCCAGTATTTCGTGTTCCTACATATGAACATCCTTGTTCATTATTACTCTACATAACAGCCTTCATTCATTTCCAATGAATGAGAAAACCCAAACGTTTAGTTATTTGCAATTAGGTCCCTAAAGTTATTTCTCTTTAACTTTAAGTCCCTAATGTTGGTTTTTCCTCAAATTGAGTCCCGTAGGTTTTAAAATTTATCCCGGGACCTCAATTATTCAATTTCACCAAAAAGGGGTTTAATTTCCCAAATTTCCAATTTGGTCCCCCAATTTTTTCAAAATTACCATTTTGCCCTTCTTTTACAAAAATGGTAAGTTTTGCCCCAAAAATTCCAAAATTCCTCAATTGGTCCTCCAACATTATTTTCATGCCCAATTGACCCTCAATTCCATAAAATTGCATTTTGGCCCTTTGAATTTCGAAAATCCCCAATTTTTCCCCCAATTGTAACTCTTCAACACTACTGAATTTGATTTCATCAAATTGACCGATCAAACACTTCTAATTATTGAAATTGAGTTCCTGCATGTTCATACGATTCTAAGAAACTTTGAATCACAGATTTTAATGCCGGAACGAGCTCAAATGGAGATTCGTTGGAAAATAGACTGTAGAGAGAAAAAGCTTCGATTTATCACCGGTGAGGGCATGGCGGTCCGAGCTTTCGAATGGGGATGACCTCTTTATATAGGTGTAAAACCGTATATTAAATAGGAGAGATTTATTACTAGTATTAATATTGCCATAAATTATTAGTATTAATTTCAATAATTTAATTTGGGTATTAAATTATTAGTATTAATTATAATAATTAAATATATATTAATTTATGGCTATTTGTGATAAGCAGTACGTCATACTTCTTATGATGTCACCCATCCTCACACTACTCTTGGGCAAGCACGCTTAATTTTGAAGTTCTTATGGAATCTAGTTCACCTTAACCAATTTAGTTTTTGTTTTCTAGTTTGTCTTAAGTTTCTTTTCCAAGGTTTAATGAACCTTTTGGATCACCCGAAAATTGTAAATTTCCATATTGTTTATTCCCAAATGTAAACTGGCTCGGTTTTCTTATTCGGTTTGACCGGTTCTTTTCCCGGTTTTCCTTAACTCAAAAGTGCGGGGTTTACAACTCTTCCCTCCTTTTAGGAGTTTTGTCCCCAAAACATAGTTAACATCCTTGCATGAGCAATCATTTCCTTTGATTTCCCTTTGATGTTTGCTTAAGATACAAACTTTTCTCTCATCCTTGAAATTAGTCACTTTTACAACCTTCGCTTAAGAAATTCCTTTTCCTTAATATTATTTACTCCCTCCATGGAGTTTGTCATAACTAGACATACCTTACCTCAAGGTATGTTCTTAGATTTTATCTCTCTTTACTTAGAGCAACATTCTTCCCCTTGAGGTCCTGTACTCAAGATTGGGAATTCCAAGATAACTAACCATTTCCGTGTCTAGTTAATCGCTTGATCAATTAAAACCTTTGCTCGTCGTCCTATAGAGCATTTCGTACTTATTTCTATGGATTTCTTTATCACCACCTTTTTCATTCCATTTCGACTCTTCCTCCATTTGTTGTCTATTATAACTTCGGTCCAAATTGTTATATTTGACCTCGTCATGCTTATTTGCCGACTCTTCCTTACTTTGAGTCATATTCTCCTTGGGTTGTTGGGCTTACATGCCCTTATAGCATGGCATTTTCTAGGACCTGTCTTTGTCCATTAGATTTCAAGAACATCTCCTTGGGGGTCTCTCTTAGCTTTTTTTTTTATACCTTTAAGGGATCATATAATGATGCAAACCTCGCCAATATGCTGGCGACACCCTACACCAAATATGGCAACGATCCCAAGACTTTCACGACGCAAGTACGAAAAGATGGAATATACCTTGTTTATGTGAGAAACAAGGTATGGGATATGTAGACGCCACACCCAAATCCTCTAAGAAGAACTCTTAGAAAACCCGGGTGATAAGTCTTGATTGCTTGAACGCCACAGGTTAAAACCTGATAAGTTCAAAAGCTCTTTCAAGATAGAAAGAAGACAAAACCTCACAAGATATAAATTCCAAAGTGTGTTTCTCCAATGCTGTGGAGTATGCCTTTTATAGGCTCAGAAAACAACCAAATGACCCACATAATGTGGAAAAAATCTATTATGGTTATAAGCTAACCTTATCTAATCTGACTACTTAATATTATCCTAAGAGATTTATTATATTTATAAATCTCTCCTTATTAATTAAATCTGGACCTTCTGTTGGGCTCATCTTGGGCTCTTCATTTGGGCTTCTATTTGAATATTCAGCAATCTTTTTAATCAGCCCATATAAAGCTTTTTTTGAATCTTTTAGCCCTTGACCTTGTGATTGGGCCCTCTTGAAATCTCAAGTGATCATTTATCCCAATTGGTGACAAAGTGTTCAGCTCCATTGCAGGTCTGGTTTATTGAACTTGTGAATTCGTACTCTCTTTAGTCGGATTCACATCATTCTCCCCCTCTTGAAAATGATTTGTCCTCAAATCTTCTTTTCCTTCATCACCTACATCAAAAGACATTAACTTATAAATATTTATGCTATTACTAACAATATATTTGCTAGATAACTTCCTGTTGTAATTATTACTACCGAGTTTTAACACCTTAAATAATCTCTCTAATATAAGAAATTTTGATAGTTTTCTATTCATAAACTGTCCATTCCTCATATGTAAACTAACCCAAATCCCTGGATCAAAAACAACTTTCATGAAACTCTTGTTGTAAAGATTAATATTTTCTTGAGTCTGCTGTTTTCTATCCAATGGATTAAAACCATAGATAATCTCCATTGGTGATAACTTAGTTACTGAATAAATATAACGATTATATGCAAACACAACATGTGGTAAGCATGCAGTTGGAAATAGAAGTTTTGTAACCAACACATTATTCCAGGAAAAATTAAGCAATTTAGTATCAATGATTGTAAACAAAATGTACCTTTTAGATAATGTATGAGAAACTACATTTTTCATACCTTGCTTACACTTGATCACATAACCAGATGTATAAATGAATTCCACCCACCTTGCATGATACTCATTCAGCTTGAGGGCTACTCCGCTGAACTTTTCATTATAATATGCAATTGATCTTCTTTCTTGACTTACCAAGTAAGGTGTTTGCCAATCTTGAATTACCTTAATTTCCTTATCAATGACAATCCCTTCAAAACTTATAACATATCCAGGAAATAGAAGTTTATCCGAACAAATGATAAATATCTTAAAATTCTCAAACAATTTATCTTTGCTTAAAACTTCTAACATCATTTTCAAATATTCCATAAGTTCATATACCAGGACGTCATCAAAATATATATAGTCAAACTTTAAAATGATAACATGCAAGATATGCTTCATTAATATCATGATAGTGCTATAGGCACTAGTCAATCCAAAAATCACAGCTAACCAATCATATAGACCTGGTTTTGTTTCAGATGTTGTTTTCAATTTATATTTATCTTTAATTCAAAATTTATTATATTCACTTTTAAAATTTATTTTTGCAATCAAATAAGATCCATACAAATCATCTAACATATGATCTAAATAAGGAATAGAGTATCGAAAATATACCTGGGTATTGTTAATAACTCGACAATCAATGTATGCTTGACAAGTCTTACCTCGTTTGGATAGTTGCACAACTGGTGGATTAATTCTCCTGGGTATAATTCTCTTTGTCATCTGCTTTATGACTTGGTGTTGAGTTTGATGCTTGATTCCTTGAGTTAGTGCTAAACCACGAGATTTCTTCATTACAACATGCTTAAATTCCTGCAAAAAAGATATAATATTGCTCAGCAGATATCCGACAATGGGGTTAGTATTTAAAAATATATCCTTGTACATAGGTATTGTAAGGACATGTAAACTTATAAAATTATTTTTACTCTCCTTCTTTTCAATTATGACTTTTTTCTTTTCTTTTTCAAACTTGGCTTTTCTCTCTTCTGTTTCTCTTTCTTCCTTTTCAACATTGCCTTTTGTATCTTTCTTTTTAATCATGGCTTTTATCTCTTCTTGTTTTTCTGCCTTTTTCTTTTCATTTGCCTTTTTCCTTTTCAATTGATCCTCATGTATTTGCTGTAGAGTCATAGGTACAAGAGATATCGGTCTATTATGCATCACAAATAAGTACCTATTTGTTAATCTATCATGTGTAACTGTACGATCAAACTTCCAAGGTTGTCCCAATAGAATATGGCATGCTTGCATTGGCACCACATCACATAATACCTCATCCTTATATCTTCCAATAAAGAATGAAACCAAATATGCTGACGACACCCTACACCAAATATGGCAACGATCCCAAGACTTTCACGACGCAAGTGCGAAAAGATGGAATATGCCTTGTTTATGTGAGAAACAAGGTATGAGATATGTAGATGCCACACCCAAATCCTCTAAGAAGAACTCTTAGAAAACCCCGGGTGATAAGTCTTGATTGCTTGAACGCCACAGGTAAAAACCTGATAAGTTCAAAAGCTCTTTCAAGATAGAAAGTAGACAAAACCTCACAAGATATAAATTCCAAAGTGTGTCTCCAATGCTATGGAGTATGCCTTTTATAGGCTCAGAAAACAATCAAATGACCCACATAATGAGGAAAATATCTATTATGGTTATAAGTTAACCTTATCTAATCTAGCTACCTAATATTATCCTAAGAGATTTATTATATTTATAAATCTCTCCTTATTAATTAAATCTAGACCTTTTGTTGGGCTCATCTTGGGCTCTTCATTTGGGCTTCTATTTGGATATGCAGCAATCTCTTTAATCAGCCCATATAAAGCTTCTTTGAATCTTTTAGCCCTTGACCTTGTGATTGGGCTCTCTTGAAGTCTCAAGTGATCATTTATCCCAATTGGTGACAAAGTGTTCAGCTCCATTGCAAGTCTGGTTTATTGAACTTGTGAATTCGTACTCTCGTTAGTCGGATTCACATCAAGGTATCTTTCTCGGGTTGATCTTCTTAAGAAGAAATTTAAATTTTGCATTTACCTCATCATTTCTTGACCTCTTGGTGAACCACTTACTTAGTAGCTCCATGGCTTCGACCCCCAGTCCTTCGTGGCCTTTGAGGAGTTATTCCCATGAATTTATGCGTGAAACACCCCTTCTTTTCTTACACCTATAATAGTTTATCTTGGTACTTGTCCTTAGTAGGGCTGGGCACTTCTTCAAGTAATGTCCCAATCGTTCATACTTGTAATAGGTTATTCCTTTACATGGATTGTGGTGGTCCCTTCTTTCCTTCGAGTAGGAAATTTCCAAGGTTACTATTGGTTTGGTGCTCTACCGTTCTTTGAGTCTGATCACTTTGACAGTTTTCTTACTGAATCTCCTTTGCTAAAGGGTCATAGTAAGAGTCTTCCTAGGTTTCTTAATTCCCTGATTCATCTTTCATAACCGGGATGTAACTTTTCCTTAGCTTCTAGGATAGTGTGGGTTTGCTTTATTTTCCATAGGCCATATTCCCAACAAGATTGCATCATCAGGAGAGAGAGTTTTGAGAATTTGAGTATTTTATTAACAGGGGGATACAAAAGATTAGGCTTTCAGCCCTATCACAGGAAATGGTTGCAAAATAAGTAAGGAGCTATGGAATTCTTGATAAACATCTTCCTCCATACTTAGAGTTGTGCCACCAATAGGTCCTAGCACCATTCTCTAGGATACTTTCCCATTTGGTCTTTTGACATTTCACCCCGGTCTCAAGCATTTGGGAAGCTTCTAGGGTTGTCTCCCTATGAAGGTAGGGTGTTGAGTAGAGCTATTCCAAGTTTTCTTGGTTCCTCTCCGGGGAGCCATCTGAAAATTTTAGGATAAATCCTATTAGTTACTGTATTTTCTAGTCTTAATTATGTATTCGGGGAAATAGGCTCTGATACCACTCTAGTTGTCACGCCTCGACCTAGTTTGGTCGGATCCCTGTGATCAACCCGCCACTCTCCCGGTTTATTAAAGGATTTCCCCTTATTGTAAACCATAAAGAGTAAGGCGTCCTTTAACCTGCACCTTTTCCTGGAATAGCATAATCAAAACTACATGAAATTTAAAACTTTACATACCTATCTTACAAGCATCTTAGTTGACGGTCTTTCAGGGGAGGCTTTTCAGGATTTCCTGAAAGGGATATAAGGAAGGGGGTAGTACGACTACTCAGTGAATGGGTTTTTAAAAGCTTTTGACTTTTAAGAAAAACATTTATATGGAGTGTGCCAGACTCCTTTGTTTTCAAAAATTCCTTCATTTAAAAATACAGGTTTTTCCACCATTTCTTATTTACCACGGTGTGTCATCACCCAACACACATCCTTCATCATGAAGGTTACACACATTCGTAAGTCAGTATCACTACTGAACCGGCAAGTGGCTTCGAAGCGACTTTTCCTGCCACCCGGATAGAAGTACGACCACTTCTACCCTGGGAATGAGTGGATGTACGTGACATCTAACCCACAATCCTGATATCACTTCTTCATGTCCGTATGAGGATAGAGACCTCATCCTGTCCCCACCTCGGTCTCATGCGCTTCGTGCTACTCCAGATTTCGCATAGACACCTAGAACGATGAACTGCCCTTATAGCCACCATGTCGTCCAATGCCCTTAGGACGTATCACTACCCCTCATGGGTGTCTTGATGACCCCGTACTCAAAGTGCATGCATAAACAATGTTTTCTTATATTGCCATGTTATTTATGGTGCCACTAGTCCAACGGCCCCAACTCTCAACTCAACCCGCAGCTATTTGTCTTAACTAGTCCATCGACCTGTCATGTCGCACTACCGCTAGTTGACTGAGCATGTCGGTCCTATCTTGGTACCATGGCCAAAAAATTCACTTATTAAGTTTTATGGCACATATATCATGTTCATTTACGAGCTCCTGCTCGTGCCAACTAGCCTTGGGCCCACTGTACGAAATTTTCAAAATCGGGCATTTAGCCCCCAAGTTCCAAAATTGAGGCTCCCGGCCTATCAAAGCCATTTGAGCTCCCGTCGAGAAGGTCTCCCAAATTGTTTAAGCATTGGAACACAGTCAGGGGAGAGCACTTCCGACAAAAATAGGTTTTTACTGTCCATCATACCGACCAGTATAAAGACATCTCCATTCATAACAGATGAACGGGTTTTCAACTTCTTTCGAGGAAGTCTCATCATACCAATCGGGTATGATCTACTTACAACCCGTAAGTAGTTTTTCTGCATAACTTTCATATCACTGTCTCTAAGTAGTGATGATTAAAATACCACTAAACATTGGGTTTTTAAACTGAGGCACTTATCATCCCCAACCGATATGATATATATTCCCACTCATAACCGATAAGTGGTTTTTAAATTTTAAGTTATTCTCATCATCCCATCCGGGTATGATGTAACTAAACCCAGTCACCTGTTAACGTAGTAAATTCCACTTGACTGGTTCTTTGTAATCACGCGAGCTCATCCATGCTGGTGTTCCCAGTATTTCGTGTTCCTACACGATATGAACATCCTTGTTCATTATTACTTGGCATAACAGCCTTCATTTATTTCCAATGAATGAGAAAACCCAAACGTTTAGTTATTTGCAATTAGGTCCCTAAAGTTATTTCTCTTTAACTTTAAGTACCTAATGTTGGTTTTTCCTCAAATTGAGTCCCGTAGCTTTTAAAATTTATCCCGGGACCTCAATTATTCAATTTCACCATAAAGGGGTTTAATTTCCCAAATTTCCAATTTGGTCCCCCAATTTTTTCAAAATTACCATTTTGCCCTTCTTTTACAAAAATGGTAAGTTTTGCCCCAAAAATTCCAAAATTCCTCAATTGGTCCTCCAACATTATTTTCATGCCCAATTAACCCTAAATTCCATAAAATTGCATTTTGGCCCTTTGAATTTCGAAAATCCCCAATTTTTCCCCCAATTTCAACTTTTCAACACTACTGAATTTGATTTTATGAAATTGACTTATCAAAGACTTCTAATTATTGAAATTGGAGTTAAAATTGAGTTCCTACATGTTCATACGATTCTAAAAAAACTTTGAATAACAGATTTTAATGCCCAAACGAGCTCAAACGGAGCTTCGCCGGAAAATAGACTATAGAGAGAAAAAGATTCGATTTCTCACCGGTGAGTGCATTGTGGTCCGAGCTTTCGAATGGGGATGACCTTTTTATATAGGTGTAAAACCATGTATTAAATGGGAGATATTTATTACTAGTATTAATATTACCATAAATTATTGGTATTAATTTCAATAATTTAATTTGGGTATTAAATTATTGGTATTAATTATAATAATTAAATATATATTAATTTATTAATATTTATGATAAGTCGTACCTCATACTTCCCATTCATTTCCAATGAATGAGAAAACCCAAATATTTAGTAATTTTTGCAATTTGGTCCCTAAAATTATTACTCTTTAACTTTAATTCCCTAATATTGGTTTTTCCGCAAATTGAGTCCCGTAACTTTTAAAATTTATCCTAGGACGTCAATTTATTAAATTTCACCAAAAAGGGGTTTAATTTCCCAAATTTCCAATTTGGTCCCCCTAATTTTTCCAAAATTACCATTTTGCCCTTCTCTTACAAAAATGGTAAGTTTTGCCCCAAAAATTCCAAAATTCCACAATTGCTCTTCCAACATTATTTTCATGCCCAATTGACCCTCAATTTCATAAAATTGAATTTTGGCCCTTTGAATTTCGAAAAATCCCCAAATTTTGTCAAATTGATCGATCAAACACTTCTAATTATTGAAATTGAGTTCCTTCATGTTCATCCTAAGAAACTTTAAATCACATATTTTAATGTCGGAACGAGCTCAAATGGAGCTTCGCCGGAAAATAGACTGTAGAGAGAAAAAACTTTGATTTCTCACAGGTGAGGGTATGGTGGTTCGAGCTTTCGAATGGGGATAACCTTTTTATATAGGTGTAAAACCGTGTATTAAATGGGAGAGATTTATTACTAGTATTAATATTGCCACAAATTATTGGTATTAATTTCAATAATTTAATATGGATATTAAATTATTGGTATTAATTATAATAATTAAATATATATTAATTTATGAATATTTATGATAGGCCGTACCTCATACTTCCCATTCATTTCTAATGAATGAGAAAACACAAACATTTAGTAATTTTTGCAATTAGATCCTTAAAGTTATTTCTTTTTAACTTTAAGTCCCTAATGCTGGTTTTTCCTCAAATTGAGTCCCGTAACTTTTAAAATTTATCCTCGAACCTCAATTTATTCAATTTCACAAAAAGGTGTTTAATTTTCCAAATTTCCAATTTGGTTCCCCAATTTTTCCAAAATTACCATTTTTTCCTTCTTTTACAAAAATGGTAAGTTTTGACCCTTTGAATTTCGAAAATCCCCAAAGTTTTCCCCCAATTTCAACTCTTCAACACTACTGAATTTGATTTCATCAAATTGACCGATCAAACACTTCTAATTATTGAAATTGAGTTCTTACATGTTCGTACGGTTCTAAAAAACTCTGAATCACAAATTTTAATGCCCGAACGAGCTCAAACAGAGCTTTGCCGGAAAATAGACTGTAGAGAGAAAAAGCTTCGATTTCTCACCGGTGAGGGCATGGTGGTCCGAGCATTCGAATGGGGATGACCTTTTTATATAGGTGTAAAACCTTGTATTAAATGGGAGAGATTTATTAGTAATATTAATATTGTCATAAATTATTGGTATTAATTTTAATAATTTAATTTGGGTATTAAATCATTAGTATTAATTATAATTATTAAATATATATTAATTTATAACTATTTATGATAAGTCGTACGTCATACTTTCCATTCATTTCCAATGAATGAGAAAACCCAAACGTTTAGTTATTTGCAATTAGGTCCCTAAAGTTATTTCTCTTTAACTTTAAGTCCCTAATATTGGTTTTTCCTCAAATTGAGTACCGTAACTTTTAAAATTTATCCTGGGACCTCAATTTATTTAATTTCATTAAAAAGGGGTTTAATTTCCCAAATTTCCAATTTGGTCCCCCTAATTTTTCCAAAATTACCATTTTGCCCTTCTCTTACAAAAATGGTAAGTTTTGCCCCAAAAATTCCTCAATTGGTCCTACAACATTATTTTCATGCCCAATTGACCCTCAATTTCATAAAATTGAATTTTGGCCCATTGAATTTCGAAAATCCCCAATTTTTCCCCCAATTTC
Source organism: Trapa incisa (assembly GCA_030064435.1). Classification (NCBI taxonomy): domain Eukaryota; kingdom Viridiplantae; phylum Streptophyta; class Magnoliopsida; order Myrtales; family Lythraceae; genus Trapa; species Trapa incisa. Next base: position 13,104,946 of record CM057768.1, on the reverse strand, counting down.
AACTATTCAACACTAATGAATTTGATTTCATCAAATTGACCCATCAAACACTTCTAATTATTGAAGTTGGAGTTGAAATTGAGTTCCTGCATGTTCATATGATTCTAAGAAACTCTGAATCACAGATTTTAATGCCGGAACGAGCTCAAATGGAGCTTCGCCGGGAAATAGACTTTAGAGAGAAAAAGCTTCGATTTCTCACCGGTGAGGGCATGGTGATCCGAGCTTTCGAATGGGGATGACCTCTTTATATAGGTGTAAAACCGTGTATTAAATGGGAGAGATTAATTACTAGTATTAATATTGCCATAAATTATTGGTATTAATTTCAATAATTTAATTTGGGTATTAAATTATTTGTTTTAATTATAATAATTAAATATATATTAATTTATGGCTATTTATGATAATACGTACGTCATACTTCCCATTCATTTCCAAGGAATGAGAAAACCCAAACGTTTAGTTATTTGCAATTAGGTCCCCAAAGTTATTTCACTTTAACTTTAAGTCCCTAATATTGGTTTTTCCTCAAATTGAGTCCCGTAACTTTTTAAATTTATCATCGAACCTCAATTTATTCAATTTCACCAAAAAGGGGTTTAATTTCCCAAATTTCCAATTTGGTCCCCCAATTTTTCCAAAATTTCCATTTTGCCCTTCTTTTACAAAAATGGTAAGTTTTGCCCTAAAAATTCCAAAATTTCTCAATTGGTCCTCCAACAATATTTTCATGCCCAATTGACCCTCAATTTCATAAAATTGCATTTTGGCCCTTTGAATTTCGAAAATCCCTAATTTTCCCCCCAATTTCAACTCTTCAACACTACTGAATTTGATTTCATCAAATTGACCGATCAAAAACTTCTAATTATTGAAATTGGAGTTGAAATTGAGTTCCTGCATGTTCATACGATTTTAAGAAACTTTGAATCATAGATTTTAATGTTGGAACGAGCTCAAACAGAGCTTCGCCGGAAAATAGACTTTAGAGAGAAAAAGCTTCGATTTCTCACCGGTGAGGGCATGGTAGTCCGAGCTTTCGAATGGGAATGACCTCTTTATATAGGTGTAAAACCGTGTATTAAATGGGAGAGATTTATTACTAGTATGAATATTGCCATAAATTATTGGTATTAATTTCAATAATTTAATTTGGGTATTAAATTATTGGTATTAATTATAATAATTAAATATATATTAATTTATGGCTATTTATGATAAGCGGACCTCAATTTATTCAATTTCACCAAAAAGGGGTTTAATTTCCCAAATTTCCAATTTGGTCCCCCAATTTTTCCAAAATTACCATTTTGCCCTTCTCTTACAAAAATGGTAAGTTTTGCCCCAAAAATTCCAAAATTCCTCAATTGGTCCTCCAACATTATTTTCATGCCCAATTGACCCTCAATTTCAGAAAATTTAATTTTGGCCCTTTGAATTTTGAAAATCCGTAATTTTTCCCCCAATTTCAACTCTTCAACACTACTGAATTTGATTTCATCAAATTGACCGATCAAACACTTCTAATTATTGAAATTGAGTTCCTGCATGTTCATACAATTCTAAGAAACTTTGAATCATAGATTTTAATGTCGGAACGAGCTCAAACGGAGCTTCGCCGAAAAATAGACTTTAGAGAGGTGAGGGCTTGGTGGTCCGAGCTTTCGAATGGGGGTGACCTCTTTATGTAAATGTAAAACCGTGTATTAAATGGGAGAGATTTATTACTATTATTAATATTATCATAAATTATTGGTATTAATTTTAATAATTTAATATGGGTATTAAATTATTGGTATTAATTATAATAATTAAATATATATTAATTTATGGTTATTTATGATAAGTCGTACGTCATACTTCCCAGGAGGTCACACTACTCTTGGGCAAGCACGCTTAACTTTTAAGTTCTTATGGAATTTAGTTCACCTGAAGCAATTTGGTTTTTGTTTTATAGTTTGTGTTAACTTTCTTTTCCAAGGTTTAATGAGCTTTTTGGATCACCGGAAAATTGTAAATTTCCATATTGCTTATTCTTAAATGTAAACCGGCTCGGTTTTCTTATTCGATTTGACCGGTTCTTTTCCCGGTTTTCCTTAACTCAAAAGTGCGGGGTTTACATAGAGAGAAGTGTTCGGGTGTGAGGAAAATAAATGGGGATGACCTCTTTATATAGGTGTAAAAACGTGTATTAAATAATAGAGATTTATTACTAGTATTAATGTTGCCATAAATTATTGGTATTAATTTAAATAATTTAATTTCGGTATTAAATTATTTGTATTAATTCCAATAATTTAATTTGGGTATTAAATTATTGGTATTAATTACAATAATTAAATATATATTAATTTATGACTATTTATGATAAGTCGCATAAAAAATTTTTGACCGAAATTTCGGGTTAGTTCACCCATACTCACACTACTCTCGATCAATCACGCTTAACTTTAAAGTATATGCAATTTTTTACTCTCTCCATGTTTCAATTTTATATACTTGAATTTTATAATAATTGTTAATTATTAAAGTGTAAACAATGATGACAAAGAAAAGTTATTGTATGTTTGTTTGGAGAACTTTAATTAGAGACATTATTTTCTCACGTCCACTCATGCAATAATTCCAATAATGATAAATGATTAACTTCCTCTTTTTGCTGGTTTCACATGTTGTCATTATGTTATTATGTATATCATCTAGAAATTTCAAGTACTTAATTATTAATGTAAATTTTGGCGTTGGTATAATCTTACTTCTATTCCTTATTATGTTGGAGTTTTTTTATCATCACATCACATAAATTATATTTATTTTGGTTTAAACACATTATTTGAGTAATTTTACATTATATTATTTCTTGTACTCAAAATTTTTGGATGCAAAACATAGAACCTATTCTTCTTTAAATACAAGGAGATTTTTTATAAAAATATAAATTATTTACTACATTAAAGTTGGTTGTCAATGATTTACTAGTGGTAATGGTAAAGTTATCTATCTTAGATTTTGAGCAAACATTTAAATTTTAGATTATTGTTTGAGATGGTAAACTTCATTTCTTCATATGCTTATTTGGTTTTTGTGCACTATATTTACCAACAAATTACAATTTCTCTTGGGTAACAACTTTAACATTAAAAATGACATTTTCACTAAATTTAAGCATGGAAGGGAATGATGATTGAGATTCAAATATATTATCTCAATGTTCATTTAATAACACATTACCATTGAGAAAACATGAATTTAATGTATTTCATCAATCATCAAAGTTCTAATTGGTAGTTACTAAAAAATAGAAAAAACTCATCTTTATGCCAAATATTCTACATGTATAAATTCACACACATGATACTCTCTATACAACACAAAAACATGAAAATTATATCAATTATGAATCCAAAAATAGAGGAGACATCATGAAAATAAATGGATACCATAAAGAGCTTCATGTCCCTTGTTATCTTCCTAGATCAGAGCATCCTTCTTGCTCAACTCGGCATCTGCCTACATTGATTGGAGGATTTGTGGGAGGGGGATGAGCGCAAAATGTGGGCAAATTATTAGTAGCAGAGTAAACTTGAAAGAGGGGCCCTTATAACTCAGATCCCAATTGTAGGTACTTTAAAGTTGGTACTCCGAGAAAAAATCAACGTATTAATTTTCTAAATTGTTCGAAATTGGTCCCACAAATTTAAAAAAATCTAATTTATTGATTGGCTTCCCAAATCTTATTCATTTACCTATTTGCTTCTCCATAAAACTTATATCATAAGTCTCTTGCAAGCTAACTCTATTTTCAATTTTTAAACATACTTGTTTGTATAATAAAATTAACAATGTAATAACACCCAAAGAAAAAATTGAATGTGTATGGTAAGGAATTGGCCTAAAAGTTAGTTGGGCTACTTAACACCAAGTAGATACTTTGATGGCCATATATTCTCGTGCTTGGTATGATTATAAACCACAAAATAACAACATAAATATTGGTAATAAACATCAGTTTTTACCTAAGTTTGCATATATATTTTAGTTAAAATCCACATATTTATACATTACCAGAAATTAGAAAAATATTTTTTGCTACATATTTTTAGGTTGAGCCAACTAGTGTAAAGGATGGTTGAAAGAAAAAAAACATTAATGGTGCTCCTAGAGAAAAATAATTACTCTTGATTTTTCTCATTGACGGTTAAATAAAAATGGATTATTTTTTGTATTTTTTGGGAAGACAAATTATGATTATTTGTGTGCTAAAACAAAGCACATGAATGAAGATCACATAGTGATTCTACTTAATTTTATTTTTTATTTATATAAAAATATGATAAATTAAAAAAATATATAAAATATTCGAAATCCTTACCTACATAATTCCTCATTGAAAATATTTACTAGATTTAGGCTTTAAATTACATCATCAAGAGATCCATGTATTATGTAATATATAACTCCTTTGTTCTATATATTTTTTTAAATTACAAGTAATATTGAAAAATATGGGTATATGCAATTGTTGACTGTTCCCATATTTCAATTTTATATAGTTAAATTTTATAATATTTGTTTATTATTAAAGTGTAGATAATGATGACAAAGAAGAGTTTTTGTTCATTATTTGTTTGTATGGAGAACTTGAATTAGAGACATTACTTCTCACATCCACTCAACAATAATTTCATTAATGATATATGCTAGTTTTAGATATTTTCATTATGTTATTATATATACTACGTTGAAATTTCAAATACTTGAATAATAAATGCAAATTTTGGCTTTGGTATATGCTTACTACTACTCCTTATTATGTTGGAGTTTTTTTAATCATCACATCCCATAACTTATATTTATTTTTGATTAAATATATTATTTGAATATTTTTGCATCATATTATTTCCTGCACTCACAAAATTTGTGGATGCAAAACCTGTAACCTATCCTTCTTTAAATGCAAGGAGATTCTTATTAACAATATAAATTATTTACTACATTAAAGTTGGTTGTCGTTAATTTAGTAGTGGTAATGATAAAGATATTAATCTTTGATTTTGAACATCTATTCAAATTTTAGATTATTGTTTGAGATGGTAAAGTGCATCTCTTCATCATGCTTAAATTGTTTTTGTGCACTATATTTCCTAACTAATTACAATTTCTCTTGGGTAAGAAGTTTAATACTAAAAATGACAATTTACCAAAATTTAAGAAATGGAAGGGAATGATGATTACTGGATTCAAACATATTATCTCATGGTTCATTTAAGAAAACATGCACTTAATGCACTTATCAATCATCAAAGTTCTAATTAAAATAAACTCATCCTTATTCCAAATACTATACATTTATAAATTTACATAGATAAAACTGTGTACAACACAACTACCTTAAATTATCTCAATTCTCAATCCAAAAATACAAAAATATTACGAAAGTAAATAGATACCACAAATAGCTTCATGTCCATCTTAATCTTCTTAGCTATGAGCATGGCTCTTGCATTTGACCTCTCATTGGCTGACATTGATTGGTGGATATGTGGGAGGGGATGAGCGCAAAATGTGGGCAAATTATTTTTAGCCAAGTAAACTTGAAAGAGGGGCCCCTTCCTAGCGGCCAATGTTATAGACAACTCATTGCAGTAGGGAAAGTGTCATAATGCATTCACAAAATTAATACATCCAAAATATTGACCAAAAAAATGTTAGTAAATATTTTCTCTTAAAATATTCAAATTTATTTTTACGTAAAAGTTTTTAAAAATATATTTAACAAATCTATTAACCCTTGTTAATTTATAGTGTGCTATATAATATTCTTTAGATTATAAAATTCTTAATTTTACTAAAACAAATATAAGACTGGTACTAAGAAAGCAAGCTCATTCAACTTGCTTATAAAAGACCTCAATATTTTGTTTATGTTATATTTTTTACAGGTACACATCTGATCTAAGGATTTCGAGGGGTCAAAGGCCGATGTGGTCCGAGAAGCAATGAAATATGGGAAGAGTGCATTGGCATTGCTGACCTAATGATAGTTCATGAGGCTAATGCACCCTCCCACTATGTTGCTCCAATGATAGTTCATGAGGCTAATGCACCCAAGGATGCACCTCCTCCAGCATGGACTCGCTCCCACTATGTTGCTCCTGCAAGCCCTCCTATGGTCATGGATGCTTAAAAGGATAATTAGAGCACCTAAAATAATGCTACCACATGTATTATCCCTCATCATAATTATTAATGGACATATCATATATTTCTACGTTAAATTGATGTGGTTAAGATGTGATGTGAATCCGACTAACGAGAGTACGAATTCACAAGTTCAATAAACCAGACTTGTAATGGAGCTGAACACTTTGTCACCAATTGGGATAAATGATCACTTGAGACTTCAAGAGGGCCCAATCACAAGGTCAAGGGCTAAAAGATTCAAAGAAGCTTTATATGGGCTGATTAAAGAGATTGCTGCATATTCAAATAGAAGCCCAAATGAAGAGCCCAAGATGAGCCCAACAGAAGGTCCAGATTTAATTAATAAGGAGAGATTTATAAATATAATAAATTTCTTAGGATAATATTAAGTGGTTAGATTAGATAAGGTTAGCTTATTATGTGGGTCATTCGGTTGTTTTCTGAGCCTATAAAAGGCACACTCCACAACATTGGAGAGACACACACTTTGGAATTTATATCTTGTGAGGTTTTGTCTTCTTTCTATCTTGAAAGAGCTTTTGAACTTATCAGGTTTTTACCTGTGGCGTTCAAGCAATCAAGACTTATCACCCGGGGTTTTCTAAGAGTTCTACTTAGAGGATTTGGGTGTGGCGTCTACATATCCCATACCTTGTTTCTCACATAAACAAGGCATATTCCATCTTTTCGCACTTGCGTCGTGAAAGTCTTGGGATCGTTGCCTGATGCGAACCTCGCCAATATGCTGACGACACCCTACACCAAATATGGCAACGATCCCAAGACTTTCACGACGCAAGTAAGAAAAGATGGAATATACCTTGTTTATGTGAGAAACAAGGTATGGGATATGTAGACGCCACACCCAAATCCTCTAAGAAGAACTCTTAGAAAACCCCGGGTGATAAGTTTTGATTGCTTGAACGCCACAGGTAAAAAACCTGATAAGTTCAAAAGCTCTTTCAAGATAGAAAGAAGACAAAACCTCACAAGATATAAATTCCAAAGTGTGTGTCTCTCCAATGTTGTGGAGTATGCCTTTTATAGGCTCAGAAAACAACCGAATGACCCACATAATGTGGAAAAAATCTATTATGGTTATAGGCTAACCTTATCTAATCTAGCTACCTAATATTATCCTAAGAGATTTATTATATTTATAAATCTCTCCTTATTAATTAAATCTGGACCTTCTGTTGGGCTCATCTTGGGCTCTTCATTTGGGCTTCTATTTGGATATGCAGCAATCTCTTTAATCAGCCCATATAAAGCTTCCTTGAATCTTTTAGCCCTTGACCTTGTGATTGGGCCCTCTTGAAGTCTCAAGTGATCATTTATCCCAATTGGTGACAAAGTGTTCAGCTCCATTGCAAGTCCGGTTTATTGAACTTGTGAATTCGTACTCTCGTTAGTCGGATTCACATCATTGCCATATTTGGTGTAGGGTGTCGTCAGCATATTGGCGAGGTTCGCATCAGTTGGTATCAGAGCACACGGTTGCACGGCAAGTTCCATCCCATCTTTTTATCTAGTTCTTTTTTTTTATCTTCTCTAACTATTTCTATTCTCTATAAAAAAAATTCTCATATTCTTCTATTAATCTTCTCTTCAGTAGGTTAAAAAAAGGAGAAAAAAAAGCCAAAAAAAAATTCGTGCCAAAAAAGAAAGAGCAAAAAAAAGTTCGTGCTAAAAAAAAAAGTTCGTGCAAAAAAAAAAGAGCAAAAAAAAATTCGTGAAAAAAAAAGGCAAAAGAAAAAAAAAAGTGGCACACAATTCTATCTTATTCTGCTTTATCTAAGTCTATTACTTCATTTTTTTCTTCTATATTTAAATTCTACTCTTATTTCTGAGTCTATTCATATCTGTCACGTAAATTCTTTGGAATTACTTTTTGGAAACCTTTATCGATATGTCTTGATTGTCCCTCAAATTGAACTGCTTCGTAAAAACACGATTTGTTTTTAAAGTTCAATTCATATTGAAAGAAGACATATGAGTGGAAAAAGGCAAGAGTGTTTTAAATCTTTAAGAAAAACCAATTTGAGTGTTAAACAGGAATGTTTGAGAGAAACATGTGAGAGAGAGTTGCGAGGTTCTTTTGTTTCTAACAATTGGCAAGATTACAATTTCCAACAAAGAGGAAACACATGGAAAGAAGCCAGTTTCCCTCAACCCGTTCAAAATCTAGATTGGAAAGCCATGATGAAACAAGTTGTAAAGTCTGGATTTGAGCCACTTCACACGCGAATGGATCGCTTGGACGAAGGTGTGATACGTCGTTCACATCAACATACTTTCGTTGAACAACAACCTTGGTGCTTTCAATCTAGGCGTTTCGATACTCAAGAACTCGAGGAATTTGAAGATCTTCGAGTTAATTGTGATAGTGCCAGGCACGATTACATCAATCAATGTACTCCAAGTGAAAGGCCATGGATTGATGACGTCATGGACAACCAACGTGAGAATTTATTTCATACTCGTTGTTCTATGAAAAATAGAGTTTGTTCTGTTATCATAGATGAAGGAAGCTGCACTAATATGGCTAGCACCGAGCTTGTGGAGAAGTTGGCATTACCTACACTGAAGCATCCGAAGCCTTATCAAATTCAAAGATTGAACGATCACCACAAACTAGAGGTAACCAAGCAAGTGTTGGTTTCATTCTTTATTGGAAGATATAAGGATGAGGTATTATGTGATGTGGTGCCAATGCAAGCATGCCATATTCTATTGGGACAGCCTTGGAAGTTTGATCGTAAAGTTACACATGATAGATTAACAAATAGGTACTCATTTGTGATGCATAATAGACCAATATCTCTTGTACCTATGACTCTACAGCAAATACATGAGGATCAATTGAAAAGGAAAAAGGCAAATGAAAAGAAAATAGCAGAAAAACAAGAAGAGATAAAAGCCATGATTGAAAAGAAAGATACAAAAGGCAATGTTGAAAAGGAAGAAAGAGAAACAGAAGAGAGAAAAGCCAAGTTTGAAAAAGAACAGAAAAAAGTCATAATTGAAAAGAAGGAGAGTAAAAATAATTTTATAAGTTTACATGTCCTTACAGTACCTATGTACAAGGATATATTTTTTACTAACCCCATTGTCGGATATTTGCCGAGCATTATTATATCTTTTTTGCAGGAATTCAAGCATGTTGTAATGAAGAAATCTCGTGGTTTAGCACTAACTCAAGGAATCAAGCATCAAACTCAACACCAAGTCATAAAGCTAATGACAAAGAGAATTATACCAAGGAGAATTAATCCACCAGTTGTGCAACTATCCAAACGGGTAAGACTTGTCAAGAATACATTGATTGTCGAGTTATTGACAGTACCCAGGTATATTTTCGATACTCTATTCCTTATTTAGATCATATGTTAGATGATTTGTATGGATCTTATTTGATTGCAAAAATAAATTTTAAAAGTGAATATAATAAATTTCGAATTAAAGATAAATATAAATTGAAAAATGCATTAAAGACAAAACCTGGTTTATATAATTGGTTGATTATGATATTTTGTTTGAATAATGCAACTTATATTTCTATTAGGATAGTGAATTATTTCTTAAATAATTTTATTGAAAAATTGGTTGATATATATTTTGATTATATAATAATATCTAATTATATATCTAATATATCCTTAGATGAACATGAAATATATTTAAAAGTGGCCTTCAATATTTTTAGGAAATATATATATGGTATTAATAATCTTATATTTTCTCAATATGTTACTATTTCTAAATGGATTGTAATTAAAAAGGAAATTAAAGCAACTCAAGGTTGGTCAATATCTTATTTGGTAAGTGAGATGAGAAGTTTTCTTAGATTAACTTACTTTTATATAGATTATGTTTCTAAATTTAATAGTTGTCATTTACCTCTCACTATGTTTTTAGAAAAGAATATTTTATTTAAATTATGTGATGTGCAAGAAAATATATTCAAATATTTAGGGGATAAACTAAGTAGTTTCCTTTTTATTGCATTACCTAACTTTGTTAAATTATTTAAACTTAATTGTAAAGTATCAAAAATAGGCAGTTTAGATATATTAAAAATATATTTTAGTGAAAAGTTGAGCAAAGTAGCATTCAACTATCATACTTATGATAATGAGATATTTATGTTTTCTCAACCTCTACAAATATGGCAGCTAAGGCAAAAAGAATCTATTATTCACATGAATCATGTATTTGATTTGCATATTAAGAGGAAGTATAGGTTGAAGAAGCGTCATGCAAGGTTGGTAGTTTTCATCAAGACTTTTCCATATGTGATCGATCGAGTATAGACAAGGTATGAAATATATAGTTATTGATGCACTATCACGAAGGTATGTCTTTCTTACAATCATTGATACTAAATTGCTTAATTTTTCTTGGAATACTGTGTTGGTTACAAAACTTCTATTTTCAACTGTATGTTTATCACATATTGTGTTTGCATATAATCGTTATATTTATTCAGTAACTAAGTTATCACCAATGGAGATTATCCATGATTTTAATCCATTGGATAGAAAACAGCAGACTCAAGAAAATATTAATCTTTACAACAAGAGTTTCATGAAAGTTGTTTTTGATCCAGGGATTTGGGTTAGTTTACATATGAGGAATGAATGGTTTATGAATAGAAAACTATCAAAATTTCTTAAATTAGAGGGATTATTTAAGGTGTTAAAACTCGATAGTAATAATTATAACAGGAAGTTATCTGGCAAATATATTGTTAGTAATAGCATATATATTTATAAGTTAATGTCTTTTGATGTAGGTGATGAAGGAAAAGAAGATTTGAGGACAAATCATTTTCAAGAGGGGGAGAATGATGTGAATCTGACAAAAGAGTTTACAAATTCACAAGTCCAATCAACCGAACGTGGAATGGAGCTAAACACTTTGTCACCAAATGGGATAAATGATTATTTGAGACTTCAAGAGGGCCCAATCACAAGGTCAAGGGCTAAAAGATTCGAAGAAGCTTTATATGGGCTGATTAAAGAGATTGCTGAATATTCAAATAGAAGTCCAAAATGAAGAGCCCAAGATGAGCCCAAGAGAAGGTTCAGATTTAATTAATAAGGAGACATTTATAAATATAATAAATCTCTTAGGATAATATTAGGTGGTTAGATTAGATAAGGTTAACTTATTATGTGGGTCATTCGGTTATTTTCTGAGCCTATAAAAGGCATACTCCACAGCATTGGAGACACACACTTTGGAATTTATATCTTGTGAGGTTTTGTCTTCTTTCAATCTTGAAAGAGCTTTTGAACTTATCAGGTTTTTACCTGTGGCGTTCAAGCAATCAAGACTTATCACCCTGGGTTTTCTAAGAGTTCTTCTTAGAGGATTTGGGTGTGGCGTCTACATATCCCATACCTTGTTTCTCACATAAACAAGGTATATTCCATCTTTTCACACTTGCGTCGTGAAAGTCTTGGGATCGTTGCCATATTTGGTGTAGGGTGTCGTCAGCATATTGGCGAGGTTCGCATCAACCGCTGTCTTCCTTATCAATCGCCTTCCCACAAGATATCTCCACTTTCGATCCCCATATGAGGTACTCCACCATTCTACTCCTGATTATAAGTTACTTCGAGGATTTGGTTGTCATTGCTTTCCTTATCTTCGCCATTATCTTGCTCACAAACTTCAACCTCGTTCAACTCCTTGTGTGTTTCTTGGATATCCCTCCAATTATCTCAGATATCGTTGTCTTGATACTCAAACAGGACACATATTTCTATGTCACATAGTCCATTTTGATGAATCTGTTTTTCCATTTGCCTCCTCGAGTTCCACATGTATGTCTTCCCCTAGTCCTGCAGTGTACCCTCCTATGGTGAATCTCCCCACACCTGTCCCATCTCCACCTTTGGACTCAAGTATGTTGCCCCAATCTCTTGTAAAAACACAAGTTGACTCACCTATTGTTTCTATTGAGGATGATCATGTTGCACCATCTTCCTCTCCTACATTGGATCATGCTCCTGCTCCACCTCCAGTTTCGCGTATGGCGACTCGCTCTCAAGATGGCAGTCTACCTCAACGGCACTTCACTATTGATCCTACAGTGTTCATTGCCTCTATGGAACACCGTACTTATTCCCAAGCTTTTCATCACTCCTTTTGGGCTAAGGCTATGCATACTGAGTTTGCCGCTCTTCTTCACAACCGGACTTGGGATCTCATGCCCTCTCCACCTGGTCGGCCTATTGTAGGGTGCAAATGGGTTTACAAAATCAAGTATCATTCTGACGGCTCAGTGGCTTGATATAAGGCTCATCTTGTCGCTAAGGGCTACTCACAGCGTCCTGGTCTTGATTATGATGATACTTTTATCCCCGTTATTAAACCTATTACTATACGGGTAATTCTTTCCCTTGCTATATCTTTCAATTGGACCATTCATCAGCTTGATGTGGATAATGCTTTTCTTCATGGTTATCTCAATAAGGAAGTTTATATGGATCAACCCCCTGGATTTGTTGATCCTTGCTTTCCTAGCCATGTTTGTCGCCTACGCAAATCTCTCTATGGCCTTAAACAAGCTCCTCGTGCTTGGTTCTTCCACCTGAGTTCCTATCTTCATCAATTTGGTTTTTATAGCTCTGTTGCTGATAGCTCTCTATTTATCTATCGCACAAGTGAGTTTGTTATTTTTCTACTTATCTATGTTGATGATATCATTCTCACTGGTTTTTCTACTGCACCCATTGGGAACATCCTTCATGCCCTTCATAGAGAATTCTGTATTAAGGATCTTGGTCCACTTCATCATTTTTTAGGCATTGAAGTTACTGCTAACTCTCATGGTTTATATCTCACACAGCAGAAGAATATTCATGATCTTCTCTCCCGGGCTGCCATGAGTACTTGTAAGCCCATTTCCACACCAGTTGCCTCTGGTCCCCGACTTTCACAATATGATGGCCTTCCTCTTCCTGATCCTACTGAATATCATCAACTTGTGGGCTTTCTACAGTATCTCACTCTCACTTGACCTGACATCGCATATGTGGTTCTTCAGGTTTGTCAATTTATGCATCGTCCCACCACTACTCATTGGACTTCTGTTAAGCGTATTCTCGGCTATTTTCAAGGGACACTTCATCATGGTCATACTATCTAGTGACATCCTCCTTCTGGTCTTCACTATTTTTCTAATGCTGACTGGGCCGGAAATTCGGATGATCGACGTTCTATTAGTGGTTATGCAATTTTTCTTGGCCACAATCTTATCTCATGGAGTTCTAAGAAACAACGAACAGTCGCTTGATCTAGCACTGAGGCCGAGTACAAAAGTCTTGCCAATGCAACTGCTGAGCTAATCTGGCTTCAATCTCTTCTTAAAGAACTCGGCATCTCTTCCACTCATTCTCCGGTTTTGTGGTGTGATAATCTTTCGGCCATTTATCTCACTGTCAACCTCGTCTTCCATGCTCGCACAAAACATATTGAGATTGATTTTCATTTTGTTCGTGAACAAGTGCATCAAAGTTTACTCAGTGTTCGTTTTATAGGAACTACTGCTCAATTGGCGGATTTGCTCACTAAAGGTCTCCCTTCTACCCGTTTCTCTCTTTTAAGAGACAAGCTCAATAACATAACATAATTTTATCTATCGAGTGCGCTCTTTTTCTCTACTCTTTCTTTTCTAAATTTCTTCATTTCCTTTAATTTGAATAAACTTTTCTCCATTTGAATCTTGAATTTCTATTTTCATAAAGAACTCGATCCCAATTGTTGGTAATTTAAAGTTAGTACTCCTCTTTTTTAGAGAAAAAACCAATGCATTAATTTTCTTGGTCCCTCAAAATTTTAAAAATCCAATTTAGTGGTCGCCTTACCAAATCCTATTCATTTAACCTATTTACTTCCCCATTATACTTAATTCATAAGTCTCTGCACGCCAACTCTATTTCCAATTTTCAAACATACCTGCATGTATATAAAAACTAGCAATATAGTAACACACAAGGAAATTTGAATGTGTATGGTAAGGGATTGGCTCCTTAACACAAAGAAGATGCTATGATGCCCATATATTCTTGTGCTTGATACAATTACAAACCTCGTACTAACGATATAAATATTAGTAGTAAACTTCAGTTTTTACTTAAGTTTGTATATATTTCGTAGTTGAAAGCCACATATTTATGAATTACTAGAAATTAGAATAATATTTTTTTGATGCATATTTTCAGGTTAAATTAACTAGTGTAATGGGTGGTTGAAAGAAAAAAAATTAAGGGTGCTCCTAGAGAAAAAAAAATTGCTTTTGATTTTTCTCATTGATGATTGAATAAAATTGGATTATTTTCTATATTTTTTGGAATACAGAGAATGATTATTTGTGTATGACAAAAAAAAATACATGAAAGAAGATGACCACTGGACCCGTTCTACTTAATTGGGTTGATTTTCATGTAATTTTTATTTTTTATTTATCAAAAAATATGATAAATTCAAAAAATTTATAAAATATTCGAAATCCTTACCTACATAATTCCTCATTCAAAATATTTACCCGATATAAGTTTTAAAATACATCATCTAGAGGCTTATGGGTTTGGAAGAATGTATCATGTAGTATATAACTTGTTTGCTCTATATATTTTACTAAATTGTAAGAGATATTGAAAAATATGGGTGTATAGAATTATTGACTCTACCCATGTTTCAATTTTATAATAATTGTTTATTATTAAAGTGTAGACAATGATGACAAAGAAAATTTATTGTTGATTATTTGTTTGGAGAACTTGAATTAGAAACATTAGTTTCTCAGGTCCACTCATACAATAATTTCATTAATGATAAATAATTACATTAGTCTTTTTGCTAGTTTCACATGTTTTCATTATATTATTTTGGTGTTTGTATATGCTTACTACTATTAATTATTATGTTGGAATATTTTTATCATCACATCCCATAAATTACATTTATTTTAATTTAAACACATTATTTGTATATTTTTGCGTCATACTATTTCATGTACTCTAGAAATTTGTGGAAGCAAAACTTGGAACCTATTCTACTTTAAATACAATGAGATTCTTCTTAAAAATATAAATTAGTTACTACATTAAATTACGTTGTCATTGATTTAGTAGTGGCAATGATAAAGATATCTATCTTAGATTTTGAGCATCTATTGAAATTTTAGATTATTGTTTGAGATGGTAAACTGCATCTCTTCATCATGCTGAAGTCGTTTTTGTGCACTATATTTCCTAACTAATTACAATTTCTCTTGGGCGATGACATTGATTGGAGTTCTGTGGGAGGGGGAAAATGTCGCAAATTATTAGTAGTCGAGTAAACTAAAAATAGGGGCCCCTTCTTACCGGTGAATGTCGTAAACAACTCATTGGAGCCGGGAAATAGGGTCATAATTTATTCACACGGGTAATACAGCCAAAATAGTGAACAAAAAACTGTTAGTAATTATTTTCTCTTAAAATACATAAATTTATTTTTAAGTAAAAAATTTTAAAAATATATAACAAATCTATAAACAATTGTTAATTTATCTAATGTGTTATGTTATTATCTTATATTTATAAAGTTCTTAATTTTCCTGAAACAAATACAAGATTGGTATGAAAAAAGCTAGCTCATTCAACTTGCTTATATAAGACGTAAATATTTTGTTTATGTAATTTTTTTATAGGCACACATCCGAGGGATCAGAGGCAGATGTGGTTGCGAGATGCAATGAAATATGGGAGGTGTGTATCAGCATTGCAGACCTAATGATAGTTCATGAGTCTAATGCAACCAAGAATGCACCTCCTCTATCATGGACTGGCTCCCACTATGTTGCTCCAGCAAGGGCTCCTATGGTCATGGATGCTTAGAAGGATAATTAGACACCTAAAATAATGCTACCACATGTATTATCCCTCATCATAATTATTAATGGACATATCATATATTTCTACATTAAATTGATGTGGTTAAAAGGATGATGGATAAATAAAAAATTTTTATTAAGCACATCTTAATATTGGTATATGATATAACTCAGAGAAAAAAATTGAAAAAATATTATATTTATTAGTTTTTTTGTGTGTATAACTTGTGAATGGGTTAAAATTAATCATTACATTTACTATATTTTATATAGAATCGTAACACATTACTATTATAAATGGATGAATAATTCTAAAAATATATCAAGAATAAATTAGGGAGGTAAAAATGGGTCATCCTTAATGAATATCATTAAGGGAAATTACATAAAAATATTATGTCCACATTTAAAATAACAAATTTTTCAGCAAAATAAATAAATTAGAATTGAACTACTTTTTAGTTTTATTATGATTGGGATAGTGGATGGAATTACCTAAAATCATAACTTTTGAGAGTTGAGCCATATATTCTTTTTAGGATTTATTGCAACTAGTTTCAAATATGCACTAAATTATAAATAATTTATCTATATAGTATTGTGTACTTATAAGTACATATATATTTTTTAAAACTTTTCTAGTAGTTTAATAGTTTTTTATTCTCTTACTCTCATAACTAAATATTTGAATAAACCTTTTTTATTTCTTTAAATCTTGAATTTCTATTTTCATAACTAACTCCATCCCAATTTTTGGTACTTTAAAGTTGGTACTCATCTTTTTTAGAGAAAAAACCAACACATTAATTTTTCTAAATTGTTTTAAATCGGTCACTCAAATTTTAAAAAATCTAATTTAGTGGTTAGCTTCCCAAATCTTATTCATTTAACCTATTTGCTTCCCCATGAAACTTAATTCATAAGTCTCTTGTAGGGTCAACTCTATTTTCAGCTTTTAACATACTTGCTTGTATATAGAAACTAGTAATGTATTAACATCCAAAGGGAAATTTGAATGTGTATTGTAAGGATTGGCCTAAAAGTTAGTTGGACTCCTTAACAATAAGGAGATGCTATGATGGCCATATATTCTTGTGCTTGGTACAATTACAAATCTCGTACTAACAACATAAATACTGATAGTAAACCTTAGTTTTTACCTAAGTTTGCATATATTTCGTAGTTGAAAACAACTCATGTATGTATTACCAGAAATTAGAAGAATATTTTTTGAGGCATATATTCAAGTTGAATCAACTAGTGTAAAGGGTGGTTGATAGAAAAAAAAAATTTAAGAGTGCTCCTAGAGAAAAAGAAACATTGCTCTTGATTTTTCTCATTGTTTGTTGAATAAAATTGGATTATTTTCTGTATTTTTTTGGAAGACAAAGAATAATTATTTGTGTGTGTCAAAATAAAGCACATGAAAGAAAACAACCACCTGTCTGCTGAATTGGGTTGATTTTTAGGTAATTTATATTTTTATATATAAAAAATATGACAAATTCAAAAAATTTTAAAAATATTTGGAATCCTTATCTACATAATTTCTCTTTCAAAATATTTACCAGAGTTTGGTTTTTAAATAAATCATATAGAGGTTCATGGATTTGGAAGAATATATCATGTAATATATAGCTCATTTGCTCTATATATTTTAATAAATTGCAACATATATTGAAAATTTTGGGTATATGCAATTGTTGTCTTTACCCATGTTTCTAATTTTATAATAATTGTTCATTATTAAATGGTAGACACTGATGACAAAGAAAAGTTATTGTTAATTATTTGTTTGTTTGGAGAACTTGAATTCGTGATATTAGTTTCTCATGTCCACTCAAACAACAATTTCATTAATGATAAGTGATTGTCTTCCTCTTTTTGCTGGTTTCACATATTTTTATTATGTTATTATGTATATTATATTGAAATTTCATATACTTAAATGATAAATGTAAAATTTTTGCATTGGTATAAGCTTACTACTATTCCTTATAAGGTTGGAGCTTCTTATCATCACATCCTATAAATTACATTTATTTTAGTTTAAACACATTATTTGAATCTTTTTGCATTATATTATTTCATGTACTTTCAAAATTTGTGGATGCAAAACTTGGAACCTATTCTTCTTTAAATGCAATGAGATTCTTCCTAAAAATATAAATTATTTACTACATTAAAGTAGGCTGCCATTGATTTAGTAGTAGTAATGGTAAAGATATTTATCTTAAATTTTGAACATCTATTCAAAATTTTTTATTATTGTTTGAGATGGTAGTATCTCTTCGCCATGTTTAAGTGATTTTTGTGCACTATATTTTCAAACTAAATACAATTTCTCTTGGATAAAAACTTTAACATTAAAAATGATAATTTCCGAAAATTTAAGAATGTAAGGGAATGATAATTAGGGGATTCAAACATATTATTTCAAGGTTCATTTAATAACTCATTGCCATCGACATGAAAATTACCTTAATTCTCTTAATTCTCAATCTAAAAATAGTGAAGATATCACAAACGCAAATGGATACCACAATCAGCTACATGTACCTCGCAATCTTCCTAGATCCTAGTATCTTGTGCGTTCTATCTAGCATCCGCTGACATTGATTGGAGGGTCTGTCGGAGGGGGTTGAGCGCAAAATGTGGGCAAATTATTAGTAGCAAGTAAACTTGAAATAGGGGCCAGTTCCTACGGGCAATGTTGTAGACAACTCATTGCGGTTGGAAAATGTGTCATTATGCATTCACACTGGTAATACATCCAAAATATTGACAAAAAAATTGTTAGTAATTATTTTTTCTTAAAATACTTAAATATTTTTTAAATAAAAATTAAATAAATATAAGGAAAATTAAATAAAAAAATTATGTCCACAATTAAAATAAAAAATTTTACATATAAATAAATAAATTAGAATTGAACTACATTTTATTTTTAATATGATTGAGATAGTTGATGGAGTTTGCCTAAAATCATAAATTTTGAGAGTTGAGCCATATATTATTTTTTAGGATTTATTGGAACTAATTGCGATTATACACTAAATTATAAATTATTTGTCGATATAACATTGTGTAATTATATGGTCATATATATTTTTCAAAACTTTTCTAGTAGTTTATATTTTTTTAATCTCTTACTCTCATAACTAAATATTTGAATAAACCTTTCTCTCCCTTTAATCTTTAATTTCTATTTTTCATAAATAACTGGATCCTAATTGTTGGTACTTTAAAGTTGGTATTTCTCTTTTTTAGAAAAAAAATCAATGCATTACTTTCCTAAATTGTTCGAAATTGGTCCCTCAAATTTTAAAAAATTGAATTTAGTGGTCGGCTTCCCAAATCTTATTCATTTAACCTATTTGCTTCCCCATGAAACTTAATTCATATGTCTCTGCTACGCCAACTCTATTTTTAGTTTTTAAACATACTTGCTTGTATATAGAAACTAGCAATGTAGTAATACCAAGGAGATGCTATGATGGCCATATATTCTCGTACGATTAGAAACCTAGCACTAACAACATAAATATTAGTAGTAAACCTCAGTTTTTACCTAAATTTGCATATATTTCGTAGTTGAAAGCCGAATGTATGCATTCCGAGAAATTAGAAGAATATTTTTTTCTAAATATTTTCAAGTTGAACAAACTAGTGTAAAGGGTGGTTGAAAGAACAAAAATTTAAGGGTGCTCCTAGAGAAAAAAGATTGATCTTGATTTTTCTCATTAATAGTTTAATAAAATTGGATTATTTTCGGTATTTTTTGGGAAGAAAAGGAATGATTATTTGTGTGTACCAAAACAAAGCACATGAAAGAAGGCTTCTATCGTATTGGGTGGATTTTCATGTAATTTTTATTTTTTATTTATCCAAAAATATGACAAATTCAAAAAATTTTAAAAATATTCGAAATCCTTACCTACATAATTCCTTTTTCAAAATATTTACCGGATTTAGGTTTTAAAATATATCATTAAGAGGTTCATAGATTTGGAAGAATGTATCATATAATATATAACTTGTTTGCTCTATATATTTTAATAAATTGCAAGAGATATTGAAAGATATGGGTATATGCAATTGTTGACTTTACCCATGTTTCAATTTTATATAGTTGAATTTTATAATAATTGTTCATTATTGAAGTGTAGACAATGATGACAAAGAAAAGATATTGTTCATTATAAGTTTGTATGTAGAACTTCAATTAGAGACATTAGTTTGCCATATCCACTCACAACAATTTCATTAATAATAAGTTCTTATCTTCCTCTTTTTGCTTGTTTCACATGTTTTCATTATGTTATTATGTATATTACTTTGAATGATAAATGCAAATTACCACCTCCTATAAGCTTACTACTATTCCTTATTATGTTGGAATTTTTTTTATCACCACATCCTATAAATTACCTTTATTTTGGTTTAAACACATTATTTGAATATTTTTTCATCATATTATTTCATGTACTCTCAAAATTTGTGGATACAAAATTTGGAACCTATTCTTCTTTAAATGCAAGGAGATTCTTTTTAAAAATATAAATTATTTACTACATTAAAGTAGGTTGTAGCGAATTAACAGGGGTAATGGTAAATATATCTATCTTCATCATGCTTAAGTGGTTTTTGTGCACTATATTTCCAAACTAACTACAATTTAACATTAAAAAAGACAATTTTCCAAAATTTAAGAATGGAAAGGAATGATGATTACGATATTCAAAAATATTATCCCAAGGTTCATTTAATATCTCATTTCCATCCACCTTAAAATTATCTCAATTCTCTAAATTATCAATCCAAATGTAGAGTAGATATCAGGAAAGTAAATGAATACCACAAATAGCTTCATGTTCCTCGTAATCTTCCTAGCTCTTAGCATTGCGTTCTACCCGGCATCGCCGACATTGATTAGAGGGTCTGCAGGAGGGGATGAGCGTAAAATGTGGGCAAATTATTAGCCAAAGTTACAACTCATTGTGGTTAGGAAATCTGTGTCATAACGCTTTCACACAAGTTATATATCGAAAATATTAACCAAAAAACTAATTTTAATTATTTTTTCTTAAAATACTCAAATTTATTTTTGGTAAAAAATTTTAAAAAATATATAACAAATCTATGGATACTTGTTAATTTATTTTGTGTGTATATGTTATACTCTTAAGTTTATAAAGTTCTTAATTTTCCTAAAACAAATACAAGATGGGTATGAAGAAAACTAGCTCATTCAAATTGCTTATACAAAACCTGAATATTTTGTTTATGTAATTTTTTTACAGGCACACATCCGATCTAAGGATTTCGTGTGATTAGAGGCCGATGTGATCGTGAGAAGCAAAGAAATATGGGAGGAGTGCATTGGGAATGCTGATCTAATGATAGTCCATGTGGCTAATGCACCCAAGAATGCACTTCCTCGAGCATGGACTCGCTCCAACTATGTTGCTCAAGCAAGGGCTCCTATGGTCATGGATGCTTAAAAGGATAATTAGAGCACCTAAAATAATGTTACATGTATTATCCCTCATCATAATTTTTGATGGAGATATCATATATTTCTACATTAAATTGATGTGGTTAAGAGGATGTCGGATAATTAAAATAATTATATTATGCACATTTTACTCTTTCTTCATGATATAATATAGAGGAAAAATTGAAAATATATTACATTTGATAGTTTTTTGTGTGTATAATTTGTGAATGGGTTAAAATTAATCATTATATTTACTATATTTTATATACAATTGTAACTCATTACTATTATAAATGGAAGGATAATTTTAAAAATATATCGGGAATAAATTAGGTAGGTAAAAATGGGTCATTCTTAATGAAAATCAATAAAGGAAATAAAATAAAAAGAGTATGTCCACACTTAAAATAACAAAATTTCCACTAAAATAAATAAATTAGAATTGAACTACTTTTTAGTTTTAATATGATTGAGATAGTGGATGGAGTTCGCCTAAAATCATAACTTTTGAGAGTTGAGTCATATATTCATTTTAAGATTTATTGAAACTAATTGTATTTATGCAGTAAATTATAAATTATTTGTCTATATAACATGATGCGAACCTCGCCAATATGCTGACGACACCCTACACCAAATATGGCAACGATCCCAAGACTTTCACGACGCAAGTGCGAAAAGATGGAATATGCCTTGTTTATGTGAGAAACAAGGTATGGGATATGTAGACGCCACACTCAAATCCTCTAAGAAGAACTCTTAGAAAAACCCCGGGTGATAAGTCTTGATTGCTTGAACGCCACAGGTAAAAACCTGATAAGTTCAAAAGCTCTTTCAAGATAGAAAGAAGACAAAACCTCACAAAATATAAATTCCAAAGTGTGTGTCTCTCCAATGCTGTGGAGTATACCTTTTATAGGCTCAGAAAATAACCGAATGACCCACATAATAAGCTAACCTTATCTAATCTAACCACTTAATATTATCCTTATCTAATCTAACCTTATCTCCTTATTAATTAAATCTGGACTTTCTCTTGGGCTCTTCATTTGGGCTTCTATTTGAATATTCAACAATCTCTTTAATCAGCCCATATAAAACTTCTTTGAATCTTTTAGTCCTTGACCTCGTGATTGGGCCCTCTTGAAGTCTCAAATAATCATTTGTCCCATTTGGTGACAAACTATTCAGCTCCATTACAGGTTCGTTTGTTTGGACTTGTGAATTCGTAGTCTCTTTGGTCGGATTCATATCATTCTCCCCCTCTTGAAAATGATTTGTCCTCAAATCTTCTTTTCCTTCATCACCTTGTCTATACTCGATCACATATGGAAAAGTCTTGATGAAAACCACCAACCTTGTATGACGCTTCTTCAACCTATACTTCCTCTTAATATACAAATCAAATACATGATTCATGTGAATAATAGATTCTTTTTGCCTTAGCTGCCATATTTGTAGAGGTTGAGAAAACATAAATATCTCATTATCATAATTATGATAGTTGAATGCTACTTTGCTCAACTTTTCACTAAAATATATTTTCAATGTATCTAAACTGCCTATTTTTGATAATTCACAATTAAGTTTGAATAATTTAGCAAAGTTAGGTAATGGAATAAAATGGAAACTAGTTAATTTATCCCCTAAATATTTGAATATATTTTCTTGCACATCACATAATTTAAATAAAATATTTTTTTCTAAAAACATAGTGAGAGGTAAATGACAACTATTAAATTTGGAAACATAATCTATATAAAAGTAAGTTAATCTAAGAAAACTTCTCATCTCACTTACCAAATAAGATATTGACCAATCTTGAGTTGCCTTAATTTCCCTTTTAATTACAATCCATTTAGAAATAGTAACATATTTAGAAAATATAAGATTTTTAATACAATATATATATTTCCTAAAAATATTTAAAGCCACTTTTAAATATATTTCATGTTCATATGAGGACATATTAGATATATAATTAGATATTATTATATAATCAAAATATATATCAACCAATTTTTTAATAAAATTATTTAAGAAATAATTCACTATCCTAATAGAAGTATAAGTTGCATTATTCAAACAAAATATCATAATAAACCAATCATATAAACCAGGTTTTGTCTTTAATGCATTTTTCAATTTATATTTATCTTTAATTAGAATTTTATTATATTCACTTTTAAAATTTATTTTTGCAATCAAATAAGATCCATACAAATCATCTAACATATGATCTAAATAAGGAATAGAGTATCGAAAATATACCTAGATATTGTCAGTAACTCGACAACCAATGTATGCTTGATAAGTCTTACCCCGTTTGGATAGTTGCACAACTGGTGGATTAATTCTCCTGGGTATAATTCTCTTTGTCATCAGCTTTATGACTTGGTGTTGAGTTTGATGCTTGATTCCACGAGATTTCTTCATTACAACATGCTTAAATTCCTGCAAAAAAGATATAATATTGCTCGGCAGATATCCGACAATAGGGTTAGTATTTAAAAATATATCCTTGTACATAAGTACTGTAAGGACATGTAAACTTATAAAATTATTTTTACTCTCCTTCTTTTCAATTATGACTTTTTTCTTTTCCTTTTCAAACTTGGCTTTTCTCTCTTGTGTTTCTCTTTCTTCCTTTTCAACATTGCCTTTTGTATCTTTCTTTTCAATCATGGCTTTTATCTCTTCTTGTTTTTCTGCTTTTTTCTTTTCATTTGCCTTTTTCCCTTTCAATTGATCCTCATGTATTTGCTGTAGAGTAATAGGTACAAGAGATATCGGTCTATTATGCATCACAAATGAGTACCTATTTGTTAATCTATCATGTGTAACTTTACGATCAAACTTCCAAGGTTGTCCAAATAGAATATGGCATGCTTGCATTGGCACCACATCACATAATGATGTGAATCCGACTAACGAGAGTACGAATTCACAAGTTCAATAAACCAGACTTGCAATGGAGCTGAACACTTTGTCACCAATTGGAATAAATGATCACTTGAGACTTCAAGAGGGCCCAATCACAAGGTCAAGGGCCAAAAGATTCAAAGAAGCTTTATATGGGCTGATTAAAGAGATTGCTGCATATCCAAATAGAAGCCCAAATGAAGAGCCCAAGATGAGCCCAACAAAAGGTCCAGATTTAATTAATAAGGAGAGATTTATAAATATAATAAATCTCTTAGGATAATATTAGGTAGCTAGATTAGATAAGGTTAACTTATAACCATAATAGATTTTTTCCTCATTATGTGGGTCATTCGGTTGTTTTTTGAGCCTATAAAAGGCATACTCCATAGCATTGGAGATAGACACTTTGGAATTTATATCTTGTGAGGTTTTGTTTTCTTTCTATCTTGAAAGAGCTTTTGAACTTATCAGGTTTTTACCTGTGGCGTTCAAGCAATCAAGACTTATCACCCGGGGTTTTCTAAGAGTTCTTCTTAGGGGATTTGGGTGTGGCGTCTACATATCCCATACCTTGTTTCTCATATAAACAAGGTATATTCCATCTTTTCGCACTTGCGTCGTGAAAGTCTTGGGATCGTTGCCATATTTGGTGTAGAGTGTCGTCAGCATATTGGCGAGGTTCGCATCACTTTTCATCTTCATCGGCGCTGCTCGATTTTCCGATGAGTGAACAGTGCTATCATCTGAAGGAAGAAGACGACACTGTTCATCCAATGATGACCTCAATTCTCCAATTTGAATTTTATAAGCCACCTAGAAAAATGAATTTAGCATCCGGTTCAATAGTGGTTCAAACTGGTCCAAACTAGTTCAATCCAGTTCAGATCCGATTCACCTGAATCGATCTGGTTTTC
This sequence comes from Trapa incisa, assembly GCA_030064435.1. Taxonomy (NCBI): domain Eukaryota; kingdom Viridiplantae; phylum Streptophyta; class Magnoliopsida; order Myrtales; family Lythraceae; genus Trapa; species Trapa incisa. The sequence continues at coordinate 13,079,511 of CM057768.1, read as the reverse complement.
TTCCCCAAATTGTCCTAAAGTCCCATTTCCAAGGTTTTTATGACCCTTTGGGTCACTCGGGAATTGTAAATTTCCTAATTTGCCTATTCTCTAATGATCGGGTTTATGAACCGGTTCAACTTTTTTTACTCGGTTTGACTGGTTTTTTCCCTAGTTTTCTTTAGCTCCAAAGAGCGGAGTTTACATTTTTAGTATTGATTAGTCTTTGTACTATTTCTTGGAATGTATATTACTTTCTTTTGTTTGTAAATTGTTTGTTTCATACAATTTTTTGTATTTTCTTATGCTTTTAGTTTCACTTATTATTTTTTGAAATTTGTTTTGCATGTCGTTTTTAAATTTTTTAATCTTTTTTAGTGTTTCAAAGTATTTTAGGATTTTTTGAGTTATTCTTATCATTTTGGGTATATTGAACGATTTTAACTATTTTTTTTACATTTTTGATATCTTTTTTGTGTTTCTTACATTGTTTTGTTATTGTTATCTTGTTTTATGTTGCTTACTATTTTAAATAATTCATTTTTTGCTTGTTTTTAAATTATTATATATATTTTTTAGTTTTTCAAATTATTTTGAGTTATCGTCATTAATTATTAATATTTTTTTGTGTCTTGAGCAATCCCATCTATTTTTTGTGTTTATTTTATGTTTGAAGTGTTTTTTTTATTATTTTTTAAATATATATTATATTTTAAGTTAAGTGTTTATTTGAATGTATCTTTCTATGTTTTATTGGTCATTTATTTTTTTTCTTTTCCTTAAATCCTTATGATTTATTTTCAATTATTATTTTTTTGTTGCTTATTCTTGAATTTTTATTATTTTTTAATATTTCATACTATTTATATGAGTTTTTAGTATTTCTAACAATTTTTATATATTTAAAGTTACCTAATATAGAGCAGGTCGGAGTGATACGGTCGAACCAACCCACGTAAGATTTGTCCGAGGCATATCCCGCCGCGCCGCGAGAAAACAATGACGCGTCGGATGTTCCGGAGCTCCGAACGGGCCCTAGACGACGTTTTCTTGCTGCCAGGACTAACTCTAGTCGTTAGCCCTCCGGAGGAGCTGCGTTTCGATATATTATGGCCCCTGCAGCTCATTACGGCTCAGGTTCCGTGGCCTCCGGAAGTCCGGCGCGCCGATCGAGGGTGCAGCGGTCCGGGCACGTGGTTCGAGGCGCACCGCACTTCTCCGGACGGAGGGGCCCACAAAATGCCTCAAATCCCGACATCGGCGGTAGCGGTCCGGTTCGGTGGAGCCCACAAAAATGCCTAGAATCCCGACCTCGGCGGTGGCGGTCCGGTTCCCGGTGGACGGAGAAAAGGGGGTAGGGCACGTGGTTCGAGGCGCACCGGACTGCTCCGGACGGTGGGCCCACAAAATGCCTAGAATCTCGACATCGGCGGTAGCGGTCCGGTTCGGTGGGTCCCACAGAAATACCTAGAATCCCAACCTCGGTGGTAGCGGTCCCGTTCGCGATGAACGAAAAAAGGGGTAGGTCACGTGGTTCGAGGCGCTCCGGACCACTCCGGACGATGGGGCCGACAAAACGCCTAGAATCTCGACCTCGGCGGCAGCGGTCCGGTTCGGTGGGGCCCACAAGAAATGCCTAGAATCCCCACCTCGGCGGTCGCGGCCCGGTCCGGGCGCCGGTGCACGAAAAAAAGGGGAGGGAGGGGTGCAACACGAGGACTTCCCAGGAGGTCACCCATCCTAGTACTACTCTCGCCCAAACACCCTTAACTTAAGAGTTCTGATGGGATCCGGTGCATTAGTGCTGGTATGATCGCACCCGTCATACCACGCGCGCTACCCGTCCATGCGTGGCCCAGCGGACGGGGCGCGCCGTTCGAAACTCTCCTGACGGTGGGGCCGACAAAGTGCCTACCGCGCAGGTCGGAGTGATACGGTCGAACCGGCCCACGTAGGATTTGTCCGAGGCATGTCTCGTCGCGCCGCGAGGAAAAAATGACGCGCCGGATGTTTCGGGGCTCCGAACGGGCCCTAGACGACGTTTTCGTGCTGCCATGACTCCCGTCTAGTCGGTAGCCCTTCGGAGGAGTTACGTTTCGATATATTATGGCCCCCGCAGCTCATTACGGCTCAGGTTCCGTGGCCTCCAGAAGTCCGGCGCGCCGATCGACGGCGCAGCGGTCCGGGCACGTGGTTCGAGGCACACCGCACTTCTCCGGACGGAGGGGCCCACAAAATGCCTCGAATCTCGACGTCGGCGGTAGCGGTCCGGTTCGGTGGGGCCCACAAAAATGCCTAGAATCCCGACCTCGGCGGTGGCGGTCCGGTTCCCGGTGGACGGAGAAAAAGGGGTAGGGCACGTGGTTCGAGGCGCACCGGACTGCTACGGACGGTGGGGCCCACAAAATGCCTAGAATCTCGACATCGGCGGTAGCAGTCCGGTTCGGTGGGTCCCACAGAAATGCCTAGAATCCCGACCTCGGCGGTAGCGGTCCCGTTCGCGATGATCGAAAAAAGGGGTAGGGCACGTGGTTCGAGGCGCTCCGGACCACTCCGGACGGTGGGGCCGACAAAACGCCTAGAATCTCGACCTCGGCGGCAGCGGTCCGGTTCGGTGGGGCCCACAAGAAATGCCTAGAATCCCCACCTCGGCGGTCGCGGCCCGGTCCGGGCGCCGGTGCACGAAAAAAAGGGGAGGGAGGGGTGCAACACTAGGACTTCCCAGGAGGTGACCCATCCTAGTACTACTCTCGCCCAAACACCCTTAACTTAGGAGTTCTGATGGGATCCGGTGCATTAGTGCCGGTATGATCGCACCCGTCATACCACGCGCGCTACCCTTTCATGCGTGGCCCAGCGGTCGGGGCGCGCCGTTCGAAACTCTCCTAACGGTGGGGCCGACAAAGTGCCTACCGCGCAGGTCGGAGTGATACGGTCGAACCGGCCCACGTAGGATTTGTCCGAGGCATGTCCCGCCGCGCCGCGAGCAAAAAATGACGCGCCGGATGTTCCGGGGCTCCGAATGGGCCCTAGACGACGTTTTCGTGTTGCCGGGACTCCCGTCCAGTCGATAGCCCTCCGGAGGAGCTGCGTTTCGATATATTATGGCCCCCGCAGCTCATTACGGCTCAGGTTCCGTGGCCTCTGGAAGTCCGACGCGCCGATGGACGGCGCAGCGGTTCGGGCACGTGGTTCGAGGCGCACCGCACTTCTCCGGACGGAGGGGCCCACAAAATGCCTCGAATCCTGACGTCGGCGGTAGCGGTCCGGTTCGGTGGGGCCCACAAAAATGCCTAGAATCCCGACCTCGGCGGTGGCGGTCCGGTTCCCGGTGGACGGAGAAAAAGGGGTAGGGCACGTGGTTCGAGGCGCACCGGACTTCTCCGGACGGAGGGGCCCACAAAATGCCTAGAATCTCGACCTCGGCGGTAGCAGTCCGGTTCGGTGGGGCCCACAAGAAATGCCTAGAATCCCGACCTCGGCGGTAGCGGTCCCGTTCGCGATGAACGAAAAAAGGGGTAGGGCACGTGGTTCGAGGCGCTCCGGACCACTCCGGATGGTGGGGCCGACAAAACGCCTAGAATCTCGACCTCGGCGGTAGCAGTCCGGTTCGGTGGGGCCCACAAGAAATGCCTAGAATCCCCACCTCGGCGGTCGCGGCTCGGTCCGGGTGCCGGTGCACGAAAAGAAGGGGAGGGAGGGGTGGAACACGAGGACTTCCCAGGAGGTCACCCATCCTAGTTGATGCGAACCTCGCCAATATGCTGACGACACCCTACACCAAATATGGCAATGATCCCAAGATTTTCACGACGCAAGTAAGAAAAGATGGAATATACCTTGTTTATGTGAGAAACAAGGTATGGGATATGTAGATGCCACACCCAAATCCTCTAAGAAGAACTCTTAGAAAACCCCGGGTGATAAGTCTTGATTGCTTGAACGCCACAGGTAAAAAAACCCTGATAAGTTCAAAAGCTCTTTCAAGATAGAAAGAAGATAAAACCTCACAAGATATAAATTTCAAAGTGTGTGTCTCTCCAATGTTGTGGAGTGTGCCTTTTATAGGCTCAGAAAACAACCGAATGACCCACATAATAAGCTAACCTTATCTAATCTAACCACTTAATATTATCCTAAGAGATTTATTATATTTATATTTATAAATCTCTCCTTATTAATTAAATATGGACCTTCTGTTGGGCTCATCTTGGGCTCTTCATTTGGGCTTCTATTTGAATATGTGGCAATCTCTTTAATCAGCCCATATAAAGCTTCATTTGGGCCCTCTTGAAGTCTCAAGTGATCATTTATCCCGTTTGGTGACAAAGTGTCAAGCTCCATTACAGGTCTGGTTTATTAAACTTGTGAATTCGTACTCTTTTTAGTCGGATTCACATCATTCTCCCCCTCTTGAAAATGATTTGTCCTCAAATCTTCTTTTCGTTCATCACCTACATCAAAAGACATTAACTTATAAATATTTATGCTATTACTAACAATATATTTGCTAGATAACTTCCTGTTGTAATTATTACTACCGAGTTTTAACACCTTAAATAATCTCTCTAATCTATGAAATTTTGATAGTTTTCTATTCATAAACCATCCATTCCTCATATGTAAACTAACCCAAATCCCTGGATCAAAAACAACTTTCATGAAACTCTTGTTGTAAAGATTAATATTTTCTTGAGTCTGCCGTTTTCTATCCAATGGATTAAAATCATGGATAATCTCCATTGGTGATAACTTAGTTACTGAATAAATATAACGATTATATGCAAACACAATATGTGGTAAACATGCAGTTGAAAATAGTGGTTTTGTAACCAACACAGTATTCCAAGAAAAATTAAGCAAGTTAGTATCAATGATTGTAGACAAAATGTACCTTTCAGAGAATGTATGAGAAACTACATTTTTCATACCTTGCTTACACTTGATCACATAACCAGATGTATAAATGAATTCTACCCACCTTGCATGATACTCATTCAGCTTGAGGGCTACTCCGCTGAACTTTTCATTATAATATGCAATTGATCTTCTTTCCTAACTTACCAAGTAAGGTGTTTGCCAATCTTGAATTACCTTAATTTTCTTGTCAATGGCAATCCCTTCAAAACTTATAACATATCCAGGAAATACAAGTTTACCCAAACATAATACGCAATTTTTCAATTTGGCAAACAAATGATCTTTCCTAAGAACTTGCAAGGAAATTTTTAAATATCCTTCATGTTTATCTAAGTAATTGTTGTATATTATGATTTTATCAAAATATATGTCAACAAAATTTTTAATAAAAGCATGTAGGATATAATTTATTAACCTCATAAAAGTGTTATATGCATTAGTCAAACTAAAAATTATAGCCAACCATTCATATAAACCTAGTTTTACTTTCAATGCAGTTTTCAATCCATAATTAGCTTTCTTTCGAATTTCAGAATATTCACTCTTGTGATTAAATTTTGAAAACAAATAGTTTTCATGCAACTCATCTAATATAATATTTACTTGAGGAATAGAGTGAATATACATTACCTTCATATGGTAGATGATTCGAAAACCAACACATCTTCGCCAAATTTTGTCTTTCTTAGGCATTTGCACAATACCTGAAATCATGTTATCCCGTGTATATCCTAGCTTCATCAAATTTAGGATTTGGTGTTGAATTTGATACTTGATTTCTCGATCAGGTTGCAAACTAGGAGTTTTCTTCTTAGGAATGACATTCTTGAATTCCTGCATAAGAGAAATACTAATGCTCGGCAAATATCCGACAATATGGTGAGTAAAACATAAATCCTTGTACATAAGTACTGTAAGAATAGAATATGGAATTGTATCTCTCTTGATCTCATCTTTTCTCTCCATAAAATTATTTTTACTCTTTTTTCTTTGTATTATGGTTTTTCTCTCTTCTTTTTCAATATTGCCTTTTCTCTCATCATTTTCAATTTCGGCTTTTCTCTCTCGGAATTTTCTCTGTTCTTTTTCATTATTGCCTTTTGTCTCTTCCTCTTCAATCATGGCTTTTCTCTCTTGTCTTTCTGCTATTTTCTTTTCATTTGCCTTTTTCTTTTTCAACTGATCCTGAAAAACTTGTTGTAAAGTAAGAGGTACAAGAGATATTGATCTATTATTCATCACAAATGAGTACCTATCTGTTAATCTATCATATGTAACGTGACGATCTAACTTCCAAGGTTCTCCCAATAAAATATGACATGCTTGCATTGGTACTACATCACATAATATTTCATCCTGATATTTCCCAATAGAGAAGGACACTATCACCTGTTGGGTTACCTCGAGTTTGGGTTGATCACTTAGCCTTTGAATTTGATATGGCTTTGGATGCTTTGTTGCATGTAATGCCAACTTCTCCACAAGCTCGGTGCTAGCAAAGTTAGTGCAGCTTTCCTCATCTATGATAACAGAACAAACTCTATTTTTCATAGAACAACGAGTATGAAATAGATTCTCACGTTGGTTGTCCATGACGTCATCAATCCATGGCCTTTCACTTGGAGTACATTGATTGATGCAATCGTGTCCGGCGCTATCACAATCAACTTGAAGATCTTCAAATTCCTCAAGTTCTTGAGTATCGAAACTCCTAGATTGAAAGCACCAAGGTTGTTGTTCAACAGAAGTATGTTGATGTGAACGACGTATCACACCTTCCTCCAAGCGATCCATTCGCGTGTGAAGTGGCTCAAATCCAGACTTTACAACTTGTTTCATCGTGGCTTTCCAATCTAGATTTTGAACGGGCTGAGGAAAACTGGCTTCTTTCCATGTGTTTTCTCTTTGTTGGAAATTGTAATCCTGCCAATTGTTAGAAACAAAAGAATCTCGCAAATCTCCCTTACATGTTTCTCTCAAACACTCCTGTTTAAAACTCAAATGGCCTTTTCTTAAAGATTTAAAACACTCTTGCCTTTTTCCACTCATATGTCTTCTTTCAATCTGAATTGAACTTTAAAAACAAATCATTTTCTTTACGAAGCAGTTCAACTTGAGGGACAATCAAGACATATCGATAAAGGTTTCCAAAAAGTAATTCCAAAGAATTTAAATGAGAAGAAAGAAATTAAGATGGAATGAAGTAATAGACTTAGATATAGCAGAATAAGAATGAGATATAAGATATAATTGTGTGCCTCCTTTTTTTTTTTTTGCCTTTTTTTTCCACGATTTTTTTTGCTCTTTTTTTTAGCACGAACTATTTTTTTCTTTTTTTTTTAGCACGAACTTTTTTTTGCTCTTTCTTTTTTGGCACGAATTTTTTTTTGGCTTTTTTTCTCCTTTTTTTTTAACCTACTGAAGAGAAGATTAATAGAAGGATATGATAATTTTTTTATAGAGAATAGAAATAGGTAGAGAAGATAAAAAAAAGAACTAGATAAAAAGATGGGATGGAACTTGCCGTGTAACCGTGTGCTCTGATACCAACTGATGTGAACCTCGCCAATATGCTGACGACACCCTACACCAAATATGGCAACGATCCCAAGACTTTCACGACGCAAGTACGAAAAGATGGGATATACCTTGTTTATGTGAGAACAAGGTATGAGATATGTAGACGCCACACCCAAATCCTCTAAGAAGAACTCTTAGAAAACCCCGGGTGATAAGTCTTGATTGCCTGAACGCCACAGGTAAAAACCTGATAAGTTCAAAAGCTCTTTCAAGATAGAAAGAAGACCAAACCTCACAAGATATAAATTCCAAAGTGTCCGTCTCTCCAATGCTGTGGAGTATGCCTTTTATAGGCTCAGAAAATAACCGAATGACCCACATAATAAGCTAACCTTATCTAATCTAACCACCTAATATTATCCTAAGAGATTTATTATATTTATAAATCTCTCCTTATTAATTAAATTTGAACCTTCTCTTGGGCTCATCTTGGGCTCTTCATTTTGGGCTTCTATTTGAATATTCAGCAATTTCTTTAATCAGCCCATATAAAGCTTCTTTGAATCTTTTAGCCCTTGACCTTGTGACTGGGCCCTCTTGAAGTCTCAAATAATCATTTATCCCATTTGGTGACAAAGTGTTTAGCTCCATTCCACATTCGGTTGATTGGACTTGTGAATTTGTAAACTCTTTTGTCAGATTCACATCAAATATTTAGGGGATAAACTAATTTGTTTCCATTTTATTGCATTACCTAACTTTGTTCAATTATTTAAACTTAATTGTGAAGTATCAAAAATAGGCAGTTTAGATATATTGAAAATATATTTTAGTGAAAAGTTGAGCAAAGTAGCATTCAACTATCATACTTATGATAATGAGATATTTATGTTTTCTCAACCTCTACAAATATGGCAGCTAAGGCAAAAAGAATCTATTATTCACATGAATCATGTATTTGATTTTCATATTAAGAGGATGTATAGGTTGAAGAAGCGTCATGCAAGGTTGGTGGTTTTCATCAAGACTTTTCCATATGTGATCGAGTATAGACAAGGTGATGAAGGAAAAGAAGATTTGAGGACAAATCATTTTCAAGAGGGGGAGAATGATATGAATCCGAACAAAGAGACTACGAATTCACAAGTCCAAACAAACGAACCTGTAATGGAGCTGAATAGTTTGTCACCAAATGGGACAAATGATTATTTGAGACTTCAAGAGGGCCCAATCACAAGGTCAAGGGCTAAAAGATTCAAAGAAGTTTTATATGGGCTGATTAAAGAGATTGTTGAATATTCAAATAGAAGCACAAATGAAGAGCCCAAGAGAAAGTCCAGATTTAATTAATAAGGAGATAAGGTTAGATTAGATAAGGATAATATTAAGTGGTTCGATTAGATAAGGTTAGCTTATTATGTGGGTCATTCGGTTATTTTCAGAGCCTATAAAAGGCATACTCCACAGCATTGGAGAGACACACACTTTGGAATTTATATCTTGTGAGGTTTTGTCTTCTTTCTATCTTGAAAGAGCTTTTAAACTTATCAGGTTTTTACCTGTGGCGTTCAAGCAATCAAGACTTATCACCCGGGGTTTTCTAAGAGTTCTTCTTAGAGGATTTGGGTGTGGCGTCTACATATCCCATACCTTATTTCTCACATAAACAAGGTATATTCCATCTTTTCTTACTTGCGTCGTGAAAGTCTTGGGATCGTTGCCATATTTGGTGTAGGGTGTCGTCAGCATATTGGCGAGGTTCGCATCAAAGGTGTCCTTTTAACCTACACTTTTCCTGGATAAATATAAAACAAAACTGCACAAAATTTTAAACTTATCATACCTGTCCTATAGGCATATTAGCATGTGGTCTTTGGGGGTAGTCTTTCTGGGGTTACCTGAAAGGGATATAAGGGAGGGGGTGAGTACAATGACTCAGTGAATAGGTTTTCAAAATTTTAACTTTTAGGGAAAATGATTGATTCAAAGTGTGTGAGATTCCTTATTCTCTTTTAAAAACCTTTTATTTTCAAATTCCGGTATTTATTACCATTTTTTATTAATCACGGTTAGTCATCACCCAATACACATCCTTCATCATGAAGGTAAAACACACAATCGCAGGCTAGACTGTCCACTAAACCCACTTATGGCGTTGGAGCGACTTTACTAGCCACCTAGATAGAAGTATGTTCACTACTACCTTGAGAATGAGTGGATGTTGGTGACATCCGACCCTCCATCCTGTATCAAATCTATGTGTCCATATGAGGATAGACACCTCATCCTGTCCCTACCCCGATCTCATGCACTTCAAGGTACTTCGAGCTTCGCAAGACTTCTAGTACGACTAACTACCCTTACATCCACCAGGTCGTCGAGAGCCCATAGACACATCACTAACCCTCTTGGGCATCTTGAAGGTCCCATAACACAGTGCATGCACAATCAACATTTTTCACATAATGCCATATAATCTATGGTGCCACTAGTCCAGCGGCCCCGACCCTCAACTTGACCTGTAACTGTTTGTCTTGACTAGTCCAGAAACTTGTCATGTCGCACTACCACTAGTTGACTGAGTATGTCGATCCTGTGTTGGTACCATGGCCAAACAATTCATTTACTTAAGTTTTCATGGCATATAAATAATGTTTGTTTACGAGCTCCTGCTTGTGCCAACTAGCCTAGGGCCCACTGTACGAGATTTTCAAAATCGGGCATATTAGCCCCCAAGTTCAAAAATCGAGGCCTCTAGCCTAACAGAGCTATTCGAGCTCCCGTCAAGAATGTCTCCCAAAATGTTTAAGCAGTGGCACACATTTAGGGGAGGGCACTTTTGACAAAAATATATTTCTCAATTGTCAATCATACCAACCGAGTATGAGGACATCTATGATTATAACCGATAAGCGGGTTTTCCACTTCCTTCGAGTAAGTTTCATCATACCAACCGGGTACGATCTACTTACACCTGTGTATGATATAAAAATCCCACTCACCCGTTAATGTAGTGAAATTCCTCTTAGCCGTTTTGTTGTCCTTACTCGAACTTGTCTTAGCTCGCATTCTCGGTACTTCATGTTCCTACATGATATGAACATTCTTGTTCATTATTCTTTGGCCTAATAGCCCTCATTCATCCCAAATGAATGAGAAAACCAATCTTTTCCTTTATTTGCAATTAGGTCCACACAGTTATTTTTCTTTAACTTTAAGTCCATAATGCTGGTTTTTCCTCAAATTGAGTCCCAGAACTTTTAAAATTCATCTTAGGATCTCAATTTATTCGATCTAGGCAGATAGCTTTGAAACTTACCATCGGGGGCGCGACGGTCCGAGCTTTCGATCTAGGCAGATAGCTTATGTCCTAAGGTTCCTCCTAGGATCAAGAATTGTATCAATTGATGCCGAATGGAGAGAGAATTTCATCATCCAAGTTCTGTCAGTTCTCTCTCTAGCACTAGTGATGTGAATCCGACTAAAGAGAGTACGAATTCACAAGTTCAATAAACCAGACCTGCAATGGAGCTGAACACTTTGTTACCAATTGGGATAAATGATCACTTGAGATTTCAAGAGGGCCCAATCACAAGGTCAAGGGCTAAAAGATTCAAAAAAAGCTTTATATGGGCTGATTAAAAAGATTGCTGAATATTCAAATAGAAGCCCAAATGAAGAGCCCAAGATGAGCCCAACAGAAGGTCCAGATTTAATTAATAAGGAGAGATTTATAAATATAATAAATCTCTTAGGATAATATTAAGTAGTCAGATTAGATAAGGTTAGCTTATAACCATAATAGATTTTTTCCACATTATGTGGGTCATTTGGTTGTTTTCTGAGCCTATAAAAGGCATACTCCACAGCATTAGAGAAACACACTTTGGAATTTATATCTTGTGAGGTTTTGTCTTCTTTCTATCTTGAAAGAGCTTTTGAACTTATCAGGTTTTTACCTGTGGCGTTCAAGCAATCAAGACTTATCACCCGGGGTTTTCTAAGAGTTTTTCTTAGAGGATTTGGGTGTGGCGTCTACATATCCCATACCTTGTTTTTCACATAAACAAGGTATATTCCATCTTTTCGCACTTGCGTCGTGAAAGTCTTGGGATCGTTGCCATATTTGGTGTAGGGTGTCGTTAGCATATTGGCGAGAATTTCATCATCGAAGTTCTGTCAGTTCTCTCTCTAGCATTAGTAAAAAATTATAGAAGGGAGTCGAATTGGCTTATCTTTTAGCTCTAATTTACCTGTAGGAAGGCTGTGGAGGTGTTGGAGGGCTCGGTTTAGTATGAGAAGGGATCGTATTGGCCGATTTTAGCTTGGCCAAAATAGGGTAGCTTCGGTCCGTCAGAGCTGCTTCACTATTCGATCACACTGGCATTCCTCCATTGACCATCGGAGCAAATGGAGACTACAGGCGTGTAGCTGACTTCTCCCCAATTCTAAATATCTCGACCACGCCTTCTTTAGCTAAAAAAAGACCCTACATCGGAGCTTTGGTTCGAGCTTCGACAAAAATTGGAGCAACTGAGAGAGAATGGAGTTTTTAGGTGTGGAGAAGATGAATGAGGAGGGGCTCTTTATTTAGGAAGCTCGGAGACTTCTTGGTCGTCCAATTCCTGTAACTCACTCACCAGAGACTTTTCAGATTTTCCAATGCTACGCGATTTTCTAGCGAGTGAATAGTATTGTCATCTAAACGAAGAAGATGACACTATTCTGAATTGGACAAGACCGACCCGAACTGGGTTCAAAGCTTAAACCGGTCGGTTCACCCTGAATTTGACCGAATTTATCAAATCTAAAAATTTATAAATTCATTTTTTATCCAATGGTGGACTCAAATCTCAAATTTGAATTTTTTAAGCCACCTAGAAAAGTTAATTTAGCATATGATTCAATAGTGGTTTAAACCGGTTAAATCTAGTTCCCATGAACAGGTTTGGTTATCATCTCCAATTCATCCTTAAGTCTTTTTCCATGGCTTTTGGGATTCTTTGGGTCACTCAGGATCCATAAAATTCCCAGTTTGACGTAATAATATGACGTAAAAATATTCAAATAATGTGTTATGAGAGTAAGAGATTAAAAAATTAAACTATGTACATAAAAGTACACAATGTTATGATATGAATCCGACCAAAGAGACTACGAATTCACAAGTCCAAAGAAACGAACCTGTAATGGAGCTGAATAGTTTGTCACCAAATGGGACAAATGATTATTTGAGACTTCAAGAGGGCCCAATCACAAGGTCAAGGGCTAAAAGATTCAAATAAGTTTTATATGGGCTGATTAAAGAGATTGTTGAATATTCAAATAGAAGCCCAAATGAAGAGCCCAAGAGAAAGTCCAGATTTAATTAATAAGGAGATAAGGTTAGATTAGATAAGGATAATATTAAGTGGTTAGATTAGATAAGGTTAGCTTATTATATGGGTCATTCGGTTGTTTTCTGAGCCTATAAAAGGCATACTTCACAGCATTGGAGAGGCACACTTTGGAATTTATATCTTGTGAGGTTTTGTCTTCTTTCTATCTTGAAAGAGCTTTTGAACTTATCAGGTTTTTACCTGTGGCGTTCAAGCAATCAAGACTTATCACCCGGGGTTTTCTAAGAGTTCTTCTTAGAGGATTTGGGTGTGGCGTCTACATATCCCATACCTTGTTTTTCACATAAATAAGGTATATTCCATCTTTTCGCACTTGCGTCGTGAAAGTCTTGGGATCGTTGCCATATTTGGTGTAGGGTGTCGTCAGCATATTGGCGAGGTTCGCATCACCTTGAGGTAAGGTATGTCTAGTTATGACAAACTCTATGGAGGGAGTAAATAATATTAAGGAAAAGGAATTTCTTAAGCGAAGGTTGAAAGAGCTTTTGAACTTATCAGGTTTTTACCTGTGGCGTTCAAGCAATCAAGACTTATCACCCGGGGTTTTCTAAGAGTTCTTCTTAGAGTTCTTCTAAGCAGGTGAAATTTGGGGGAAATTGGGGATTTTTGAAATTCAAAGGACCAAAATGCAATTTTATAAAATTGTGGGTCAATTGGGCATGAAAATGATGTTGGAGGATCAATTGAGGAATTTTGGAATTTTTGGGGCAAAACTTACCATTTTTGTAAAGGAAGGGCAAAATCGTAATTTTGGAAAAGTTGGGGGACCAAATTGTAAATTTGGGAAATTAAACCTCTTTGTGCGAAATTAAATAATTTGAGGTCCTAAGATAAATTTCAAAAGTTTCGGGACTCAAATTTAGGAAAAACTTAGCAATAGGGTCTTAAAGTTAAAGAAAAATAACTTTAGGGACCAAATTGTAAATATACATAAAGTTGGCTTTTCTCTCTTCTATTTCTCTTTCTTCCTTTTCAACATTGCCTTTTGTATCTTTCTTTTCAATCATGGCTTTTATCTCTTCTTGTTTTTCTGCTATTTTCTTTTCATTTGCCTTTTTCCTTTTCAATTGATCCTCATGTATTTGCTGTAGAGTCATAGGTACAAGAGATATTGGTCTATTATGCATCACAAATGAGTACCTATTTGTTAATCTATCATGTGTAACTTTACGATCAAACTTCCAAGGCTGTCCCAATAGAATATGGCATGCTTGCATTGGCACCACATCACATAATACCTCATCCTTATATCTTCCAATAAAGAATGAAACCAACACTTGCTTGGTTACCTCTAGTTTGTGGTGATCGTTCAATCTTTGAATTTGATAAGGCTTCGGATGCTTCAGTGTAGGTAATGCCAACTTCTCCACAAGCTCGGTGCTAGCCATATTAGTGCAGCTTCCTTCATCTATGATAACAGAACAAACTCTATTTTTCATAGAACAACGAGTATGAAATAAATTCTCACGTTGGTTGTCCATGACGTCATCAATCCATGGCCTTTCACTTGGAGTACATTGATTGATGCAATCATGTCCGGCGCTATCACAATTAACTTGAAGATCATCAAATTCCTTGAGTTCTTGAGTATCGAAACGCCTAGATTGAAAGTACCAAGGTTGTTGTTCCACGGAAGTATGTTGATGTGAACGACGTATCACACCTTCCTCCAAGCGATCCATTCGCGTGTGAAGTGGCTCAAATCCAGACTTTACAACTTGTTTCATCGTGGCTTTCCAATCTAGATTTTGAACGGGCTGAGGAAAACTGGCTTCTTTCCATGTGTTTTCTCTTTGTTGGAAATTGTAATCCAGCCAATTGTTAAAAACAAAAGAACCTCGCAACTCTCCCTTACATGTTTCTCTCAAACACTCCTGTTTAAAACTCAAATGGCCTTTTCTTAAAGATTTAAAACACTCTTGCCTTTTTCCACTCATATGTCTTCTTTCAATCTGAATTGAACTTTAAAAACAAATCATTTTTTTTACGAAGCAGTTCAACTTGAGGGACAATCAAGACATATCGATAAAGGTTTCCAAAAAGTAATTCCAAAGAATTTAAATGAGAAGAAAGAAATTAAGATGGAATGAAGTAATAGACTTAGATATAGCAGAATAAGAATGAGATATAAGATATAATTGTGTGCCTCCTTTTTTTTCTTTTGCCTTTTTTTTCCACGATTTTTTTTTGCTCCTTTTTTTTTAGCACGAACTTTTTTTGCTTTCTTTTTTTGGCACGAATTGTTTTTTTGGCTTTCTTTTTTCTCTTTTTTTTAACCTACTGAAGAGAAGAAGATAGATAGAAGAATATGATATTTTTTTATAGAGTATAGAAATAGGTAGAGAAGATAAAAAGAAGAACTAGATAAAAAAAATGGTATGGAACTTGCCGTGCAACCGTGTGCTCTGATACAAACTGATGCGAACCTCGCCAATATGCTGACGACACCCTACACCAAATATGGCAACGATCCCAAGACTTTCACGACGCAAGTGCGAAAAGATGGAATATACCTTGTTTATGTAAGAAACAAGGTATGGGATATGTAGACGCCACACCCAAATCCTCTAAGAAGAACTCTTAGAAAACCCCGGGTGATAAGTCTTGATTGCTTGAACGCCACAGGTAAAAACCTGATAAGTTCAAAAGCTCTTTCAAGATAGAAAGAAGACAAAACCTCACAAGATATAAATTCCAAAGTCTGTGTCTCCAATGCTGTGGAGTATGCCTTTTATAGGCTCAGAAAATAACCGAATGACCCACATAATAAGCTAACCTTATCTAATCTAACCACCTAATATTATCTTAAGAGATTTATTATATTTATAAATCTCTCCTTATTAATTAAATTTGAACCTTCTCTTGGGCTCATCTTGGGCTCTTCATTTTGGGCTTCTATTTGAATATTCAGCAATCTCTTTAATCAGCCCATATAAAGCTTCTTTGAATCTTTTAGCCCTTGACCTTGTGACTGGGCCCTCTTGAAGTCTCAAATAATCATTTATCCCATTTGGTGACAAAGTGTTTAGCTCCATTCCACGTTCGGTTGATTGGACTTGTGAATTTGTAAACTCTTTTGTCAGATTCACATCATTCTCCCCCTCTTGAAAATGATTTGTCCTCAAATCTTCTTTTCCTTCATCACCTACATCAAAAGACATTAACTTATAAATATTTATGCTATTATTACTAACAATAGATTTGCTAGATAACTTCCTGTTATAATTATTACTATCGAGTTTTAACACCTTAAATAATCCCTCTAATCTAAGAAATTTTGATAGTTTTCTATTCATAAACCATTCATTCCTCATATGTAAACTAACCCAAATCCCTGGATCAAAAACAACTTTCATGAAACTCTTGTTGTAAAGATTAATATTTTCTTGAGTCTGTTGTTTTCTATCCAATGGATTAAAATCATGGATAATCTCTATTGGTGATAACTTAGTTACTGAATAAATATAACGATTATATGCAAACACAATATGTGGTAAACATGCAGTTGAAAATAGAAGTTTTGTAACCAACACAGTATTCCAAGAAAAATTAAGCAATTTAGTATCAATGATTGTAAGAAAGACATACCTTCGTGATAGTGCATCAATAACTATATATTTCATACCTTGTCTATACTCGATCACATATGGAAAAGTCTTGATGAAAACTACCAACCTTGCATGACGCTTCTTCAACCTATACTTCCTCTTAATATGCAAATCAAATACATGATTCATGTGAATAATAGATCCTTTTTGCCTTGGCTGCCATATTTGTAGAGGTTGAGAAAACATGAATATCTCATTATCATAAGTATGATAGTTGAATGCTACTTTGCTCAACTTTTCACTAAAATATATTTTTAATATATCTAAACTGCCTATTTTTGATACTTCACAATTAAGTTTAAATAATTTAACAAAGTTAGGTAATGCAATAAAAAGGAAACTACTTAGTTTATCCCCTAAATATTTGAATATATTTTCTTGCACATCACATAATTTAAATAAAATATTCTTTTCTAAAAACATAGTGAGAGGTAAATGACAACTATTAAATTTAGAAACATAATCTATATAAAAGTAAGTTAATCTAAGAAAACTTCTCATCTCACTTACCAAATAAGATATTGACCAACCTTGAGTTGCTTTAATTTCCTTTTTAATTACAATCCATTTAGAAATAGTGACATATTGAGAAAATATAAGATTATTAATACCATATATATATTTCCTAAAAATATTAAAGGCCACTTTTAAATATATTTCATGTTCATCTGAGGACATATTAGATATATAATTAGATATTATTATATAATCAAAATATATATCAACCAATTTTTCAATAAAATTATTTAAGAAATAATTCACTATCATAATAGAAGTATAAGTTGCATTATTCAAACAAAATATCATAATCAACCAATCATATAAACCAGGTTTTATCTTTAATGCATTTTTCAATTTATATTTATCTTTAATTCAAAATTTATTATATTTACTTTTAAAATTTATTTTTGCAATCAAATAAGATACATACAAATCATCTAACATATGATCTAAATAAGGAATAGAGTATCGAAAATATACCTGGGTACTGTCAATAACTCGACAATCAATGTATGCTTGATAAGTCTTATCCCGTTTGGATAGTTGCACAACTGGTGGATTAATTCTCCTTGGTATAATTCTCTTTGTCATCAGCTTTATGACTTGGTGTTGAGTTTGATGCTTGATTCCTTGAGTTAGTGCTAAACCACGAGATTTCTTCATTATAGCATGCTTAAATTCCTGCAAAAAAGATATAATATTGCTCGGCAGATATCCGACAATGGGGTTAGTATTTAAAAATATATCCTTGTACATAGGTACTGTAAGGACATGTAAACTTATAAAATTATTTTTACTCTCCTTCTTTTCAATTATGACTTTTTTCTTTTCTTTTTCAAACTTGGCTTTTCTCTCTTCTGTTTCTCGTTCTTCCTTTTCAACATTGCCTTTTGTATCTTTTTTTTCAATCATGGCATTTATCTCTTCTTGTTTTTCTGCTTTTTTCTTTTCATTTACCTTTTTCTTTTTCAATTGATCCTCATGTATTTGCTGTAGAGTCATAGGTACAAGAGATATCGGTCTATTATGCATCACAACTGAGTACCTATTTGTTAATCTATCATGTGTAACTTTACGATCAAACTTCCAAGGTTGTCCCAATAGAATATGGCATGCTTGCATTGGCACCACATCACATAATACCTCATCCTTATATCTTCCAATAAAGAATGAAACCAACACTTGCTTGGTTACCTCGAGTTTGTGGTGATCGTTCAATCTTTGAATTTGATAAGGCTTCGAATGCTTCAGTGTAGGTAATGCCAACTTCTCCACAAGCTCGGTGCTAGCCATATTAGTGCAGCTTCCTTCATCTATGATAACAGAACAAACTCTATTTTTCATAGAACAACGAGTATGAAATAAATTCTCACGTTGGTTGTCCATGACGTCATCAATCCATGGCCTTTCACTTGGAGTACATTGATTGATGCAATCATGTCCGGCGTTATCACCATTAACTTGAAGATCTTCAAATTCCTTGAGTTCTTGAGTATCGAAACGCCTAGATTGAAAGCACCAAGGTTGTTGTTCCACGGAAGTATGTTGATGTGAACGACGTATCACACCTTCCTCCAAGCGATCCATTCGCGTGTGAAGTGGCTCAAATCCAGACTTTACAACTTGTTTCATCGTGGCTTTCCAATCTAGATTTTGAACGGGCTGAGGAAAACTGGCTTCTTTCCATGTGTTTTCTCTTTGTTGGAAATTGTAATACAGCCAATTGTTAAAACAAAAGAACCTCGCAACTCTCCCTCACATGTTTCTCTCAAACACTCCTGTTTAAAACTCAAATGGCTTTTTTTTAAGTATTTAAAACACACTTGCCTTTTTCCACTTATATGTCTTCTTTCTATTTGAATTGAACTTTAAAAACAAATCATTTTTTTTATGAAGCAGTTCAACTTGAGGGACAATCAAGACATATCGATAAAGGTTTCCAAAAAGTAATTCTAAAGAATTTAAATGAGAAGAAAGAAATTAAGATGGAAGGAAGTAATAGACTTAGATATAGCAGAATCAGAATTAGATATAAGATAGAATTGTGTGCCACTTTTTTTTTGCCTTGTTTTCACGAATTTTTTTTTTGCTCTTTTTTTTAGCACGAACTTTTTTCCTTTCTTTTTTTGGCACGAATTGTTTTTTTGGCTTTTTTTTCTCTTTTTGTGATGCGAACCTCGCCAATATGCTGACGACACCCTACACCAAATATGGCAACGATCCCAAGACTTTCACGACGCAAGTACGAAAAGATGGGATATACCTTGTTTATGTGAGAACAAGGTATGAGATATGTAGACGCCACACCCAAATCCTCTAAGAAGAACTCTTAGAAAACCACGGGTGATAAGTCTTGATTGCCTGAACGCCACAGGTAAAAACCTGATAAGTTCAAAAGCTCTTTCAAGATAGAAAGAAGACCAAACCTCACAAGATATAAATTCCAAAGTGTGTGTCTCTCCAATGTTGTGGAGTGTGCCTTTTATAGGCTCAGAAAACAACCGAATAACCCACATAATAAGCTAACCTTATCTAATCTAACCACTTAATATTATCCTAAAAGATTTATTATATTTATAAATCTCTCCTTATTAATTAAATCTGGACCTTCTGTTGGGCTCATCTTGGGCTCTTCATTTGGGCTTCTATTTGAATATGCAGCAATCTCTTTAATCAGCCCATATAAAGCTTCATTTGGGCCCTCTTGAAGTCTCAAGTGATCATTTATCCCGTTTGGTGACAAAGTGTTCAGCTTCATTGCAGGTCTGGTTTTTGTTAAACTTGTGAATTCGTACTCTCTTTAGTCGGATTCACATCATTCTCCCCCTCTTGAAAATGATTTGTCCTCAAATCTTCTTTTCCTTCATCACCAACATCAAAAGACATTAACTTATAAATATTTATGCTATTACTAACAATATATTTGCTAGATAACTTCCTGTTGTAATTATTACTACCGAGTTTTAACACCTTAAATAATCCCTCTAATCTACGAAATTTTGATAGTTTTCTATTCATAAACCATCCATTCCTCGTATGTAAACTAACCCAAATCCCTGGATCAAAAACAACTTTCATGAAACTCTTGTTGTAAAGATTAATATTTTCTTGAGTCTGCTGTTTTCTATCCAATGGATTAAAATCATGGATAATCTCCATTGGTGATAACTTAGTTACTGAATAAATATAACGATTATATGCAAACACAATATGTGGTAAATATGCAGTTGAAAATAGAGGTTTTGTAACCAACACAGTATTCCAAGAAAAATTAAGCAAGTTAGTATCAATGATTGTAGACAAAATGTACCTTTCAGATAATGTATGAGAAACTACATTTTTCATACCTTGCTTACACTTGATCACATAACCAGATGTATAAATGAATTCTACCCACCTTGCATGATACTCATTCAGCTTGAGGGCTACTCCGCTGAACTTTTCAT
Organism: Trapa incisa; assembly: GCA_030064435.1. NCBI lineage: Eukaryota > Viridiplantae > Streptophyta > Magnoliopsida > Myrtales > Lythraceae > Trapa > Trapa incisa. The sequence continues at coordinate 13,059,138 of CM057768.1, read as the reverse complement.
TATAATATGCAATTGATTTTCTTTCCTGACTTACCAAGTAAGGTGTTTGCCAATCTTGAATTACCTTAATTTTCTTATCAATGGCAATCCCTTCAAAACTTATAACATATCCAGGAAATACAAGTTTACCCAAACATAATACGCAATTTTTCAATTTGGCAAACAAATGATCTTTCCTAAGAACTTGCAAGGAAATTTTTAAATATCCTTCATGTTTATCTAAGTAATTGTTGTATATTATGATTTTATCAAAATATATGTCAACAAAATTTTTAATAAAAGCATGTAGGATATAATTTATTAACCTCATAAAAGTGTTATATGCATTAGTCAAACTAAAAATTATAGCCAACCATTCATATAAACCAAGTTTTACTTTCAATGCAGTTTTCAATCCATAATTAGCTTTCTTTCGAATTTCAGAATATTCACTCTTGTGATTAAATTTTGAAAACAAATAGTTTTCATTCAACTCATCTAATATAATATTTACTTGAGGAATAGAGTGAAGATACATTACCTTCATATGGTAGATGATTCGAAAACCAACACATCTTCGCCAAATTTTGTCTTTTTTAGGCATTTGCACAATACCTGAAGTCATGTTATCCCGTGTATATCCTAGCTTCATCAAATTTAGGATTTGGTGTTGAATTTGATACTTCATTTCTCGATCAGGTTGCAAACTAGGAGTTTTCTTCTTAGGAATGACATTCTTGAATTCCTGCATAAGAGAAATACTAATGCTCGGCAAATATCCGACAATATGGTGAGTAAAACATAAATCCTTGTACATAAGTACTGTAAGGATAGAATATGGAATTGTATCTCTCTTGATCTCATCTTTTCTCTCCATAAAATTATTTTTACTCTTTTTTCTTTGTATTATGGCTTTTCTCTCTTCTTTTTCAATATTGCCTTTTCTTTCATCATTTTCAATTTCGGCTTTTCTCTGTTCTTTTTCATTATTGCCTTTTGTCTCTTCCTCTTCAATCATGGCTTTTCTCTCTTGTCTTTCTGCTATTTTCTTTTTATTTGCCTTTTTCTTTTTCAACTGATCCTGAAAAACTTGTTGTAAATTAAGAGGTACAAGAGATATTGATCTATTATTCATCACGAATGAGTACCTATCTGTTAATCTATCATATATAACGTGACGATCTAACTTCCAAGGTTCTCCCAATAAAATATGACATACTTGCATTGGTACTACATCACATAATATTTCATCCTGATATTTCCCAATAGAGAAGGACACTATCACCTGTTGGGTTACCTCGAGTTTGGGTTGATCACTCAGCCTTTGAATTTGATATGGCTTTGGATGCTTTGTTGCATGTAATGCCAACTTCTCCACAAGCTCGGTGCTAGCAAAGTTAATGCAGCTTTCCTCATCTATGATAACAGAACAAACTCTATTTTTCATAGAACAACGAGTATGAAATAGATTCTCATGTTGGTTGTCCATGACGTCATCAATCCATGGCCTGTTCCAAGTAGTAAGTTGATTGATGGAATTGAGATTGATGTTGCCGCGATTAACTTGGAGATCATCGAACTCCCCCAGTTCCTGTGGTTCGAAGCATCGAGATCGACTCCTCCACGGTCGTTCAATGGAAGTATGTGAGTGTCGTCTCACACCTTCCTCCAAGCGATCCATTCGCGTATGAAGTGGCTCAAATTCAGACTTCATTATCTGTTTCATTTGACTCTTCATTGCTTTCCATTGTAGGTTTTGAATAGGCGACATGAAACCCTCTCCTTTCATTGTGTTTCCTTGTCGTTGGGCCTTCTGAACCTGATAATTGTTAGAAAGAAAAGAACCTCGCAACTCTCCCTCACATGTTTCTCTCAAACACTCATGTTTCACACTCAAATGGCTTTTTCTTAAAGATTTAAAACACTCTTGCCTTTTTCCACTCATATGTCTTCTTTCAATCTGAATTGAACTTTAAAAACAAATCGTTTTTTTACGAAGCAGTTCAACTTGAGGGACAATCAAGACATATCAATAAAGGTTTCCAAAAAGTAATTCAAAGAATTTAAATGAAAAGAAGGGAATTAAGATGGAATGAAGTAATAGATTTAGATATAGCAGAATAAGAATGAGATATAAGATATAATTGTGTGCCTCCTTTTTTTTCTTTTGCCTTTTTTTTCCACGGTTTTTTTTTGCTCTTTTTTTTTTTGCACGAACTTTTTTTTTGCTCTTTTTTTTTTTGCACGAACTTTTTTTTTGTTCTTTTTTTTTTTAGCACGAACTTTTTTTTTGGCTCTTTCTTTTTTGGCACGAATATTTTTTTGGCTTTTTTTTAACCTACTGAAGAGAAGATTAATAGAAGAATATGATAATTTTTTTATAGAGAATAGAAATAGGTAGAGAAGATAAAAAAAAAGAACTAGATAAAAAAAATGGTATGGAACTTGCCGTGCAACCGTGTGCTCTGATACCAACTGATGCGAACCTCGCCAATATGCTGACGACACCCTACACCAAATATGGCAACGATCCCAAGACTTTCACGACGCAAGTACGAAAAGATGGGATATACCTTGTTTATGTGAGAACAAGGTATGAGATATGTAGACGCCACACCCAAATCCTCTAAGAAGAACTCATAGAAAACCCTGGGTGATAAGTCTTGATTGCCTGAACGCCACAGGTAAAAACCTGATAAGTTCAAAAGCTCTTTCAAGATAGAAAGAAGACCAAACCTCACAAGATATAAATTCCAAAGTGTGTGTCTCTCCAATGTTGTGGAGTGTGCCTTTTATAGGCTCAGAAAACAACCGAATGACCCACATAATAAGCTAACCTTATCTAATCTAACCACTTAATATTATCCTAAAAGATTTATTATATTTATAAATCTCTCCTTATTAATTAAATCTGGACCTTCTGTTGGGCTCATCTTGGGCTCTTCATTTGGGCTTCTATTTGAATATGCAGCAATCTCTTTAATCAGCCCATATAAAGCTTCATTTGGGCCCTCTTGAAGTCTCAAGTGATCATTTATCCCGTTTGGTGACAAAGTGTTCAGCTCCATTGCAGGTCTGGTTTTTGTTAAACTTGTGAATTCGTACTCTCTTTAGTCGGATTCACATCATTTTGTTAACCTACTGAAAAGAAGATAGATAGAAGAATATGATAATTTTTTTATAGAGAATAGAAATATGTAGAGAAGATAAAAAAAAAAAGAACTAGATAAAAAAAATGGTATGGAACTTGCCGTGCAACCGTGTGCTCTGATACCAACTGATGCGAACCTCGCCAATATGTTGACAACACCCTACACCAAATATGGCAACGATCCCAAGACTTTCACGACGCAAGTGCGAAAAGATGGAATATACCTTGTTTATGTAAGAAACAAGGTATGGGATATGTAGACGCCACACCCAAATCCTTTAAGAAGAACTCTTAGAAAACCCCGGGTGATAAGTCTTGATTGCTTGAACGTCACAGGTAAAAACCTGATAAGTTCAAAAGCTCTTTCAAGATAGAAAGAAGACAAAACCTCACAAGATATAAATTCCAAAGTGTGTGTCTCCAATGCTGTGGAGTATGCCTTTTATAGGCTAAGAAAATAACCGAATGACCCACATAATAAGCTAACCTTATCTAATCTAACCACCTAATATTATCCTAAGAGATTTATTATATTTATAAATCTCTCCTTATTAATTAAATTTGAACCTTCTCTTGGGCTCATCTTGGGCTCTTCATTTTGGGCTTCTATTTGAATATTCAGCAATCTCTTTAATCAGCCCATATAAAGCTTCTTTGAATCTTTTAGCCCTTGACCTTGTGACTGGGCCCTCTTGAAGTCTCAAATAATCATTTATCCCATTTGGTGACAAAGTGTTTAGCTCCATTCCACGTTCGGTTGATTGGACTTGTGAATTTGTAAACTCGTTTGTCAGATTCACATCATAAAGAGTGGGCAACCAAGCATAGTATGGAATGCACAGAATAAAACAAATAATCGGAAGTGTCTTATGTAAGGAACAAGGGATAAAACAAAATTTGTGGATAGAGAAGGATCCAAATCAAACAAATGCCCTAACATAGATAAGGGTGCGAAGAAAGGGAGAAAGAACCATACAATGAATGATGAGGAGGTTGAGCATGTAACTCTTAAGATGGAGATCTCTATTGTAAGGGACATAGTAGAGAACAAAACCGGAAGATGGGAGCCTTCCCAAGCAAAGTAATCTTCACATAGATGGAAAGCAATTATTGTAGAATGAAGAATCATGAAGTGATTATGAGTATGTAAAAGTGGATTAAGGAAAAAGGAAAAACCCTTAAATAAGGAATGCCAAGGACTTAAGAAGGAAAGAATCCTAGTTTGTTGGTAAACTATTGGGAAATCAAATAATTGGCACCAGAAAGACCCAATAAAGAAGTTGGGAAAGGACGAGTGGGTAAGGAAAACCGACACAGTTATGTAAGACATGTTGTCAAGATATGTGATAATTGGGTAACAGTCAAGGTAGTTGAGGAATACTACCCGATGAAAGGAGGGATGAAATTATACAGTCCTTGGAAGGCTGGAAAGTTGGAAACAACCCTAAAAGAGGTGTTGTAGGAGTCTGATGGACTAAGACAGGTTCAAAACTATGTCATGTCGTAAGGGACATATAAGCACCAACAATGCCGAGTAAAATGTAACTCGAGTAAGGAAGAGTTAGTTGGTTAACATAACAAGGTCCAACATAAATTTGAACGAAGTTATAATCAATGATGGATGAAGGATGAGTCAAATTGGGATGAAAGAATAATAACACAAAAACCTGTGAAAACAAGTATGTAATACTTGAAAGAATGTCAAGCTAGGGGTTTTAACGATGAAGAGAATAACTAGACAAAGGAACGATTGGGCACCTTGGATAAAATCCCCAAAAGGAAGAACCTTATCCTAAATAAAGGGAGATGCAAACCTAAGAATATACATTAGGATTAATGAGCCATACATGCCTCATTATTATAACTCCATGGAAGGAGTAAGCATGATAAATGAAAAGAAATTCCTTAGATGAATGGTTACGGGGACTAAGCGAAAGAGCAATCGAAGTGTTAGCATGTCAAGAAAACCCAAGTTGACATTAATGGAAATTATTCCCGATGTGAAATATATTGGTTAAGTTTTGGGGACAAAACTCCTAAGAGGAGGGGAGAGTTGTCAACCCTGCACTTTTGAGTTAAGGAAAATCGGGAAAAGAAATGATCAAACCGAGAAAGAAAACTGAGCCAGTTTACAAACCCGATCATTTAGGAACAAGCAATTGGGAAATTTACAACTTTTGGGTGATCCAAAGGGTTCATTAAACCTTGGAAAAGAAACTTAAGACAAATTATAATAGTAAAATCAAATTGGTTCAGGTGAACGAGAATCCATAAGAACTTTGAAGTTAAGCGTGCTTGCTCGAGAGTAGTGTGAGGATGGGCAACCTCATTGGAATTAATACCAATAATTTATGGAAATATTAATACTAGTAATAAATCTCTCCCATTTAATTCATGATTTTACACCTATATAAAGAGGTCATCCCAATTCATTCTCCTCACACTTGAATACTTCTCTCTCTCTCTACTGCTCCATTTCCCGATGAGGCTCGAACCAGAGCTTTGACTTTGATCATTTTTTTAACCTCGGAAGGAGAGGTCGGGCTCTTTAGAACCGGGGAGAAGACAACTATCTGATAGCAAAATCTAGTCAATCTGAGAATCATCGGAGAAACGCTGGCGTGATGGAATAGTGAAGCAGCTCTGGCAGACCGAAGCTGCCCTATTTCGGTCGAATTGAAATCGGCCATTTCAAGCCCTCCTCAAGCCAAACCAAGCCTTCCCAACACTTCCTCAGCCCTTCCACAGATGAATTAGGAGTGAAAGGTAAGCCAATTTGGCTTCCCTCTACAATTTTCGGCCGATGCTAGAGAGAGAACCGATAGAATTTCAAGCTCGGACCGTGATGTTTGGGCCATCAGGACACCTGGCATGATGTAGTGATGGGACCCAAGGACTACTGAACGACCCATGGAGCATAAGAGTAGTATTATCATTCAGTAGGTCGTGAAGCTGAGGGCTTCCAGCGCACGAAGACCGAGGCAGTAAGGGGGATGAGGTTTCATCTCGTTGAGTGGACATGGTGGAAGAATTTTAGTTTGGGGTCGGACTACTAATATCCGCACAAACTCTGGATAGAGGTAGTATCCCTCTAATAGGGTGGACGGTAAAGGCGCTCCAGTCCACAAGTGGCGCGATCGAGGACCGTTCTGCGAATGCGTGATCCCTCATATGATAAGAGGGTGGTTGTTGGTTCTGTGAATGTGTGAAATAATGGAAATAAATTAAATACAAGATAAATTCAAGTAAACTATTATAGTAAGTTTCCCCTTACAGAGTTATCGAACTCACCCCCTCTCTCTAAACATTTTTGGGAAGGAACACAACTGCTTCGATCTTTTCCCTCAGACCCAAAACCAGGTACACCATTTCAGAAATTTCCATTTTGTTAAATGTTATCCAGGGAAAGCATGACAGGTAATACGCCTTACTCTCTTGACCCCGAGGAGCCTTCCTTGAGATTCAAGAGAGTGGCGTGTTGTCCATCAGACCTTGGCCAAACCGGGCTAGGGCATGACAGTTTAAACCAAAAAAAATGTACTTTATGGGATGTGATGATAAAAAAACTCCAACATAATAAGTAATAGTAGTAACCTTATACAAATGCCAAAATTTGCATTAATCATTCAAGTATTTGAAATTTCAAAGCAATCTACCTAATAACATAATGAAAACATGTCAAACTAGCAAAAAGAGGAAGTCAATCATTTATCATTAATGAAATTGTTGTATGGGTTTAGGTGAGAAACTAATATCTTTAATTCAAATTCTTCAAACAAACAAATAATGAAGAATAACTTTTTTTTGTCATCATTGTCTACACTTTAATAATGAACAACTATTATAAAATTCAACTACATACAATTGAAACACTGGTATAGTCAACAATTGCATATACCCATATTTTTCAATATCTCTTGCAATTTAATAAAATATATAGAGCAAACAAGTTATATACTACATGATAAATTCTTCCAAATCCATGAACCCCTAGATGATATATTTTAAAACCAAAATTGGGTAAATATTTTGAATGTGGAATTATGTAGATAAAGATTTCGAATATTTTTATAATTTTTTGAATTTGTCATGTTTTTGGATAAATAAAAATTACATGAAAATCAATCCAATTCAATAGAGGGGGCAAGTGGTCGTCTTCTATCATGTGTTTTATTTTGGCACACACAAATAATCGTTCTTTGTCTTCCCAAAAAATACAAAAAATAATCCAATTTTATTCAACCATCAATGAGAAAAATCAAGAGCGATCTTATTTGTGAGTCTATTCATATCTCTCACTTAAATTCTTTGGGATTACTTTTTGAAAACCTTTATCGATATGTCTTGATTGTTCCTCAAGTTGAACTGCTTCGTAAAAAATGATTTGTTTTTAAAGTTCAATTCAGATTGAAAGAAGACATATATGAGTGGAAAAAGGCAAGAGTGCTTTAAATCTATAAGAAAAAGCCATTTGAGTGTGAAACATGAGGGTTTGAGAGAAACATGTGAGGGAGAGTTGCGAGATTCTTTTCTTTCTAACAATTATCAGGTTCAGAAGGCCCAACGACAAGGAAACACAATGAAAGGAGAGGGTTTCATGTCGCCTATTCAAAACCTACTGATGCGAACCTCGCCAATATGCTGACGACACCCTACACCAAATATGGCAACGATTCCAAGACTTTCACGACGCAAGTGCGAAAAGAAGGAATATACCTTGTTTATATGAGAAACAAGGTATGGGATATGTAGACGCAACACCCAAATCCTCTAAAAAGAACTCTTAGAAAACCCCGGGTGATAAGTCTTGATTACCTGAACGCCACAGGTAAAAACCTGATAAGTTCAAAAGCTCTTTCAACATAGAAAGAAGACAAAACCTCACAAGATATAAATTCCAAAGTATGTGTCTCTCCAATGTTGTGGAGTGTGCCTTTTATAGGCTCAGAAAACAACCGAATGACCCACATAATGTGGAAAAAATCTATTATGGTTATAAGCTAACCTTATCTAATCTGACTACCTAATATTATACTAAGAGATTTATTATATTTATAAATCTCTCCTTATTAATTAAATTTGGACCTTCTGTTGGGCTCATCTTGGGCTCTTCATTTGGGCTTCTATTTAAATATTCAGCAATCTCTTTAATCAGCCCATATAAAGCTTGTTTTTTAATCTTTTAGCCCTTGACCTTGTGATTGGGCCCTCTTGAAGTCTCAAATAATCATTTATCCCATTTGGTGACAAAGTGTTTAGCTCCATTCCACGTTCGGTTGATTGGACTTGTGAATTTGTAAACTCTTTTGTCAGATTCACATCATTCTCCCCCTCTTGAAAATGATTTGTCCTCAAATCTTCTTTTCCTTCATCACACCTACATCAAAAGACATTAACTTATAACTATTTATGCTATTATTAACAATATATTTGCTTGATAACTTCCTGTTATAATTATTACTATCGAGTTTTAACACCTTAAATAATCCCTCTAATCTAAGAAATTTTGATAGTTTTCTATTCATAAACCATTCATTCCTCATATGTAAACTAACCCAAATCCCTGGATCAAAAACAACTTTCATGAAACTCTTGTTGTAAACATTAATATTTTCTTGAGTCTGCTGTTTTCTATCCAATGGATTAAAATCATGGATAATCTCCATTGGTGATAACTTAGTTACTGAATAAATATAACGATTATATGCAAACACAATATGTGGTAAACATGCAGTTGAAAATAGAGGTTTTGTAACCAACACAGTATTCCAAGAAAAATTAAGCAAGTTAGTATCAATGATTGTAGACAAAATGTACCTTTCAGATAATGTATGAGAAACTACATTTTTCATACCTTGCTTACACTTGATCACATAACCAGATGTATAAATGAATTCTACCCACCTTGCATGATACTCATTCAGCTTGAGGGCTACTCTGCTGAACTTTTCATTATAATATGCAATTGATCTTCTTTCCTGACTTACCAAGTAAGGTGTTTGCCAATCTTGAATTACCTTAATTTTCTTGTCAATGGCAATCCCTTCAAAACTTATAACATATCCAGGAAATACAAGTTTACCCAAACATAATACGCAATTTTTCAATTTCGCAAACAAATGATCTTTCCTAAGAACTTGCAAGGAAATTTTTAAATATCCTTCATGTTTATCTAAGTAATTGTTGTATATTATGATTTTATCAAAATATATGTCAACAAAATTTTTAATAAAAGCATGTATGATATAATTTATTAACCTTATAAAAGTGTTATATGCATTAGTCAAACTAAAAATTATAGCCAACCATTCATATAAACCAAGTTTTACTTTCAATGCAGTTTTCAATCCATAATTAGCTTTCTTTCGAATTTCAGAATATTCACTCTTGTGATTAAATTTTGAAAACAAATAGTTTTCATGCAACTCATCTAATATAATATTTACTTGAGCAATAGAGTGAAGATACATTACCTTCATATGGTAGATGATTCGAAAACCAACACATCTCCGCCAAATTTTGTCTTTTTTAGGCATTTGCACAATACCTGAAATCATGTTATCCCGTGTATATCCTAGCTTCATCAAATTTAGGATTTGGTGTTGAATTTGATACTTCATTTCTCGATCAGGTTGCAAACTAGGAGTTTTCTTCTTAGGAATGACATTCTTGAATTCCTGCATAAGAGAAATACTAATGCTCGGCAAATATCCGACAATATGGTGAGTAAAACATAAATCCTTGTACATAAGTACTGTAAGGATAGAATATGGAATTGTATCTCTCTTGATCTCATCTTTTCTCTCCATAAAATTATTTTTACTCTTTTTTCTTTGTATTATGGCTTTTCTCTCTTCTTTTTCAATATTGCCTTTTCTCTCATCATTTTCAATTTCGGCTTTTCTCTCTCGGATTTTTCTCTGTTCTTTTTCATTATTGCCTTTTGTCTCTTCCTCTTCAATCATGGCTTTTCTCTCTTGTCTTTCTGCTGTTTTCTTTTCATTTGCCTTTTTCTTTTTCAACTGATCCTGAAAAACTTGTTGTAAAGTAAGAGGTACAAGAGATATTGATCTATTATTCATCACGAATGAGTACCTATTTGTTAATCTATCATATATAACGTGACGATCTAACTTCCAAGGTTCTCACAATAAAATATGACATGCTTGCATTGGTACTACATCACATAATATTTCATCCTAATATTTCCCAATAGAGAAGGACACTATCACCTGTTGAGTTACCTCGAGTTTGGGTTGATCACTCAGCCTTTGAATTTGATATGGCTTTGGATGCTTTGTTGCATGTAATGCCAACTTCTCCACAAGCTCGGTGCTAGAAAAGTTAGTGCAGCTTTCCTCATCTATGATAACAGAACAAACTCTATTTTTCATAGAACAACGAGTATGAAATAGATTCTCACGTTGGTTGTCCATGACGTCATCAATCCATGGCCTTTCACTTGGAGTACATTGATTGATGCAATCATGTCCGGCGCTATCACAATTAACTTGAAGATCTTCAAATTCCTCGAGTTCTTGAGTATCGAAACGCCTAGATTGAAAGCACCAAGGTTGTTGTTCAACGGAAGTATGTTGATGTGAACGACGTATCACACCTTCCTCCAAGCGATCCATTCGCGTGTGAAGTGGCTCAAATCCAGACTTTACAACTTGTTTCATCAAGGCTTTCCAATCTAGATTTTGAACGGGTTGAGGGAAACTGGCTTCTTTCCATGTGTTTTCTCTTTGTTGGAAATTGTAATCCTGCCAATTGTTAGAAACAAAAGAACCTCGCAACTCTCCCTCACATGTTTCTCTCAAACACTCCTGTTTAAAACTCAAATGGCTTTTCTTAAAGATTTAAAACACTCTTGCCTTTTTCCACTCATATGTCTTCTTTCAATCTGAATTGAACTTTAAAAACAAATCGTTTTTTTTACGAAGCAGTTCAACTTGAGGGACAATCAAGACATATCGATAAAGGTTTCCAAAAAGTAATTCCAAAAAATTTAAATGAGAAGAAAGAAATTAAGATGGAACGAAGTAATAGACTTAGATATAGCAGAATAAGAATGAGATATAAGATATAATTGTGTGCCTCCTTTTTTTTTTCTTTTGCCTTTTTTTTTCCACGATTTTTTTTTGCTTTTTTTTTTTAGCACGAACTATTTTTTTTCTTTTTTTTTTAGCACGAACTTTTTTTTGGCACGAATTTTTTTTTGGCTTTTTTTTTCTCCTTTTTTTAACCTACCGAAGAGAAGATTAATAGAAGGATATGATAATTTTTTTTATAGAGAATAGAAATAGGTAGAGAAGATAAAAAAAAAAGAACTAGATAAAAAGATGGGATGGAACTTGCCGTGCAACCGTGTGCTCTGATACCAACTGATGCGAACCTCGCCAATATGCTGACGACACCCTACACCAAATATGGCAACGATCCCAAGACTTTCACGACGCAAGTGCGAAAAGATGGAATATACCTTGTTTATGTGAAAAACAAGGTACGGGATATGTAGACGCCACACCCAAATCCTCTAAAAAGAACTCTTAGAAAACCCTGGGTGATAAGTCTTGATTGCTTGAACGCCACAAGTAAAAACCTGATAAGTTCAAAAGCTCTTTCAAGATAGAAAGAAGACAAAACCTCACAAGATATAAATTCCAAAGTGTCTGTCTCTCCAATGTTGTGGATTGTGCCTTTTATAGGCTCAGAAAACAACCGAATGACCCACATAATGTGGAAAAAATCTATTATGGTTATAAGCTAACCTTATCTAATCTGACTACCTAATATTATCCTAATAGATTTATTATATTTATAAATCTCTTCTTATTAATTAAATTTGGACCTTCTGTTGGGCTTATCTTGGGCTCTTCATTTGGGCTTCTATTTGAATATTCAGCAATCTCTTTAATCAGCCCATATAAAGCTTTTTTTTTTAATCTTTTAGCCCTTGACCTTGTGATTGGGCCCTCTTGAAGTCTCAAATAATCATTTATCCCATTTGGTGACAAAGTGTTTAGCTCCATTTCACGTTCGGTTGATTGGACTTGTGAATTTGTAAACTCTTTTGTCAGATTCACATCACCTACAATGGAAAGCAATGAAGAGTCAAATGAAACAGATAGTGAAGTCTGAATTTGAGCCACTTCATACGCGAATGGATCGCTTGGAGGAAGGTGTGAGACGACACTCACATACTTCCATTGAACGACCGTGGAGCAGTCGATCTCGATGCTTCGAACCACAGGAACTGGGGGAGTTCGATGATCTCCAAGTTAATCGCGGCAACATCAATCTCAATTCCATCAATCAACTTACCACTTGGAACAGGCCATGGATTGATGACGTCATGGACAACCAACGTGAGAATCTATTTCATACTCGTTGTTCTATGAAAAATAGAGTTTGTTCTGTTATCATAGATGAGGAAAGCTGCACTAACTTTGCTAGCACCGAGCTTGTGGAGAAGTTGGCATTACATGCAACAAAGCAGTTCGATGATCTCCAAGTTAATCGCGGCAACATCAATCTCAATTCCATCAATCAACTTACTACTTGGAACAGGCCATGGATTGATGACGTCATGGACAACCAACGTGAGAATCTATTTCATACTCGTTGTTCTATGAAAAATAGAGTTTGTTCTGTTATCATAGATGAGGAAAGCTGCACTAACTTTGCTAGCACCGAGCTTGTGGAGAAGTTGGCATTACATGCAACAAAGCAGTTCGATGATCTCCAAGTTAATCGCGGCAACATCAATCTCAATTCCATCAATCAACTTACTACTTGGAACAGGCCATGGATTGATGACGCCATGGACAACCAACGTGAGAATCTATTTCATACTCGTTGTTCTATGAAAAATAGAGTTTGTTCTGTTATCATAGATGAGGAAAGCTGCACTAACTTTGCTAGCACCGAGCTTGTGGAGAAGTTGGCATTACATGCAACAAAGCAGTTCGATGATCTCCAAGTTAATCGCGGCAACATCAATCTCAATTCCATCAATCAACTTACTACTTGGAACAGGCCATGGATTGATGACGTCATGGACAACCAACGTGAGAATCTATTTCATACTCGTTGTTCTATGAAAAATAGAGTTTGTTCTGTTATCATAGATGAGGAAAGCTGCACTAACTTTGCTAGCACCGAGCTTGTGGAGAAGTTGGCATTACATGCAACAAAGCAGTTCGATGATCTCCAAGTTAATCGCGGCAACATCAATCTCAATTCCATCAATCAACTTACTACTTGGAACAGGCCATGGATTGATGACGCCATGGACAACCAACGTGAGAATCTATTTCATACTCGTTGTTCTATGAAAAATAGAGTTTGTTCTGTTATCATAGATGAGGAAAGCTGCACTAACTTTGCTAGCACCGAGCTTGTGGAGAAGTTGGCATTACATGCAACAAAGCATCCAAAGCCATATCAAATTCAAGGGCTGAGTGATCAACCCAAACTCGAGGTAACCCAACAGGTGATAGTGTCCTTCTCTATTGGGAAATATCAGGATGAAATATTATGTGATGTAGTACCAATGCAAGCATGTCATATTTTATTGGGAGAACCTTGGAAGTTAGATCGTCACGTTACATATGATAGATTAACAGATAGGTACTCATTCGTGATGAATAATAGATCAATATCTCTTGTACCTCTTACTTTACAACAAGTTTTTCAGGATCAGTTGAAAAAGAAAAAGGCAAATGAAAAGAAAATAGCAGAAAGACAAGAGAGAAAAACCATGATTGAAGAGGAAGAGACAAAAGGCAATAATGAAAAAGAACAGAGAAAAATCCGAGAGAGAAAAGCCGAAATTGAAAATGATGAGAGAAAATGCAATGTTGAAAAAGAAGAGAGAAAAGCCATAATACAAAGAAAAGAGAGTAAAAATAATTTTATGGAGAGAAAAGATGAGATCAAGAGAGATACAATTCCATATTCTATCCTTACAGTACTTATGTACAAGGAATTATGTTTTACTCACCATATTGTCGGATATTTGCCGAGCATTAGTATTTCTCTTATGCAGGAATTCAAGAATGTCATTCCTAAGAAGAAAACTCCTAGTTTGCAACCTGATCGAGAAATGAAGTATCAAATTCAACACCAAATCCTAAATTTGATGAAGCTAGGATATACACGGGATAATATGATTTCAGATATTGTGCAAATGCCTAAGAAAGACAAAATTTGGCGAAGATGTGTTGGTTTTCGAATCATCTACCATATGAAGGTAATGTATCTTCACTCTATTCCTCAAGTAAATATTATATTAGATGAGTTGCATGAAAACTATTTGTTTTCAAAATTTAATCACAAGAGTGAATATTCTGAAATTCGAAAGAAAGCTAATTATGGATTGAAAACTGCATTGAAAGTAAAACTTGGTTTATATGAATGGTTGGCTATAATTTTTAGTTTGACTAATGCATATAACACTTTTATGAGGTTAATAACTTATATCCTACATGCTTTTATTAAAAATTTTGTTGACATATATTTTGATAAAATCATAATATACAACAATTACTTAGATAAACATGAAGGATATTTAAAAATTTCCTTGCAAGTTCTTAGGAAAGATCATTTGTTTGCGAAATTGAAAAATTGCGTATTATGTTTGGGTAAACTTGTATTTCCTGGATATGTTATAAGTTTTGAAGGGATTGCCATTGACAAGAAAATTAAGGTAATTCAAGATTGGCAAACACCTTACTTGGTAAGTCAGGAAAGAAGATTAATTGCATATTATAATGAAAAGTTCAGCGGAGTAGCCCTCAAGCTGAATGAGTATCATGCAAGGTGGGTAGAATTCATTTGTACATCTGGTTATGTGATCAAGTGTAAGCAAGGTATGAAAAATATAGTTTCTCATACATTATCTGAAAGGTACATTTTGTCTACAATCATTGATACTAACTTGCTTAATTTTTCTTGGAATACTGTGTTGGTTACAAAACGTCTATTTTCAACTGCATGTTTACCACATATTGTGTTTGCATATAATCGTTATATTTATTCAGTAACTAAGTTATCATCAATGGAGATTATCTATGGTTTTAATCCATTGGATAGAAAACAGCAGACTCAAGAAAATATTAATCTTTACAACAAGAGTTTCATGAAAGTTGTTTTTGATCCAGGGATTTGGGTTAGTTTACATATGAGGAATGGACAGTTTATGAATAGAAAACTATCAAAATTTCTTATATTAGAGGGATTATTTAAGGTGTTAAAACTCGGTAGTAATAATTACAACAGAAAGTTATCTAACATATATATTGTTAGTAAAAGCATAAATATTTATATGTTAATGTCTCTTGATGTAGGTAATGAAGAAACAGAAGATTTGAGGACAAATCATTTTCAAGAGGGGGAGAATGATGTGAATTCGACAAAAGAGTCTACAAATTCACAAGCCCAATCAAACGAGCCTGCAATGAAGCTGAACACTTTGTCACCAAATGGGATAAATGATTATTTGAGACTTCAAGAGGGCCCAATCACAAAGTTAAGGGCTAAAAGATTCAAAGAAGCTTTATATGGGCTGATTAAAGAGATTGTTGCATATTCAAATAGAAGCCCAAATGAAGAGCCCAAGATGAGCCCAACAGAAGGTCTAGATTTAATTAATAAGGAGAGATTTATAAATATAATAAATCTCTTAGGATAATATTAGGTAGTTAGATTAGATAAGGTTAGCTTATAACGATAATAGATTTTTTCCTTATTATGTGGGTCATTCGGTTGTTTTCTGAGTCTATAAAAGGCATACTCCAACATTGGAAACAGACTTTGGAATTTATATCTTGTGAGGTTTTGTCTTCTTTCTATCTTGAAAAAGCTTTTGAACTTATCAGGTTTTTACCTGTGGCGTTCAAGCAATCAAGACTTATCATCCGGGGTTTTCTAAGAGTTCTTCTTAGAGGATTTGGGTGTGGCGTCTACGTATCCCATACCTTGTTTCTCACATAAACAAGGCATATTCCATCTCTTCGCACTTGCGTCGTGAAAGTCTTGGGATCGTTGCCATATTTGGTGTAGGGTGTCGTCAGCATATTGGCGAGGTTCGCATCAGAAATCATTTATCATTAATGAAATTGTTGTATGAGTGGACGTGAGAATTAATCTAATGTCTCTAATTCAAGTTCTCCAAACAAACAAATAATAAAGAATAACTATTATCTACACTTTAATAATAAATAATTATTATAAAATTCAACTACATAAATTTTAAACATGGGTAGAGTCAACAATTGCATAAACCCATATTTTTCAATATCTCTTGCAATTTAGTAAAAGGTATAGCACAAACGAGTAATATACTACATGATACATTCTTCCAAATCCATGAACCTCTAGATGATATATTTTAAAACCTAAATTCGGTAAATATTTTGATTGAAGAATTATGTATGTAAGGATTTCAAATATTTTTAAAATTTTTTTGAATGTGTCATGTTTTGGATAAATAAAATATAAAAATTACATTAAAATCAACCCAATTGGTTGGGGTGGTCATCTTCTTTCATATGTTTCGTTTTGGCACACACAAATAATTATTCTGTGTTCCCAAAAAATACATAAAATAATTTTATTTTATTCAATCATCATTGAGAAAAATCAAGAGCAATCTTTTTTCTTTAGGAGAATCCTTAATTTGTTTTTTTTTCAACCACCTTTAACACTAGTTGGTTCAACCTAAAAATATGTATAAAAAAATATTCTTCTAATTTATAGTAATTCATACACCTACGAAATATATGAAAACATAGCTAAAAATTAAAGTTTACTACCAATATTTATGCCGTTATTATGAGGTTTGTAATGATACCAAGCACGAGAATATATGGCCATCATAGCATCTCTTTGGTGTAAAAGATCCCATCTAACTTTTAGGACAATCCATTATGATACACATTTAAATTTCCCTTTGTGTATTACTACATTGCTAGTTTTTATATATAAGCAAGTATGTTTAAAAATTAAAAATAGAGTTAGCGTGTGCAAGAGACTTATGAATTAAGTTTCATGGGGAAGCAAATAGGTTAAATGAATAAGATTTGGGAAACTGACCATGAAATTAGATTTTTTTTTTAAATTTGAGAGAACAATTTCAAACAATTTATAAAATTAATGCATTGGTTTTTTCTCTAAAAAACAGGAATACCAACTTTAAAGTACGACCATTGGAATCGAGTTATTAATGAAAATAGAAATTCAAGATTCAAAATAAGAGAAAGATTTATTTAAATATTTAGTTATGAAAGTAAGAGATTAAAAAAATTAAACTACTAGAAAAGTTTTATAAAATATATATGTACATATAAGTACTCAATGTATTATAGACAAATAATTTATAATTTTATGCATAATTACAACTAGTTAGAATAAATCCTAAAAATAATATATGGCTCAACTCTCAAAAATAATAATTTTAGGTGAACTCCATTACTATCTCAATCATATTAAAACTAAAAAGTAGTTCAATTCTAATTTATTTATTTTGTTGTAAAATTTATAATTTTAAGTATGGACATAATCTTTTTAATTAATTTCACTTATTAATATTTTTTAAGGATGGCCCATTTTTACCTCCCTAATTTAATCTCAATATATTTTTAAAATTATCCTTCCATTTATAATAGTAATGAGTTACCATTGTATATAAAATATCATAAATATAATGATTAGTTTTAACCCATTAACAAATTATACACGCAAAAAAAACTAAGAAATATAATATATTTAAAATTTTTCTCTCTTGGTTATATCATGCACCAAGATTAAGATGTGCTTAATATAATTATTTTTCTTATCCATCATCCACTTAACCAGAAATATATGATATGTCCATTAATAATTATGATGAGGGATAATATATGTGGTAGCATTATTTTAGGTGCTCTATTTATCCTTTTGAGCATCCATGACCATTGGAGCCCTTGATGGAGCAACATAGTGGGAGCTGGTCCATGAACTCCTCTCATATTTCATTGCTTCTGGCAACCACATCAGCCTTTGACGCCTCGGAATCCTTAGATGAGATGTGTGCCTATAAAGAAATTACATAAATAAAATATTTTGGTTTTATATAATCAAGATGAATGAGCTAGTTTTTTTCATCCCCATCTTATATTTGTTTTTGGAAAATTAAGAAATATATACACTTATGAGAATACACTAGATAAATTAACAAATGTTAATAGATTTGTTATATATTTTTTAAAAAGTTTTACGTAAAAATATATTTGAGTATTTTAAGAGAAAATAATTACTAACAGTTTTTTGTCAATATTTTGGATGTATTACCTGTATGAATATATTACGACATGATTTCCCAACTGCAATGAGTTGTCTACAACATTCGCTCGTAGGAAAGGTCCCTATTTCAAGTTTACTCGGCTACTAATAATTTGCCCACATTTTACGCTCATCCCCCTCCGAGAGACCCTCCAATCAATGTCGTCGGATGCTCACAGCTAGGAATATTATGACAGACATGAAGCAATTTGTGGTATCCATTTACGTTCGTGATATCTTCTCTATTTTTGGATAGAGAATTGAGATAATTTTCATGTGGATGGCAATGAGTTATTCATTGAACCTTGAGATAATATGTTTGATTATGGTAATCATCATTCCCTTCCATTCTTAAATTTTGAAAAATTGTTATTTTTAATGTTAAAGTTATTACCCAAGAGAAACTATAATTAGTTTGAAAATATAGTGTACAAAAACCACTTAACTATGATGAAGAGATGCAATTTACCATCTCAAACAATAATCTAAAATTTGAATAGTTGCTTAAAATCTAAGATAGATATATTTACCATTACTCATTCTGACAACCTACTTTAATGTAGTAAATAATTTATATTTTTAAGAAGAATCTCGTTGCATTTAAAGAAGAATAGTTTCCAAATTGTTTATCCACTAGAGTACATGAAATAATATGATGCAAAGATATTCAAATAATGTGTTTAAACCAACGTAAATGTAATTTATAAGATGTGATGATAAAAAAAAACTCCAACATAATAAGAAATACTAGTAAGCTTATACCAACGCAAAAATTTGCATTTATCATTCAAGTATTTGAAATTTCAATGAAATATACATAATAGCATAATGAAAACATGTGAAACCAGCAAAAAGAGGAAGACAAGAACTTATTATTAATGAAATTGTTGTGTGAGAGGACATAAGAAACTAGTATTTAAAAATATATCCTTGTACATAGGTACTGTAAGGACATGTAAACTTATAAAATTATTTTTACTCTCCTTCTTTTCAATTATGACTTTTTTCTTTTCTTTTTAAACATTGCCTTTTCTCTCATCATTTTCAATTTCGGCTTTTCTCTCTCGGATTTTTCTCTGTTCTTTTTCATTATTTCCTTTTGTCTCTTCCTCTTCAATCATGGCTTTTCTCTCTTGTCTTTCTGCTATTTTCTTTTCATTTGCCTTTTTCTTTTTCAACTGATCCTGAAAAACTTGTTGTAAAGTAAAAGGTACAAGAGATATTGATCTATTATTCATCACGAATGAGTACCTATCTGTTAATCTATCATACGTAACGTGACGATCTAACTTCCAAGGTTCTCCCAATAAAATATGACATGCATGCATTGGTACTACATCACATAATATTTCATCATGATATTTCCCAATAGAGAAGGACACTATCACCTGTTGGGTTACCTTGAGTTTGGGTTGATCACTCAGCCTTTGAATTTGATATGGCTTTGGATGCTTTGTTGCATGTAATGCCAACTTCTCCACAAGCTCGGTGCTAGCAAAGTTAGTGTAGCTTTCCTCATCTATGATAACAGAACAAACTCTATTTTTCATAGAACAACGAGTATGAAATAGATTCTCACGTTGGTTGTCCATGACGTCATCAATCCATGGCCTTTCACTTGGAGTACATTGATTGATGTAATCGTGCCTGACACTATCACAATTAACTCGAACATCTTCAAATTCCTCGAGTTCTTGAGTATCGAAACGCCTAGATTGAAAGCACCAAGGTTGTTGTTCAACGGAAGTATGTTGATGTGAACGACGTATCACACCTGATGTGAATTCGACAAAAGAGTCTACCAATTCACAAGCCCAATCAAACGAACTTGCAATGAAGCTGAACACTTCGTCATCAAATGGGATAAATGATTATTTGAGACTTCAAGAGAGCCCAATCACAAGGTCAAGGGCTAAAAGATTCAAAAAAACCTTATATGGGCTGATTAAAGAGATTGTTGAATATTCAAATAGAAGCCCAAATGAAGAGCCCAACAGAAGGTCCAGATTTAATTAATAAGGAGAGATTTATAAATATACTAAATCTCTTAGGATAATATTAGTTAGTTAGATTAGATAAGGTTAGCTTATAACCATAATAGATTTTTTCCACATTATGTGGGTCATTCGGTTGTTTTCTGAGCCTATAAAAGGCATACTCCACAGCATTGGAGAGACACACTTTGGAATTTATATCTTGTGAGGTTTTGTCTTCTTTCTATCTTGAAAGAGCTTTTGAACTTATCAGGTTTTTACCTGTGGCGTTCAAGCAATCAAGACTTATCACCCGGGGTTTTCTAAGAGTTTTTCTTAGAGGATTTGGGTGTGGCGTCTACATATCCCATACCTTGTTTCTCACATAAACAAGGCATATTCCATCTTTTCGCACTTGCGTCGTGAAAGTCTTGGGATCGTTGCCATATTTGGTGTAGGGTGTCGTCAGCATATTGGCGAGGTTCGCATCAGTTGGTATCAGAGCACACGGTTGCACGGCAAGTTCCATACCATTTTTTTTATCTAGTTCTTTTTTTTTTATCTTCTCTACCTATTTCTATTCTCTATAAAAAAAATATCATATTCTTCTATCTATCTTCTCTTCAGTAGGTTAAAAAAAAAAAGAGAAAAAAAAGCCAATAAAACAATTCGTGCCAAAAAAAAAAAAAGAAAGCAAAAGTTCGTGCAAAAAAAAAAGAGCAAAAAAAAAATTCGTGAAAAAAAAGGCAAAAGAAAAAAAAAAAGGAGGCACACAATTATATCTTATATCTCATTCTTATTCTGCTATATCTAAGTCTATTACTTCATTTCTTTCTTCTCTATTTAAATTCTACTCTTATTTCTGAGTCTATTCATACCAATCACTTAAATTCTTTGGAATTACTTTTTGGAAACCTTTATCGATATGTCTTGATTGTCCCTCAAGTTGAACTGCTTCGTAAAAAAATGATTTGTTTTTAAAGTTCAATTCAGATTGAAAGAAGACATATGAGTGGAAAAAGGCAAGAGTGTTTTAAATCTTTAAGAAAAAGCCATTTGAGTTTTAAATAGGAGTGTTTGAGAGAAACATGTGAGGGAGAGTTGCGAGGTTCTTTTGTTTCTAACAATTGGCAGGATTACAATTTCCAACAAAGAGAAAACACATGGAAAGAAGCCAGTTTCCCTCAACCAGTTCAAAATCTAGATTGGAAAGCCATGATGAAACAAGTTGTAAAGTCTGGATTTGAGCCACTTCACACGCGAATGGATCGCTTGGAGGAAGGTGTGATTCTAAGAGTTCTTCTTAGAGGACTTACAACTTCCTCCAAGCGATCCATTTGCGTGTGAAGTGGCTCAAATCCAGACTTTACAACTTGTTTCATCATGGCTTTCCAATCTAGATTTTGAACGGGTTGAGGGAAACTGGCTTCTTTCCATGTGTTTTCTCTTTGTTGGAAATTGTAATCCTGCCAATTGTTAGAAACAAAAAAACCTCTCAACTCTCCCTCACATGTTTCTCTCAAACACTCCTGTTTAAAACTCAAATGGCTTTTTCTTAAAGATTTAAAACAATCTTGCCTTTTTCCACTCATATGTCTTCTTTCAATCTGAATTGAACTTTAAAAACAAATCGTTTTTTTACGAAACAATTCAACTTGAGGGACAATCAAGACATATCGATAAAGGTTTCCAAAAAGTAATTCCAAAGAATTTAAATGAGAAGAAAGAAATTAAGATGGAATGAAGTAATAGACTTAGATATAGCAGAATAAGAATGAGATATAAGATACAATTGTGTGCCTCCTTTTTTTTTTTTGCCTTTTTTTTCACGAATTTTTTTTTTGCTCTTTTTTTTTTCACGAACTTTTTTGCTTTCTTTTTTTTTTGGCACGAATTGTTTTTTTGGCTTTTTTTTCTCTTTTTTTTTTAACTTACTGAAGAGAAGATAGATAGAAGAATATGATATTTTTTTATAGAGAATAGAAATAGGTAGAGAAGATAAAAAAAAAGAACTAGATAAAAAAAATGGTATGGAACTTGTCGTGCAACCGTGTGCTCTGACACCAACTGATGCGAACCTCGCCAATATGTTGACGACACCCTACACCAAATATGGCAACGATCCCAAGACTTTCACGACGCAAGTACGAAAAGATAGAATATACCTTGTTTATGTGAGAAACAAGGTATGGGATATGTAGACGCCACACCCAAATCCTCTAAGAAGAACTCTTAGAAAACCCCGGGTGATAAGTCTTGATTGCCTGAACGCCACAGGTAAAAACCTGATAAGTTCAAAAGCTTTTTCAAGATAGAAAGAAGACAAAACCTCACAAGATATAAATTCCAAAGTGTGTGTCTCCAATGCTGTGGAGTATGCCTTTTATAGGCTCAGAAAACAACCGAATGACCCACATAATAAGCTAACCTTATCTAATCTAACCACCTAATATTATCCTAAGAGATTTATTATATTTATAAATCTCTCCTTATTAATTAAATCTGGACCTTCTGTTGGGCTCATCTTGGGCTCTTCATTTGGGCTTCTATTTGAATATTCAGCAATCTCTTTAATCAGCCCATATAAAGCTTTTGTGAATCTTTTAGCCCTTGACCTTGTGATTGGGCCCTCTTGAAGTCTCAAGTGATCATTTATCCCAATTGGTGACAAATGTTCAGCTCCATTGCAGGTTCGGTTGATTGGACATGTGAATTCGTAGTCTCTTTAGTCGGATTCACATCAAAACTCAAGTCAAGAAAAGAATAGGTAAGCCTCTCACATAATTGTCAAGAAATCTTGAAACAAAGAAGATTTTAACGCTCCATAAGGAAATACATTATGAAAGTAAACTTCGGAGGGATGCATACGACTAACTACCCTTGAAGAAATTATGGATGGGCGGATGTACATAATGTGGAGCACAAGGAAACAACCCTTAGTTAGGAAATGTTTCAAAGGAAGGAAGTATCGTGGTGGCTCATGGTGACCTGTTTGGAGAGAGCAGGAGAACCAAGTAGAAAGAAGATACTGGAAGTAGAGGGCAGCCAAAGAGAATGAACAAAACCCTAAGAAAGGCGGAGATGTAGTAAAGACTACACTCTATGAAGGACAATAGGATGGGCAAGAAGGATGAGTGATACTGCTACCCAGACGATTGGACCAGAAAAATAGAGAGAAAAAGACAGTTAAAGGACTGGTATTCAAGAGAACCATGGATTTAAACCATGACAAAGAAGGGAGAAGTGAAAAGGCTAAAATGTTGAAAAAAAATGGAGGAAGGAAATCCTTAAAGAAATCAATGACCAAGATCAGATTTACTATCAAAAGGCCATGAGATGGTTAAGTGAGCCTCTCGAAGGATGATCAAGTGATTTTGACACTAGGAGGATGTGAGCTCTCCCTAAGGAAGACATAGACATGTATTGGGGTACGAGTGATAATAAGGATGGAGTATGAAAGACGTACCCGTAGGATCTCAAGAGTAAAGGTAAACATGAAAGAATAGCATCAATGTACGTCATTTAAAGTAAGGTGTCTTCAAGATGAATGAAAAAGAAATTACAGGAGAAAGAGGTAAGAATCCTCCTAAATAAAGAAATCTTGAGAAATGATACATGACCTAATAAAGAAGAAATGGAACCAGGTGACAAGAGGCAAGGAGATGAACTTGCAAATGAAGTGCATGGTGAGATGAAAGAACCAAGAGAAACATACTAGGAGAACCTAAGGAGTAAGTGAAACCCAAGGAACGAGTAGGTAGAAAGATAGCATCAATAGATGTTGTAACAAGTAAGAATGGGTAGACTACCCATAATAAGAAAATAAAGGAAAGAACGTCCGAGAAACCTTGGGAAAGCAAGCTCCCTAAATAAGAAGTGGTTAAGGGGGGGACAACCACTAATGTCAAGATGGATTGTGGTCCACACTCGCATAATAGAGCCTAAAAGAGTGGATTAAGGCCAAAGTAAAATTCTTGAGTAAAGGATGTCATTGGGAACGAGGATGGACATAAGAAAGGATGAATCCCAACTTGTTGGTATAGTATTGGAAAACCCAATCAATGGGAACCGAAAAGACCCAATAAAGAAGTTGGGGAAAGATGAGTAGGTAAGAGGAATCCATGCGGTTATGTGAGACATAACTTCAAAGGCATGATGGAGGAGATGATAATGGTAAAAAGGATAGTTGAGGAATGCTATCAAAAGAAAAGAGGGATGAAGTTATATGATCCATGAAAGGTCTAAAAGCTAATAGAGACACTCCAAGAGATGTTCTAGAAATTAAATGGACAGAGACAGGTCTTAGAAAATGCCATGCTGCAAGGGCATGTAAGACCAACAACCCGAGGAGAATAAGACTCAAAATAAGGAAGAGTCGGTTCATAAGCATGACAAAGTCAAACATAATTTGGACTGATTTGTAATGAGCAACAAATGAAGGAAGAGAAATGGGATCAAAAAGTGACGATAAAGAAATCTGTGAAAATAGGTACGTAGTGCTCTAAAGGATGTCGAGCTAAGAGTTTCAATGACCAAGCGGTTAACTAGACCGGAAATGGTTAGTTATCTTAGAATTTCCAATCTTGAGTATAGAACCTCAAGGGGAAGAATGTTGCTCTAAAGCAAAGAAAGAGATAAAATCTAAGAACATACCCTAAAGTATGGTATGTCTAGTTATGATAAATTTCATGGAGGGAGTAAATAATATAAAGGAAAAGAAATCCCTTAAGTGAAGGGGATAAAAAGGGCTAATTAAAAGAACAAGAGAAGAGTTTGCATATTAAGCAAACAACAAATGGACATCAAAGAAAATGGTTCCTCATGCAAGGTTAATAATTAAGTTTTGGGGACAAAACTCCTAAAAGGAGGGGAGAGTTGTAAACCCCGCAGTTTTGAGTTAAGGAAAACCAGGAAAAGAACCGGTCAAACCGAGTAAGAAAACTAAGCCGGCTTACAAACCCGATCATTTGGTGATGCGAACCTCGCCAATATGCTGACGACACCCTACACCAAATATGGCAACGATCCCAGGACTTTCACGACGCAAGTATGAAAAGATGGAATATACCTTGTTTATGTGAGAACAAGGTATGGGATATGTAGACGCCACACCCAAATCTTCTAAGAAGAACTCTTAGAAAACCCCGGGTGATAAGTCTTGATTGCCTGAACGCCACAGGTAAAAACCTGATAAGTTCAAAAGCTCTTTCAAGATAGAAAGAAGACAAAACCTCACAAGATATAAATTCCAAAGTGTGTTTCTCCAATGCTGTGGAGTATGCCTTTTATAGGCTCAGAAAACAACCAAATGACCCACATAATGTGGAAAAAATCTATTATGGTTATAAGCTAACCTTATCTAATCTGACTACTTAATATTATCCTAAGAGATTTATTATATTTATAAATCTCTCCTTATTAATTAAATCTGGACCTTCTGTTGGGCTCATCTTGGGCTCTTCATTTGGACTTCTATTTGGATATGCAGCAATCTCTTTAATCAGCCCATATAAAGCTTCCTTGAATCTTTTAGCCCTTGACCTTGTGATTGGGCCCTCTTGAAGTCTCAAGTGATCATTTATCCCAATTGGTGACAAAGTGTTCAGCTCCATTGCAAGTTCGGTTGATTGGACATGTGAATTCGTAGTCTCTTTAGTCGGATTCACATCATTCTCCCCCTCTTGAAAATGATTTGTCCTCAAATCTTCTGTTTCTTCATCACCTACATCAAAGGGCATTAAATCAGTAACATTGAAGCTTTCATTAATGCTATACTCACCAGGCAACTCTAGCTTGTAAGCATTATTATTAATGCGTTCCAACACACGAAATGGTCCATCTCCTCTAGGAAGAAGTTTTGATCGCCTTTGTTCCGGAAATCGTTCTTTCCTCATATGAAGCCAGACCCAATCGCCAGGTTCGAAAATGATACTTTTGCGGCCCTTATTTGCTAGTTTTTCATAAACTTTAGTCATCCGTTCAATATGCATCTTTGTCTTCTCGTGCAGTTCTTTCACAAACTGTGCTTTTCTCTTTCCATCAACATTCACAAATTCACCTACAGGAAGTGGAGTTAGATCTAGAGGGGTTAATGGATTGAAACCATAAACAATCTCAAATGGTGAAAACTTAGTTGTAGAATGAATAGAACGATTATAAGCAAATTCAACATGTGGTAAGCAATCTTCCCATAATTTCAAATTCTTTTTTATTATAGAACGTAATAAAGTAACTAATGTCCTATTTACTACTTCTGTTTGACCATCAGTTTGTGGGTGACATGTTGTTGAAAACAGCAGTTTGGTTCCCAATTTACCCCATAGGGTTTTCCAAAAGTAACTCAAGAATTTAGAATCACGATCAGAAACAATAGTTCTAGGCATACCATGCAATCTGACAACTTCTCTAAAGAACAAATCAGCCACATTCGATGCATCATCAGTTTTATGACATGGAATGAAATGTGCCATTTTCGAAAACCTATCAACTACCACAAACACAGAATCCCTCCCCCTCTTAGTTCTTGGTAATCCTAAAACAAAATCCATGGAAATATCAATCCAAGGTGCATTAGGAATTGGAAGAGGAGTATACAGGCCGTGAGGTTGTTGCCTAGACTTAGACTCTTTACATGTAATGCATCGAGAACAAATTTTCTCAACATCCCTTTTCATGTGGGGCCAAAAAAAATGCTCGTGCATTATCGCCATAGTTTTAGCTACCCCAAAATGTCCCATAAGTCCTCCACCATGCGCTTCCCTAACAAGTAACTCACGCAAAGATGACTGAGGGATGCATAATTTGTTTTCTCGAAAAAGAAATCCATTTTGTAAATAAAATTTTCCAAACCTACCAGTTCGACAACCTTTAAACACTTCACAAAAATCAGGATCATTTGCATACAAATCCTTGATATAATCAAATCCAAGTAATTTAGAATCAAGCATTGAAAGCATAGCGTACCTTCGCGATAGAGCATCTGCAACTATATTTTCCTTACCTTGTTTGTATTTGATCACATATGGGAATGTTTCAATGAACTCCACCCACCTTGCATGGCGTTTGTTCAACTTGTGTTGTCCTTTGAGATGTTTAAGAGATTCATGATCTGTGTGAATCACAAACTCTTTCGGCCATAGGTAGTGCTGCCATGTTTGAAGAGTTCGAACTAGGGCATACATCTCCTTATCATAGGTAGGATAGTTAAGGGTTGCTCCACTCAACTTTTCACTGAAATATGCAATTGGTCTTCCTTCCTGCATTAATACACCTCCAATACCTACTCCTGATGCATCACACTCAATTTCAAATGTTTTCGAAAAATTAGGCAATGAGAGCAATGGGGCAGTAGTTAATTTTTCCTTTATCAATTGAAATGCATTTTGTTGCTCATTACCCCATTTAAAAGGTACATTTTTCTTTATAACAGCAGTAAGAGGTGCAACATAACTACTGAAATTTGGAACAAAACGTCTATAAAAACTAGCTAATCCATGGAAACTTCTTACCTGACTTACCGAATTAGGTGTCGGCCAGTCGCGAATTGCCTTAATCTTTTCCTCATCAACTCCAATCCCTTCTGAACTTATAACATATCCAAGAAACACAAGTTTATCCGAACAAAAGACACATTTATTCAAGTTGGCAAACAACTTATGTTGCCTTAATGCTTCTAACACAACTCTTAAATGTGCTACATGTTCATCCATGGTCTTGCTGTAGATTAGAATATCATCAAAATATACCACTACAAATCTCCCAATAAAAGCACGTAATACATGATTCATTAATCTCATGAAAGTGCTTGGTGCATTAGTCAACCCAAAGGGCATAACTAACCATTCATATAATCCTTGTTTAGTCTTAAATGCAGTTTTCCATTCATCCCCTTCTTTCATTCGAATTTGATGATATCCACTCTTAAGATCTATTTTCGAAAATAAACAAGATCCATGCAACTCATCTAACATGTCATCCAAACGAGGAATAGGGTGGCGATACTTTACCGTGATATTGTTGATGGCTCGACAATCCACGCACATTCGCCATGTTCCATCCTTCTTAGGTACAAGTAGCACTGGCACAGCACATGGACTCATACTCTCTCGAACATACCCCTTTTCCATCAGCTCTAGGACTTGGCGTTGAAGTTCCTTTGTTTCTTCAGGGTTACATCTATATGCTGGTCGGTTAGGAATCGTCGCTCCAGGGATTAAATCAATTTGATGTTCAATTCCTCGAATTGGTGGCAAACCTGGTGGTATCTCATCGGGAAAGACATCGATAAATTCCTGCAAAACAGTAATAATATTGCTCGGCAAAGATCCGACAAGATCGTTAGTACTCAAAAAGGCATCCTTGTACATAAGTACAATAAGAGCCTGATGTGAAAGTAAAGCTCGCTTGATCTCACTTTTTCTTGCAATAAAATTGCTTTTACTCTCTCTTTTTTCCACTTCTGGCTTTTCCCTCTTTTTTTTCAACTCTGATATTTCTCCTTTCTTTTTTTCTTCTATTTTCTGTTCATTTGCCTTTTTCTTTTTCAGTTGATCCTCAAAAACTTGTCTTGGAGTCAATGGAACAAGAGATATTGGTCTCTCATTCATCACAAAAGAGTACCTATTAGTGAATCCATCATGCATAACTTGACGATCAAACTGCCAAGGTCGTCCCAAAAGTATATGGCAAGCGTGCATTGGTACCACGTCACATAGTATTTCATCTTGATATTTTCCAATAGAAAATGCAACCAACACTTGTTTGGTTACCTTGAGTTCACCTTGGTCGTTCAGCCATTGTAGTCGATAAGGCTTCGGATGCTTTAAGGTTGGTAATGCCAATTTCTCCACTAGCTTAGTGCTAGCTACATTAGTGCAACTTCCCCCATCTATAATAACACAGCAAACCTTATTTTTCACACAACAACGAGTATGAAATAAGTTCTCACGCTGATTGTTTTCTTCTTCTTGAGCTTGAACACTGAGAGTTCGCCGTGCAACCAACAATTCCCCTTCTTCTGCATATTCATCAGCATCTTCAAGTGGTGGCATCCCCGGATCGATATCTTCTTTTTCATCATCGGTCTCAATCTCACCATTAGCATTGATCACCATTGCCCGCTTATTTGGGCATTGACTTGCAATGTGACCCCTGCCTTGGCATCGGAAACACTTAATATCACGAGTTTTGGGAGTTGTGATATGGGTGTTACCTTGATTTTGGGCCACAGCCTGCTTGGTTGTTTCTTTTAGTGGAGCATGCTGAGGTTGAGTTGACTGACTCTCAAATCGCCTTGAGGATGGTTTCCATGAGTTGGAGGAACCATTGTTTAATCCCCTTTTGTGTAAACTCTTTCTCTTCAATTGTTGTTCGACTTTGATAGCTTGATGTACCATATCTTGGAGCTCAACATGATATTGCATTTCCACCACGTCAGCTATCTCATGGTTTAGACCATGCAAAAATCTCGCCATTGTTGCCTCTCTATCTTCCTCCACATTTGCTCGAATCATCGCAATCTCCATCTCCTTGAAGTATTCGTCGACGCTTCTTGATCCTTGGGTAAGCCTTTGGAGTTTATTGAACAACTCCCGGTGATAGTGGCTGGGAACAAATCGTCGTCGCATGATCGCTTTCATTTCATCCCAAGACTCCACAGGGCGTTCGTGATTTCGTTTCCTTTCCTTCACCAATTGATCCCACCATATTATAGCATAATCAGTAAATTCGACAGCAGCAAGTCGTACCTTTTTCATCTCCGAGTAATTATGACAGTCAAAGACCATCTCCATCCTCTTTTCCCATTCAAGATACGCTTCTGGATCTGTTTTTCCTTGAAAAGAGGGTATTTTCAACTTGATATTATCCAAGTTGTCATCAACTCGAGGTCGTTCTATATGAGCATATCGATCGAACTCCTCGGGTTCTTGTGGGTCAAAACGTCTTGGCTGAAAGCTTCGAGGTCGCTGTTCAGTAGGGGTATGTTGACGCGAACCCCTCACTCCTTCCAATTGATCAATTCGCTCATGAAGTGGTTCCAACTCGGACTTCAGCATTCGTCTCATTTCGCTTATGATGGCTTGCATTTGTAAATTTGGAATCGGTTGTTGGGAATCTTCTTCATTTGGTGTATCTCCTCGTTGTTGTGCCATGAGTTCCTACAAATGATAACAGAAGAACCTTCCAAATGCTCACTCACGTATTTCTCTCAATCACTCGTGTTTTCACACTCAATTGGCTTTTTCTTAAAGATTCAAACACACTTCTGGCCTTTTTCCTCTCGAATGTCTTCTTTCAATCTAAATTGAACTTTAAAAACAAATCATTTTTACGAAGCAGTTCAACTTGAGGAACAATCAAGACAAATCAATAAAGGTTTTCAAAAAGTAATTCCAAAGAATTTAATTGAGAGGTATGAATATACTCCGAAATAAGAGTAGAATTTAAATAGAGAAGAAATGAATTAATAGACTTAGATAGAGCAGAATAAGAATGAGATATAAGATAGAATTGTGTGCCACTTTTTTTTTTCTTTTGCCTTTTTTTTCACGATTTTTTTTTGCTCTTTTTTTTAGCACGAACTTTGTTTTGTTCTTTTTTTTTTTAGCACGAACATTTTTTGGCTCTTTCTTTTTTGGCACGAATTTTTTTTTTGGCTTTTTTTTTCTCCTTTTTTTAACTTACTGAAGAGAAGATTAATAGAAGAATATGATAATTTTTTTTTTATAGAGAATAGAAATAGGCAGAGAAGATAAAAAAAAGAACTAGATAAAAAAAATGGTATGGAACTTGCCGTGCAACCGTGTGCTCTGATACCAACTGATGCGAACCTCGCCAATATGCTGACGACACCCTACACCAAATATGGCAACGATCCCAGGACTTTCACGACGCAAGTATGAAAAGATGGAATATACCTTGTTTATGTGAGAACAAGGTATGGGATATGTAGACGCCACACCCAAATCCTCTAAGAAGAACTCTTAGAAAACCCCGGGTGATAAGTCTTGATTGCCTGAACGCCACAGGTAAAAACCTGATAAGTTCAAAAGCTCTTTCAAGATAGAAAGAAGACAAAACCTCACAAGATATAAATTCCAAAGTGTGTTTCTCCAATGCTGTGGAGTATGCCTTTTATAGGCTCAGAAAACAACCAAATGACCCACATAATGTGGAAAAAATCTATTATGGTTATAAGCTAACCTTATCTAATCTGACTACTTAATATTATCCTAAGAGATTTATTATATTTATAAATCTCTCCTTATTAATTAAATCTGGACCTTCTGTTGGGCTCATCTTGGGCTCTTCATTTGGACTTCTATTTGGATATGCAGCAATCTCTTTAATCAGCCCATATAAAGCTTCCTTGAATCTTTTAGCCCTTGACCTTGTGATTGGGCCCTCTTGAAGTCTCAAGTGATCATTTATCCCAATTGGTGACAAAGTGTTCAGCTCCATTGCAAGTTCGGTTGATTGGACATGTGAATTCGTAGTCTCTTTAGTCGGATTCACATCATTTGGGAACAACCAAATTGGAAATTACAACTTCCGGGTGATCCAAAGGGTTCATTAAACATTTGAAAAGAAACCTAAGACAAATTAGAAGAGAACAACTAAATTGGTTCAGGTGAATGAGAATTCATAAGAACTTTGAAGTTAAGCATGATTGCTCGAGAGTAGAGCTATCTACCCAGATCGAAAGCTTGGACTGCCACACCCCCGACGGTAAGCTTTTGAAGCTTTCTCTCTAAGTCCAGTTTTCCGGCGAAGCTCCATTTGAGCTCATTCCAGCATCAAATCATGTGATGCATAGTGTAATTGAATCATATGATGTTGTAGGTACTCCAATCTGATGCGAACCTCGCCAATATGCTGACGACACCCTACACCAAATATGGCAATGATCCCAAGATTTTCACGACGCAAGTACGAAAAGATGGAATATACCTTGTTTATGTGAGAAACAAGGTAGGGGATATGTAGACGCCACAGCTGATGCGAA
Source organism: Trapa incisa (assembly GCA_030064435.1). Taxonomy (NCBI): domain Eukaryota; kingdom Viridiplantae; phylum Streptophyta; class Magnoliopsida; order Myrtales; family Lythraceae; genus Trapa; species Trapa incisa. The sequence goes on along the minus strand of CM057768.1, from coordinate 13,026,704 downwards.
CCTCGCCAATATGCTGACGACACCCTACACCAAATATGGCAACTATCCCAAGACTTTCACGATGCAAGTGCGAAAAGATGGAATATACCTTGTTTATGTGAGAAACAAGGTATGGGATATGTAGACGCCACACCCAAATGCTCTAAGAAGAACTCTTAGAAAACCCCGGGTGATAAGTCTTGATTGCTTGAATGCCACAGATAAAAACCTGATAAGTTCAAAGTTCTTTCAAGATAGAAAGAAGACAAAACCTCACAAGATATAAATTTCAAAGTGTATCTCTCCAATGCTGTGGAGTATGCCTTTTATAGGCTCAGAAAACAACCGAATGACCCACATAATGTGGAAAAAATCTATTATGGTTATAAGCTAACCTTATCTAATCTAACTAACTAATATTATCCTAAGAGATTTAGTATATTTATAAATCTCTCCTTATTTATTAAATCTGGACCTTCTGTTGGGCTCATCTTGGGCTCTTCATTTGGGCTTCTATTTGAATATTCAGCAATCTCTTTAATCAGCCCATATAAAGCTTTTTTGAATCTTTTAGCCCTTGACCTTGTGATTGGGCTCTCTTGAAGTCTCAAATAATCATTTATCCCATTTGATGACAAAGTGTTCAGCTTCATTGCAAGTTCGTTTGATTGGGCTTGTGAATTGGTAGACTCTTTTGTCGAATTCACATCAACACCCAAATCCTCTAAGAAGAACTCTTAGAAAACCTCGGGTGATAAGTCTTGATTGCTTGAACGCCACAGGTAAAAACCTGATAAGTTCAAAAGCTCTTTCAAGATAGAAAGAAGACCAAACCTCACAAGATATAAATTCCAAAGTGTGTGTCTCTCCAATGCTGTGGAGTATGCCTTTTATAGGCTCAGAAAACAACCGAATGACCCACATAATGTGGAAAAAATCTATTATGGTTATAAGCTAACCTTATCTAATTGACTACCTAATATTATCCTAAGAGATTTATTATATTTATAAATCTCTCCTTATTAATTAAATCTGGACCTTCTGTTGGGCTCATCTTGGGCTCTTCATTTGGGCTTCTTTTTGAATATTCAGCAATGATGTGAATCTGACTAAAGAGACTACGAATTCACATGTCCAATCAACCGAACCTGCAATGGAGCTGAACACTTTGTCACCAATTGGGATAAATGATCACTTGAGACTTCAAGAGGGCCCAATCACAAGGTCAAGGGCTAAAAGATTAAAGGAAGCTTTATATGGGCTGATTAAAGAGATTGCTGCATATCCAAATAGAAGCTCAAATGAAGAGCCCAAGATGAGCCCAACAGAAGGTCCAGATTTAATTAATAAGGAGAGATTTATAAATATAATAAATCTCTTAGTATAATATTAAGTAGTTAGATTAGATAAGGTTAGCTTATAACCATAATAGATTTTTTCCACATTATGTGGGTCATTTGGTTGTTTTCTGAGCCTATAAAAGGCATACTCCACAGCATTGGAGAAATACACTTTGGAATTTATATCTTGTGAGGTTTTGTCTTCTTTCTATCTTGAAAGAGCTTTTGAACTTATCAGGTTTTTACCTGTGGCGTTCAGGCAATCAAGACTTATCACCTGGGGTTTTCTAAGAGTTCTTCTTAGAGGATTTGGGTGTGGCGTCTACATATCCCATACCTTGTTCTCACATAAACAAGGTATATTCCATCTTTTCATACTTGCGTCGTGAAAGTCCTGGGATCGTTGCCATATTTGGTGTAGGGTGTCGTCAGCATATTGGCGAGGTTCGCATCAAGCAATCTCTTTAATCAGCCCATATAAAGCTTTTTTGAATCTTTTAGCCCTTGACCTTGTGATTGGGCCCTCTTGAAGTCTCAAGTGATCATTTATCCCAATTGGTGACAAAGTGTTCAGCTCCATTGCAGGTCTGGTTTATTGAACTTGTGAATTCGTACTCTCTTTAGTCGGATTCACATCACAATCTAACATCAATTTCAACAATTATACTCATTTGATTGGTCAATTTGGTGAAATTATATTTGGCTAAGTTAGAAGGTTGAAATTGGGGGAACTGTCGGGGAAATTTGGGAATTTTGAAAATTCGAGGGACTAAAGTGCAATTTCATGAAAATTGAGTCCCAATTGGGCATGATAAAGATGTTGGAGGATTAATTAGGAAAATTTTGGAATTTTTGGGGCAAAACTTACCATTTTTGTAAAGTAGGGGCAAAATGGTAACTTTGGAAAAGTTGAGGGACCAAATTGGAAATTTGGGAAACTAAACCCCTTTTTGTGAATTTGAATAAATTCAAGTCCCAAGGTGAATTTTAAAAGTTTTAGGACTCAATTTGAGGAAAAACCGGCATTAGGGACTGAGAGTTAAAGAAAAATAACTTTAGGGACCTAATTACAAATAAAAGAAAAGTTTGGTTTTCTCATTCATTTGGAATGAATGAGGGCTATTAGGCAAAAGTTTTAAATTAGTTATTAAAATATCCTAGATATTTAGATTAGATATGGTTAGGTTATAACCATAATACAGTTTTTTTTTCCTCATTTGGTGGGCCATTCGGTTGTTTTCTGAGCCTATAAAAGGCATACTCCACAGCATTGGAGAGACACACTTTCAAATTTCAATCTTGTGAGGTTTTGTCTTCTTTCTATCTTGAAAGAGCTTTTTTGAACTTGTCAGGTTTTTACCTATGGTGTTCAAGCAATCAAGACTTATCACCCGGGGTTTTTTAAGAGTTTTTATTAGAGGATTTGTGATGTGAATCCGACTAACGAGAGTACGAATTCACAAGTTCAATAAACCAGACTTGCAATGGAGCTGAACACTTTGTCACCAATTGGGATAAATGATCACTTGAGACTTCAAGAGGGCCCAATCACAAGGTCAAGGGCTAAAAGATTCAAAGAAGCTTTATATGGGCTGATTAAACAGATTGCTGCATATCCAAATAGAAGCCCAAATGAAGAGCCCAAGATGAGCCCAACTGATGTGAATCTGACAAAAGAGTTTGCAAATTCACAAGTCCAATCAACCGAACGTGGAATGGAGCTAAACACTTTGTCACCAAATGGGATAAATGATTATTTGAGACTTCAAGAGGGCCCAATCACAAGGTCGAGGGCTAAAAGATTAAAAAAAAAGCTTTATATGGGCTGATTAAAGAGATTGCTGAATATTCAAATAGAAGCCCAAATGAAGAGCCCAAGATGAGCCCAACAGAAGGTCCAAATTTAATTAATAAGGAGAGATTTATAAATATAATAAATCTCTTAGGATAATATTAGGTAGTCAGATTAGATAAGGTTAGCTTATAACCATAATAGATTTTTTCCACATTATGTGGGTCATTCGGTTGTTTTCTGAGCCTATAAAAGGCACACTCCACAACATTGGAGAGACACACACTTTGGAATTTATATCTTGTGAGGTTTTGTCTTCTTTCTATCTTGAAAGAGCTTTTAAACTTATCAGGTTTTTACCTGTGGCGTTCAAGCAATCAAGACTTATCACCCGGGGTTTTCTAAGAGTTCTTCTTAGAGGATTTGGGTGTGGCGTCTACATATCCCATACCTTGTTTCTCACATAAACAAGGCATATTCCATCTTTTCGCACTTGCGTCGTGAAAGTCTTGGGATCGTTGCCATATTTGGTGTAGGGTGTCGTCAGCATATTGGCGAGGTTCGCATCATACGATTCTTTAAAAATGTGAATCACAAGTTTTAACACCGGGATGAGCTGAAAAGGTGCTTCACTGGAAAATGAACTATAGAGAGAGAAAGCTTTGATTACTCATAGGTGAAGGCGCTTCTCCAACAATTCTTGGATTGACTGGAGTTTGCTATCAGATAGTTGTCTTCTCCCCAGTTCTAAAGAGCCCAACCTTTGTTCAAGTCGAAGCTCTGGTTCGAGCATCACCGGGAAATGGAGCAATAGAGAGAGAGAGTGAGAGAAGTGTTCAGGTTTGAAATTGTGGAAAATTTGGGAATTTCAAAAATTCGAGGGACTAAAGTGCAATTTCAAAAAATTTAGGAACAACTGGGCATGATAAAGATGTTGGAGGACCAATTGAGCAATTTAGGAATTTTTGCGACAAACTTACCCATTTTTGTAAAGTAGTGGCAAAATTGTATTTTGGGAAAAGTTGGGGGACCAAATTGGAAATTTGGGAAATTAAACCCCTTTTGTGAAATTGAATAAATTGAGGTCACAAGGTGAATTTTAAAAATTTCGAGACTCAATTTGAGGAAAAAACTAGCATTAGGGACTTAAATTTAAAGAAAAATAAGTTTAGGTACCTAATTGCAAATAAATGAAAAGTTTGGTTTTCTCATTCATTTGGAATGAATGAAGGCAATTTGGCCGAGGAATAATGAACAAGGATATTCATATCGTGTAGGAGCACGATGTACTAGAAACGCCATCAAGTACATGCTCGCGTGAATGCAAAGAATTGGTCGAGACTAATTCATTGCATTAACAGATGAATGGGACTTTTAACATCATACTCCATTGGGGTGATAAGTGAATTAAGCTAAAAACAACTTACCAGTTGTGAGTGGGATTTTTATATCATACCAAGTTGGGATGAAAAGCACATCAGAAATGAAAACACCACTGCTAAGTTGTATTTTAAATATATATGTGTAAAAATCGTGTATTAAATGGGAGAGATTTATTACTAGTATTAATATTGCCATAAATTATTGGTATTAATTCCAATAATTTAATTTCGGTATTAAATTACTTATATTAATTCCAATAATTTAATTTAGGTATTAAATTATTGGTATTAATTACAATAGTTAAATATATATTAATTTATGGCTATTTATGATAAGGGTACGTTCCCATTAAAAGTTTTGACCGAAATTTCGGGTTACAAAAAAATCATACTTCCTAGGAGGTGACCTGTCCTCACACTACTCTCGAGCAAGCACGCTTAACTTTAGAATTCTCATGAATTTTCGTTCACTTGAACCAATTTGATTTTTTTGTTCTAATTTGTATTAAGTTTATTTTCCAAGGTTTAATAAACCCTTTGGAACACTTGGAAGTTGTAAATTTCCAAATTGCTTGTTCCCAAATGATCAGGTTTGTAAACCGTCTCAATTTTCTTACTCGGTTTGACCGATTCTTTTCCCAGTTTTCCTTAACTCAAAAGTGCGGGGTTTACAACTCTCCCCTCCTTTTAGGAGTTTTGTCCCCAAAACTTAACTAATATATTCCACATCGGGAATAATTTCCTTTAATGTCAACTCGGGTTTTCTTGACATTCTAACACTTCGATTGCTCTTTCACTTAGTCCCCGTAATCATTCATCTAAGAAATTTTTTTTATTTATCATGCTTACTCCTTCCATGGAGTTATAATAATGAGGCATGTAAGGCTCATTAATCCTAATGTATATTCTTAAGTTCATATCTCCCTTTAGTATTCACACGAGATTGTTCTTTGTATTCACACGAGCTTGTTCTTGCTGGTGTTCCCGGTACTTCGTGTTCCTACATGATATGCCTTGTTCATTATCCCACTGCCTAATAGCCTTCATTCATTTGGAATGAATGAAGAACCAAACTTTTCATTTATTTGAAATTAGGTCCCTAAAGTTATTTTTCTTGAACTTTAAGTCCCTAATGCCAATTTTTCCTCAAATTGAGTCCCGAAACTTTTAAAATTCACCTAGGGACATCAATTTTATTCAAATACACAAAAAGGAGTTCAATTTCCCAAATTTTCAGTTCGGTCCCCCAACATTTCCAAAATTACCATTTTGCCCCTACTTTACAAAAATGGTAAATTTTGCCCAAAAAATTCCAAAATTGCCCAATTGGTCCTCCAACATCTTTATCATGCTCAATTGGTCCTCAATTTTATGAAATTTCACTTTAGTCCCTCGAATTTTTGAAATTCCAAAATTTCCCCAATTTTTCCCCTAATTTCAACCTTTCTAACTCAGCCGAATTTGATTTCATCAAATTGACGGATCAATTGAGTTTAATTGTTGAAAGTAGAGTTCCTACACTTCATACAATTCAATTAAACTTTGAATCGCACTATTTGATGACGGAATGAGCTCAAACAGAGCTTCGCCGAAAAACTAGACTTAGAGAGAGAAAGCTTTGAAAGCTTACCATCGGGGGCCGACTATCCAAGCTTTAGATCTGGGTAGATATCTTTCATCCTGAGGTTACTCCTAAGATCAAGAATTGCATCAATTGATGCTGAATTGAATGTGAATTTAGTTATTGAAGTTTTGTCGGTTCTCTCCCTAGCACTGATCGGAATTTACAGAGTGGAGCCAAATTGGTTACCTCTCTGCTCTAATTCAGTTGTAGGAGGGCTGTGGAGGTGTTGGGAGGGCTTGGTTTGGCCTGAGAAGGGATCAAATTTGTTGTTTTTAGCTCGGCCAAAATAGGGCAGCTTTGGTGTGTCGAAGCTGCTTTACTATTCGATCACGTCGGCGCTTCTTCGACGACCCTTAGAGCAAATGGAGACTATAGGCGTGCAGCTGACTTCTCCTCGAATCCAATGAACTCGACCTCGCCATGTTTGGCTTAAAAAGATTCCAAAGTCAGAGCTCTAGTTTGAGTTTCGCCAGAAATTGGAGTAGTTGAGAGAGAATGGAGTTTTCAGGTGTAGAGATGATGAATGAGGAGGGGCTCTTTATATAGGAAGCTTGGGGACTTCTTGGCCATCTGGTTGGTGCCTTAATGGCAGTCATTCATTGCCTAAAACTCCCTGGTCGGAGACTTTTCAACTTCGTCGGCACTGCACGATTTCATGGTGAGTGAACAGTGTTATCATATGAAGGAAGAAGACGACACTGTTCCGAATCAGACCGGACCAATCTGAACCGTGTTCAAAGCTTAAACCGATCGGTTCACCCCCGATTCGACCGAATTTTTCAAAATTAAAAATTTATAAATTCATTTTCTATCCAATGGTGGCCTCATTTTTCAAATTTGAAAATTTTATGCCATCTAGAAAAATGAATTTGGCATCTAGTTCAATAGTGGTTCAAATCGGTCCAATTTAGTTCAATATTATTCGAATCCAATTCAACTAAACCGGTTTGGTTTTCATCTCCAATTCATTCTAAATTCCTTTCTCATGACTTTGTGACTCTTTAGGTCAATCGAGATCCATAAATTTCCCGGTTTGCCCTTTCTCTATCGGTTTTGATTCACAAACCGACTCGATTCATAAACGGGTTCAATCCTATTAGATCCGGTTCATTTGAACATGTCAGGTTTTTCTTTTCCTATTTGTCCTAAGGTTTTTTTCCAAGGTTTTATGAACCCTTTGGGTCACTCAGGAGTTGTAAATTTCCCAAATTGCCCCTTTCCTAATAAATCGGGTTTTTAAACCTGTTTAGTTTTCTCATTTGATTTTACTGATTATTTTCCTGGTTTTCCTAAAAAAGGGCAGGGTTTACAACCTCAAATCTCAAATTTGAATTTTCTAAGCCACCTAGAAAAATGAATTTAGAATCCAATTCAATAGTGGTTCAAAACAGTCCAAACCAGTTCGATCCGATTCACCTGAACTGGTTTGGTTTTCATCTCCAATTCATCCTTAAGTCCTTTTCCATGACTTTTGGGACTCTTTGGGTCACTCAGGATCCATAAATTTCCCAGTTTGCCCTTTCTCTCTCGATTCCAGTTTGTAGAGCGACTCAATTTTCAAATTGAAAATGACTGGTTCTTTCCCTAGTTTTCTTATTATCAAAGGACGAGGTTTACAGTGGTGGTATGAGCTTTCTATTTGGGCAGGTAGCTCTCATCCTGAGGTTACTCCTAGGATCAAGAATCGATACAATTCATATGGAATTGAGGAAGAATTTGGTTAGTGATATTTTCATAGTTTCTCTCTCTAACATCGATCGGAAATGACAAAAGGGACTGAATTGGCTTACCTTTCTGCTCTATTACGGTCATGTGAGGACTGTGGGAGTGTTACGAGGGATTGTTTTGGCCTGAGGAGGCATGAATTTGGCCAATTTCATCTCGGCCAAAATAGGGCAGCTTTGGTCCCTCAGAGCTACTTCACTGTTTGATTCCGTCGACACTTCCCCGATGGTCCTCAAATCAAACGGTGATTGTCGTAAGGTAGCTGTCTTTTCTCGGAATCTGAAGAACCTGAACTCACCTTCTAAGGCTTAGAAAAAACCCAACGCTGGAGCACTAGTTCAAGTTTCACCGGAAAACTAAGTAGTTGAGAGAGAATGGAGTTTTCAGGTGTGAGGAGCATGAATGGAGAGGAGCTCTTTATATAAGGAGCTTGGGGATTCTCTGCTTGTCCATTTGGCATCTTAATGGTGCTCATTCATGACCACAAATGCCCTGAACAGAGGTGTTTCATCTTCACTAGCGTCGTTCATTCTTTCGTTGAATTAATAGTGTCGTCATTTGAAGGAAGAAGACGATAGTGTTCCAAACCGGACCGGACAAGTCTGAACCGGGTTCAATGCTTAAACTGGCTAGTTTAGGACAGATTCGATTGAGTTTTTAAAAATTAAAAATTTCTAAAATTCATCTAAATTTATTCTCTACCAAATTGTGGCTTCAATTCTCCAATTTGAATATTTTAAGCCACCTAGAAAAATGAATTTAGCAATCGGTTCAATCCTGTTCACCTGAATTGGTATTGTCACACCCTGATCCGGTTCGGTCGGATCCCCGTGAACAACCCGCCACTCTCCCGGTCTATTAAAGGGTTTCCCCTTATTATAAACCGTAAAGAGTAAGACATCCTTTAACCTGCACCTTTTCCTGGAATAGCATAATCAAAACTACATGAAATTTTAAACTTTACATACCTATCTTACAGGCGTCTTAGTTGATGGTCTTTAAGGGTAGGCTTTTCGAGATTTCCTAAAAGGGATATAAGGGAGGGGGTGAGTACGACTACTCAGTGAATGGGTTTTCAAAACTTTGGACTTTTAAGAAAAAATTAATTATTAAAGTGTGCCAGACTCCTTTCTTTCAAAAATCCCTTCATTCCAAATATCAGGTTTTATCACCATCTCCTTATTTAATCACGGTGTGTCATCACCCAACACACATCCTTCATCATGAAGGTTAAACACACATTCACAGGTCAGTACATCCACTGAACCCACTTATGGCTTCGGAGCGAGTTTACCGACCACCCGGATAGAAGTACGTCCACTTCTACCATGAGAATGAGTGGATGTTTGCAATATCTGACCCTCATTCTCGGAATAAATTCTTCGTGTCCGTTATGAGGATAGAGACCTCATCCCGTCCCCACCCCAGTCTCATGCACTTGGTGCTACTCCAAATTTTGCACGGTCACCGGGAACGACAAACTGTCGTTATACTCACCGGGTCGTCTAGGGCCCTTAGGATGCATCACTACCCCTCATGGGCATCTTGATGATCCCATAATCATTGTGCATGCACAAACAATGTTTTCTTATCAAGCCATGTAATTTGTGTGCCACTAGTCTAACGGCCCCGACACTCAACTCAACCTGCAGTTGTTTGTCTTGACTGGTCCATCGACCTGTCATGTTGCACTGCCACTAGTTGACTGAGTATGTCGGTCCTATCTTGGTACCATGGCCAAACAATTCCTTTATGTAAAGTTTTATGGCATATAATTCATGTTTATTTACAAGCTCATGCACGTGCCAACTGGCCTTGGGCCCACTGTATGAGATTTTCAAAATTGGGCATATTAGCCCCCAAGTTCCAAAACCAAGGCCCCGGCCTATAAGAGCTATTCGAGCTCCCATGAAAAAGGTCTCCCAAATAGTTTAAGCATTGGCATACAGTCAGGGGAGAGCACTTCCAACAAAAATTATATTTTCAATTATCTATTATACTGACCGAGTATAAGGACATCTCCACCCTTAACCGATGAACGAGTTTTCAACTTCCTTCGAGAAAGTTTCATCATAGCAACCGGGTATGATCTACTTACCACAGGAAAGTAGTTTTTCCGCATAGTTTTCAAATCACTACTCTAAGTCATGATGTTTAAAATACCACATAGTAGTGTGTTTTTATTTCGATGTGCTTAACATCCCCAACTAGGTATGATATAAAATCTCACTCACAATCGGTAAGTGGTTTTTAAATTTAAGTTGTGCTCATCATCCCAACCGGGTATGACATTATTAAACCCACTCATAATGACTTCAAATTTAGAAAATGTGCTCACCATCCTAACCGGGTATGATGTGAATAACACACTCATAATCGGTAAGTGGTTTTTAACTTAAGTTGTGCTCATCATCCCAATCGAGTATGATGTTATTAAACCCACTCACCCATTAATGTCATGAATTCCACTAGATCGGTTCTTTGTATTCACGCGAGCTTATCCTTGCTGACGTTTTCGATACTTCGTGTTCCTACATGATATGAACATCTCGATTCATTATCTTTCAGCCTAATAGCCTTCATTCATTTGGAATGAATGAGAAAGTTAAACTTTCATTTATTTGCAATTAGGTCCCTAAAGTTATTTCTCTTTGACTTTAAGTCCCTAATGCCGAATTTCCTCAAATTGAGTCTCGAAACTTTTAAAATTTATCATAGGACCTCCATTTATTCCATTTAAAAAAAAAGGGGATTAATTTCCCAAATTTCCAATTTGGTGCCCTAACTTTTCCAAAATTATCATTTTGCCCTTCCTTTACAAAAATGGTATGTATCACCCCAAAAATTCTAAAATTCCTCAATTGGCCCTCTAACATTTTCATCATGCCCAATTGACCCTCAATTTTCAGAAATTGCATTTCAGTCCTTCGAATCTTCGAAAATCCCCAATTTTCCCCCAATTCCAACTTCTTAACACGGCCAAATTTGATTTCATCAAATTGACCGATCAAACGTTTCTAATTGTTGAAATTGAGTTTCTACATATTCATACGATTCTTTAGCAATGTGAATCGCAAGTTTTAACACTGGGACAAGCTCAAATGGAGCTTCACTGGAAAATGAACTATAGAGATAGAGAAAGCTTCCTCACCGGTGAAGGCATAGCAGTCCGAGCTTTCGATCTAGGCAACTCTCGTCCTAAGGTTCAGCCTAGAATCAAGAATCTTAATTGATGATGAATTGAGTTAGAATTTCATCATTGAAATTCTGCCGGTTCTCTCTCTAGCACCTGTCAAAAATTGCAGAGAGGAGTTGAATTGACTTAAGGGATTTGATCGATCAAACGCTTCCAATTAGCCCTTTTAGCTCCTTCACTTAAGGGATTTCTTTTCCTTTATATTATTTACTCCCTCCATGGAGTTTATCATAACTAGACATACCATATTCTAGGGTATATCCTTAGATTCATATCTTTCTTTGCTTAGAGCAACATTCTTCCCTTTGAGATTATGTACTCCAAATTGGGAGTTCCATGGTACCAAACCATTCTCGTGTCTAGTTAACCTCTTGATCGTTGAAACCCTTGGCTCGATGTACTTTAGAGCACTACGTACCTGTTTTTACGGATTTCCTTGTCCTCACCTTTTTGTCCTATTTTGACTCTTCTTTCATCTGTTGCTCATTACAATTCAGTCCAAATTTTTGGTTTGACATTGTCATTTTTACTAATTGACTCTTCCATATCTTAAGTCACATTTTCCTCAGTGCTGTTGGGTTTACCTACCCTTTATACTGTGACGTTTCCTAAAATCTTTTCTATATGACCATTAGATTTCTAGGATACCTCCTTTTAGGATTATTCCTAACTTTCCCAACTCTCAGGGATTATATAACTTCATCCCTCTTTTCTTTTGGTAGTATTCCTCGACTACCTTTACCATTATCCACATCAATTTATAACGGTGTCGATTCTCCTTACCCGCTCATCCTTTTTTGACTTCCTTATTGAGTATTTCTGGTTCCAATTATTTGATTTCCGATTGTTTTACTGACATGCTGGGATTCGTCCTTTCTTAGGTCTATCATCATTCTCAATGAAATCCTTTACTCAAGGATTTTCCTTGAGCCTCAATCCACTCTTACTTGTTTGTAACCATTTCATAGTTTGTTATTCCTGTTTGACACTTTTTCAGTTTGTTGTTTTGATCAGGGAGTTCCCATTTTACATTTCCATTCTCCAATATATACTTCAAGGTAGAGACTTTCGTTCTAGAAGCTACATGATCAACCTTCTTACCATTGGTTGAAGGTTTCTTTTCTCCCTTTCCTCGTACCCTTATCTATGTTAGGGCATCTGTTTACTTTGGATCCTTCTCTACCCACCACTTTTGTTTTGTCCCTTATTCCTTACATGAGATACTTCCGATTATTAGTTTTATTCCGTGCATTCAGCATTATGCTCAGTCGTCCACTGTTTAGACTTCATATGCACGTGTGGACTCTGACCCGTCTTACCAATTGTGGTTATTCCTTCTTAGCCACATTTTATTTAGAAGACTTGCATTTCCTAATGTTTCTTGGACAATCTTTCCTTTTAAACTATTTCCTTGGATCGCTCAAGCATGCTTTTTTAGTTCTTTCACCTTGGCTTGCGCCTCATTTGCAAGTTTATCTCTTTGTCCCTTTTTCTTGGTTCCATTATCTCTTAGTTAGGATGCATATGTCTTTCCAGGATTTTCTTCCTCTGTAGGACTCTCCCCTTTTTCCCTGGTTTTGGGGAATATCTACCTTTAAATGGTATCCTTTGATTGTCGCCCCCTTCTATTTATCCTTTCTCTTGAAATTTTCCAGGTATATCTATGGTTCCCTATCCTCATCCCTACTCATACCACAATACACGTCCATTTCTTTTAAGGAGAGTTTAAATTTTTCCTTGTTTCAAGATTTCCTGACCATTATGTGAAAGACTTACCTTCTCCTTTCTTGGCTTGAATTTCGTCATTAATTTGGTCATTAGTTTTTCTAAGGATTTCTTTCATCCTTCTTTTCTCTAATATTTGACCTTTCCACCTCTTCCTTCTTTGCTAGAGTTTACTTTATGACCTTCATGGGAGTAGTTCGTTACTTGTCTTGCCCCTACTTTTCACCTTGTTTAGTTTTCTTGAGGCAGTTCTCTATAATCTCCTTGTCCTTAATGATCCTTCCAGTGCCCTTTTTAGGGTGTATTCCTTACTACTTCCTGGTCCTCCTTAGGGTGTTGTTCATTCTCTTTGACCATCTCGTTATCATGGTTTGCTTACTTCTATTATGTTGCTCCAAATCTCCACTTTGACTTCTCTATATTTTCTAAAGGAAGTTGTACTTCAAATTATATCACTTTTCCAAAGCAGGTTAGACTTGGCCTCTCATACATCCTTCCTTCAAGTAGTTTCTATTGAGGGGTTGGCTCCTTATACTCCACGTTATGTCCATCTGCCAACCAATGATTCCTTCAAGGCACTTGGTTGTATGCATCCCTCCAGAGTTCCCTTTCACAGCGTATTCCTTCTCTTCTTCACTAGCTGTGTCATTCCCTAGAGTTCCGAGGGACGTTTTTCTATGTTTGCCCCTTATGAGAGGGTTCTAAGTATGCTTCCCATGTACCTTATCCCTATTCATGAGGTATCCTTCTCAGTTTGACCTTCTTAAGAAGTTTTTGCATTCACCTCATCATTTCTTGACATCTTTGTGAACCATTTATGTAACCTGCTCCATGGTATCGGTCTCCAATCCTTCATGTCTTTCGTGACCTTTGAGGAGGTATTGCCCTAAATCTATGAGGTGTGGAACACCCCTTCTTTCCTTATACCTATAATAGTTCATCTTGGTACTTGTCCTTTAGTAGGGTTGGGCATCTCTTTAGGTAATGTTCCATCATTATCCCCTTACATGGATTGTTGTGGTTCCTTCTTTCCTTCGAGTAGGGCTTTTCCAGGGTTAATAGTGGTTTGGTGTTTTATTGTTCTTGAGTCTGATCACTTTGACAGTTTTCTTGCTGAATCTCCTTTGCTAAAGGGTCATGGTAAGAGTCCTCCTAGGTTTCTTAATTCCCTGATTCATCTTCCATAACTGAGATGTGTCTTTTCCTTAGTTTCCAGGATAGTGTGGGTTTGTTTTATTTTCCTTAGGACATATTCCCAACAAGATCGAATCATCAGGAGATAGAGTTTTGAGAATTTGAGTATTTTATTAATAGGGGGATACAAAAGATTAGGCTTTTAGCCCTATCACAGGAAATGGTCACAAAATAACAAAGGAGCTATGGAATTCTTGATAAACACCCTCCTTCATACTTAGAGTTGTGCCATCGATAGGTCCTAGCACCATTCTCCAGGATACTTCCCCATTTGGTCTTTCGAGATTCCTGCCAGGTCTCAGGTATTTGGGAAGCTTCTAGGATTGTCTTTCTACGAAGATAGAATGTTGAGTAGAGCCATTCCAAGTTTTCTTGGTTCCTCTCCTGGGAGCCATCTAAAAATTTTAGGATAAATCCTATTAGTTACTATATTTTCTAGTCTTGATTATGTATTCAAGGAAACAGGCTCTAATACCACTCTAGTTGTCATGCCCCAACCAGGTTTGGTCGGATCCCCGTGAACAACCCACCACTCTCCCGGTTTATTAAAAGGGTTCCCCTTATTATAAACTGTAAATAGTAAGGCGTCCTTTAACCTGCACCTTTTCCTGGAATAGCATAATCAAAACTACATGAAATTTTAAACTTTACATACCTGTCTTACAGGCATCTTAGTTGATGGTCTTTAAGGTTAGGCTTTCCGGGATTTTCTGAAAGGGATATAAGGGAGGGGTGAGTACAACTACTTGGTGAATGGGTTTTCAAAAATTTGGACTTTTAAGAAAACATTAATTATTGGAGTGCACCAGACTTCTTTCCTTAAAAAATCCCTTCATTCGAAATCTCGGGTTTTATCACCATTTCCTTATTTAATCACGGTGTGTCATCACCCAACACACATCCTTCATCATGAAGGTTAAGCACACATTCGCAGGTCAGTACATCCATTGAACCCACTTGTGGCTTCGGAGCGAGTTTACTGGCCACCTGGATAGAAGTACGTCCTCTTCTACCATGAGAATGAGTGGATGTTCACGATATCCGACCCTCATTCCGTAATAAAACCCTCTTCTTTCATTGTGTTTCCTTGTCGTTGGGCCTTCTGAACTTGATAATTGTTAGAAAGAAAAGAACCTCGCAACTCTCCCTCACATGTTTCTCTCAAACCCTCATGTTTCACACTCAAATGGCTTTTTCTTATAGATATAAAGCACTCTTACCTTTTTCCACTCATATGTCTTCTTTCAATCTGAATTGAACTTTAAAAACAAATCATTTTTTACGAAGCAGTTCAACTTGAGGAACAATCAAGACATATCGATAAAGGTTTTCAAAAAGTAATCCCAAAGAATTTAAGTGAGAGGTATGAATAGACTCACAAATAAGAGTAAAATTTAGATAGAAAATAAAGAAATTAAGATGAAATGAAGTAATAGAAGATAGAGCAGAATAAGAATGAGATATAAGATATAATTGTGTGCCTCCTTTTTTTTTCTTTTGTTTTTTTTTCCACGATTTTTTTTTGCTCTTTTCTTTTTAGCACGAACTATTTTTTTTCTTTTTTTTTTAGCACGAACTTTTTTTTGCTCTTTCTTTTTTGGCACGAATTTTTTTTGGCTTTTTTTTTCTCCTTTTTTTTACCTACTGAAGAGAAGATTAATAGAAGAATATGATAATTTTTTTATAGAGAATAGAAATAGGTAGAGAAGATAAAAAAAAAAGAACTAGATAAAAAAGATGGGATGGAACTTGCCGTGCAACCGTGTGCTCTGATACCAACTGATGCGAACCTCGCCAATATGCTGACGACACCCTACACCAATTATGGCAACGATCCCAAGACTTTCACGACGCAAGTACGAAAAGATGGAATATACCTTGTTTATGTGAGAAACAAGGTATAGGATATGTAGACGCCACACCCAAATCCTCTAAGAAGAACTCTTAGAAAACCCCGGGTGATAAGTCTTGATTGCTTGAATGCCACAGGTAAAAACCTGATAAGTTCAAAAGCTCTTTCAAGATAGAAAGAAAACAAAACCTCACAAGATATAAATTCCAAAGTGTGTGTCTCCAATGCTGTGGAGTATGCCTTTTATAGGCTCAGAAAACAACCGAATGACCCACATAATAAGCTAACCTTATCTAATCTAACCACTTAATATTATCCTAAGAGATTTATTATATTTATAAATCTCTCCTTATTAATTAAATCTGGACCTTCTGTTGGGCTCATCTTGGGCTCTTCATTTGGGCTTCTATTTGAATATTCAGCAATCTCTTTAATCAGCCCATATAAAGCTTTTGTGAATCTTTTAGCCCTTGACCTTGTGATTGGGCCCTCTTGAAGTCTCAAGTGATCATTTATCCCAATTGGTGACAAAGTGTTCAGCTCCATTGCAGGTTCGGTTGATTGGACATGTGAATTCGTAGTCTCTTTAGTCGGATTCACATCATCCAGGGCCCTTAGGATGCATCACTACCCCTCATGGGTGTCTTGATGATCCTGTAATCATAGTGCCACTGGTCCAACGGCCCCGACTCTCAACTCAACCTGCAGTTGTTTGTCTTGACTAGTTCGTCGACCTGTCATGTCGCACTGCCTTTAGTTGATTGAGTATGTTGGTCCTATCTTGGTACCATGGCCAAACAATTCCTTTATTTAAAGTTTTATGGCATATAATTGATGTTTGTTAACGAGCTTCTACTCGTGCCAATTGGCCTTGGGCCCCACTGTACGAGATTTTCAAAATCGGGCATATTAGCCCCCAAGTTCCAAAACCGAGTCCCGCGTCCTATAAGAGCTATTCGAACTCCCGTCAAGAAGGTCTCCCAAATAGTTTAAGCATTGGCACACAGTCAGGGGAGAGCACTTTTGACAAAAATTATATACCGACCGAGTATAAGGACATCTCAACTCATAACCGATGAACGGTTTTTCAACTTCCTTCGAGGAAGTTTTATCATAGCAACCGAGTATGATCTACTTACCATTTGTAAAACCCGCATTTTTTTAGTCAAGGAAAATCGGGAAAAGAACCCGTCAAACCGAATAAGAAAACCAAGCTGGTTTACATTTGGTAATAAGCAATATGGAAATTTACAACTTTCGGGTGATCCAAAGGATTCATTAAACCTTGGAAAAGAAACTTAAGACAAACTAGAAAACAAAAACCAAATTGGTTTAGGTAAACTAGATTTCATAAGAACTTTAAAGTTAAGCATGCTTACCTTGGAGTAGTGTGAGGATGGGTGACCTCTTGGGAAATATTATTTTTTTTGTAACCCGAAATTTCGGTCAAAAATTTTTATGCAAACGGCTTATCATAAATAGCCATAAATTAATATATATTTAATTATTGTAATTAATACCAATAATTTAATACCTAAATTAAATTATTGGAATTAATACAATTAATTTAATACCAAAATTAAATTATTGGAATTAATACAATTAATTTAATACCAAAATTAAATTATTGGAATTAATACCGAAATTTAATTATTAGAATTAATACCAAAATTAAATTATTGGAATTAATATCGAAATTTAATTATTAGAATTAATACCAATAATTTATGGCAATATTAATACTAGTAATAAATCTCGCCCATTTAATACTCGGGTTTTACAATTGTATAAAGAGGTCATCCCAATTTCATTCAACTCACACCTGAACACTTCTCTCTCTCTCTACTACTCCATTTCCCAGTAAAGCTGGAACCAGAGCTTCGAATTGTACAAAGGTCGGGCTCTTTAGAACCGGGGAAAAGACAGCTATCTGATAGCAAACTCCAGCCAATCCGAGAATCGCCGACATGATGGAATAGTGAAGCAACTCCAGCGGACCGAAGCTGCCCTATTTCAGCCAAGCTGAAATCAGCCATTTCAAGCCCTTCTCAGGCCAAATCAAGCCCTCCCAACACTTCCTCAGCCTTTCCACAGCCGAATTAGAACCGAAAGGTAAGCCAATTTGGCTCCCCTTTATAACTTTCGATCGGTGCTAGAGAGAGAGTCGACCGAATTCATCGGTGAGTAATCGAAGCTTTCTCTCTCTACAGTCTGTTTTCCGGCAAAGCTCCGTTTGAGCTCGTTCCGACGTTAAAATCTGCAATTCAAAGTTTCTTAGAATCGTATGAACATACAAGAACTCAATTTCAACTCCAATTTCAATAACTAGAAGTGTTTGATCGGTTAATTTGATGAAATCAAATTCGGTAGAGTTGAAAAGTTGAAATTGGGGGAAAATTTGGGGATTTTTCAAATTCAAAGGGGCCAGAATACAATTTTATGAAATTGAGGGTCAATTGGGCATGAAAATAATGTTGGAGGACCAATTGAGGAATTTTGGAAATTTTGGAGGAAAAAACTTACCATTTTTGTGAAAGAAGGGCAAAATGGTAATTTTGGAAAAATTGGGGAACCAAATTGGAAATTTGGAAAATTAAACCCTTTTTTGATGAAATTGAATAAATTGAGGTCCCACGATAAATTTTAAAAGTTGCGGGACTCAATTTGAGGAAAAACCGACATTAGGGACTTAAAGTTAAAGAGAAATAACTTTAGGGACCTAATTGCAAATAACTAAAAGTTTGGGTTTTCTCATTCATTAATGAATGAAGGCTATTATGCCGAGTAATAATGAACAAGGTTGTTCATATCGTGTAGGAACGTTAAATACCGGGAACGCCAGCAAGGACAAGCTCGTGTGAATACAAAGAACCAGTCTAGTGGAATTCGCGGCATTAACGGGTGAGTGGGTTTACTAACATCATACCCGGTTGGGATGATGAGCACAACTTAAAGATAAAAACCACTTACCGGTTGTGAGTGGAAATTTCATATCATACCCGGTAGGGGATGATAAGTACCTCGATATAAAAACCCACTATTTAGTGGTATTTTAATCATCACCACTTAGAGAAAGTGATGTGAAAATTATGCGAAAAAAACTACTTACTAGTTGTAAATAGATCATACCCGATTGGTATGATGAGACTTCCTCGAAGGAAGTTGAAAACCCGTTCATCGGTTATGAACAGAGATGTCCTTATACCGGTTGGTAAAATGGATAGTGAAAACCTATTTTGCCGGAAGTGTTCTCCCCTGACTGTGTGCCAATGCTTAAACTATTTGGGAGACCTTCTCGACGGGAGCTCGAATAGCTCTGATAGGCTAGCGGCCTCGGTTTTGGAACTTGGGGGCTAAATGCCCGATTTTGAAAATCTCGTACAGTGGGCCCAAGGCTAGTTGGCACGAGCAGGAGCTCGCAAACGAACATGATATATGTGCCATAAAACTTAATAAGTGAATTGTTTGGCATAAGGGGAAACTTAATAAGGACGCCTTACCCTTTACGGTTTACAATAAGGGGAAATCCTTTAATAAACCGGGAGAGTGGCATGTTGATCACGGGGATCCGACCAAACCGGGTTGGGGCGTGACAGGTCGGGCTCTTTAGAAATGGGGAGAAGACAACTATCTGGTAGCAAACTCCAGTCAATCTGAGAATCGTTGGAAAAGCGCCGGCATGATGGAATAGTGAAGTAGCTCCAGCGGACCGAAGCTACCCTATTTTGGTCAAGCTGAAATCGGCCATTTCAAGCCCTACTCAGGCCAAACCAAGCCTTCCCCAACACTTCCTCAATCCTTCCTTGGCCGAATTAGGACCGAAAGGTAAGCCAATTTAGTTTCTGATGCGAACCTCGCCAATATGCTGACGACACCCTACACCAAATATGGCAACGATCCCAAGACTTTCACGACGCAAGTACGAAAAGATGGGATATACCTTGTTTATGTGAGAACAAGGTATGAGATATGTAGACGCCACACCCAAATCCTCTAAGAAGAACTCTTAGAAAACCCCGGGTGATAAGTCTTGATTGCCTGAACGCCACAGGTAAAAACCTGATAAGTTCAAAAGCTCTTTCAAGATAGAAAGAAGACCAAACCTCACAAGATATAAATTCCAAAGTGTGTTTCTCCAATGCTGTGGAGTATGCCTTTTATAGGCTCAGAAAACAACCAAATGACCCACATAATGTGGAAAAAATCTATTATGGTTATAAGCTAACCTTATCTAATCTGACTACTTAATATTATCCTAAGAGATTTATTATATTTATAAATCTCTCCTTATTAATTAAATCTGGACCTTCTGTTGGGCTCATCTTGGGCTCTTCATTTGGACTTCTATTTGGATATGCAGCAATCTCTTTAATCAGCCCATATAAAGCTTCCTTGAATCTTTTAGCCCTTGACCTTGTGATTGGGCCCTCTTGAAGTCTCAAGTGATCATTTATCCCAATTGGTGACAAAGTGTTCAGCTCCATTGCAAGTTCGGTTGATTGGACATGTGAATTCGTAGTCTCTTTAGTCGGATTCACATCAGTTTCCCTTTACAATTTCAGATTGTTGTTAGAGAGAGAGTCGACTGAATTTCAATGAAGAAATTCTAATCCAATTCGACATCAATTGATGTCATCCTTGATCCTAGGAATAACCTCTGGAGGATAGCTATCTGCCCAGATTTGAAAGCTCCACCGCCACGCCCTCACCGGTGAGAAATCAAAGATTTTTCTCTCTATTGTCTATTTTCCGATGAATCTCCGTTTGAGCTCGTTCTAGCGTTAAAATCTCTTATTCAAAGTACGTAAGAATCGTATGAACATGTAGGAACTCAATTTTAACTCCAATTTCAACAATTCGAGGTGTTTGATTGATCAATCTGATGAAATCAAATTTGGCAGTGTTGAAGAGTTGAAATTGGGAAAAAAAAAGGTTGGGGAAATTGGGGGTTTTTGGAAATTTGAAGGACCAAAAATGTAATTTTTAAAATTGAGGGTTAATTGGTCATGATAAGAATATTAGAGGGTCAATTGATAAATTTTAGAATTTTTGGGGAATAATTTTACCATTTTTCTAAAGAAGGGGCAAAATGGTAATTTTGGGAAAATTGAAGGACCAAATTGGAAATTTGGGAAATTAAACCCCTTTGTGTGAAATCAAATAATTTGAGGTCCTAAGATAAATTTTAAAGGTTTCGGGACTCGAATTTAGGAAAAACTCGACAATAGGAACTTAAAGTTAAAGAAAATTAACTTTAGGGACCTAATTGCAAATATATGTAAAGTTGGGTTTTCTCATTCATTTGGAACGAATGAGGGCTATTGGGCAAAAGAATAATGAACAATTATGTTCATCTCATGTAGGAGAACGAGACATCGGGAATGTCAGTCGAGGTCCATCGGGAACCTGACTAAGTGGAATTTCACTGCACTATCGGGTGAGTGGGATTATATATCATACCCAGTTGGGGATGATAAGTACCTCGGTATAAAAACCCACTGTTTAGTGGTATTTTAATGATCACCACTTAGAGAAAGTGATGTAAAATTTATGCGAGAAAAACTACTTACCGGTTGTAAGTAGATCATACCCGGTTGGTATGATGAGACTTCCTCAAAGGAAGTTGAAAACCCGTTCATCGGTTATGAACGGAGATGTCCTTATACCGGTTGGTATAATGGATAGTGGAAACCTATTTTGTCAGAAGTGTTCTCCCCTGACTGTGTGCAATTGCTTAAACTATTTGGGAGACCTTCTTGACGGGAGCTCGAATAGCTCTTATAGGTCGGGGGCCTCGATTTTGGAACTTGAGGGCTAAAATGCCTAGTTTTTGAAAAATTTTGAACAGTGGGCCATAGGCCAATGGACACGGGCAAGAGCTCGTAAAAGAACATGATATATATATATATATATATATATATATATGTGCCATTAAAACTTAATAAGTGAATTGTTTGGCCATGGTACCAAGGCAGGTCTGACATACTCAGTCAACTAGTAGCAGTGCGGCATGACCGGTCTTCAGACCAGTCAAGACAAACAGCTACAGGTTGAGTTGGAGGTCGGGACCGTTGGGAAAAATGGCACCACATATTACATGGTAATTTAAGAAAACTTTGTTTGTGCATGCACATGAGTACGGGATCATCAAGATGCCCATGAGGGGTAGTGATGTGTCCTAAGGGCCCTGGACGACCCGGTGAGTATAAGGGCAGATTGTCGTTCCAGGTGTCTGTGCGAAATTTGGAGTAGCACAAAGCGCATGAGACCGGGGTGAGGACAGGATGAGGTCTCTGTCCTCATATGGACATGAAGAAGCGATTCCGGGATTGTGGGTCGGATGTCGCGTATATCCACTCATTCCCAGGGTAGAAGTAGTCGTACTTCTATCCGGGTGGCAAGAAAAGTCGCTCCGAAGCCACTAGCGGGTTCAGTAGTGATACTGACTTGCGAATGTGTGTAACCTTCATGATGAAGGTGTATTGGGTGATGACACACCAATAACTAAGAAATAATGGAAAAACACAAATTTTTAAATGAAATGATTTTTGAAAACAAAGGAGTCTGGCACACTCCATATAAATGTTTTTCTTGAAAGTTAAAAGATTTGAATCTCATTCACTGAGTAGTTGTACTCACCCCCTCCCTTATACCCCTTTCAGGAAATCTCGGAAAGCCGAACCTTAAAGGACTTGCGCAATTAAACGCTTGCAAGATAGGTACAACTAATTTAAATTACTATGCAGTTTTGATTTATGATATTCCTGGAAAAAGGTGCAGGTTAACGCCTTACTCTTTACAATTTATAATATAAGGGAAAACCCTTTAGTAAATCAGGAGAGTGGTGGGTTGATCATGGGGATCCGACCAAACCGAGTCGGGGCGTGACACCATCGGTAAGTAGTTTTTTTCGCATGGTTTTCACATCACTACTCTAAGTCGTGATGTTTAAAATACCACATAGTAGTGGGTTTTTATTTTGATGTGCTTATCATCCCCAACCGGGAATGATATAAAATCCCACTCACAACCGGTAAGTGGTTTTTAACTTTAAGTTGTGCTCATCATCCCAACCGGGTATGACGTTATTAAACCCACTCACAGTGACTTCTAATTTAGAAAATGTGCTCACCATCCCAACCGGGTATGATGTGAATAACCCACTCACAACCGGTAAGTGGTTTTTAACTTTATGTTGTTCTCATCATCTCAACTGGGTATGATGTTATAAAACTCACTCACTTGTTAATGTCGTGAATTCTAGTAGACTGGTTTTTTGTATTCACGTGAGCTTGTCCTTGCTGGCGTTCCTGGTACTTCGTGTTCCTACATGATATGAACATCTCAGTTCATTATCCTTCGGCCGAATAGCCTTCGTTCATTACAAATGAATGAAAAAGTAAACTTTCATTTATTTGCAATTAGGTCCCTAAAGTTATTTCTCTTTAACTTTAAGTCCCTAATGTAGGTTTTTCCTCAAATTGAGTCCCAAAACTTTTAAAATTTATTATAGGACCTCAATTTATTCCATTTCACAAAAAGGGGGATTAATTACCCAAATTTCCAATTTGGTCCCCCCAACTTTTCCAAAATTACCATTTTGCCCTTCCTTTACAAAAATGGTTAGTTTCACCCCAAAAATTCTAAAATTCCTCAATTGGTGATGTGAATCTGACAAAAGAGTTTACAAATTCACAAGTCCAATCAACCGAACGTGGAATGGATCTAAACACTTTGTCACCAAATGGGATAAATGAATATTTGAGACTTCAAGAGGGCCCAGTCACAAGGTCAAGGGCTAAAAGATTCAAAGAAGCTTTATATGAGCTGATTAAAGAGATTGCTGAATATTCAAATAGAAGCCCAAAATGAAGAGCCCAAGATGAGCCCAAGAGAAGGTTCAAATTTAATTAATAAGGAGAGATTTATAAATATAATTAATCTCTTAGGATAATATTAGGTGGTTAGATTAGATAAGGTTAGCTTATTATGTGGGTCATTCGGTTATTTTCTGAGCCTATAAAAGGCATACTCCACAGCATTGGAGACACACACTTTGGAATTTATATCTTGTGAGGTTTTGTCTTCTTTCTATCTTGAAAGAGCTTTTGAACTTATCAGGTTTTTACCTGTGGCGTTCAAGCAATCAAGACTTATCACCCGGGGTTTTCTAAGAGTTCTTCTTAGAGGATTTGGGTGTGGCGTCTACATATCCCATACCTTGTTTTTCGCATAAACAAGGTATATTCCATCTTTTCGCACTTGCGTCGTGAAAGTCTTGGGATCGTTGCCATATTTGGTGTAGGGTGTCGTCAGCAAATTGGCGAGGTTCGCATCAGTTGGTATCAGAGCACACGGTTGCACGGCAAGTTCCATCCCATCTTTTTATCTAGTTCTTTTTTTTATCTTCTCTACCTATTTCTATTCTCTATAAAAAAATTATCATATCCTTCTATTAATCTTCTCTTCAGTAGGTTAAAAAAAAAAGGAGAAAAAAAGCCAAAAAAAAATTCGTGCCAAAAAAGAAAGAGCAAAAAAAAAGTTCGTGCTAAAAAAAAAAAGCCAAAAAAAAATTCGTGCCAAAAAAGAAAGAGCAAAAAAAAGTTCGTGCTAAAAAAAAAAAGTTCGTGCAAAAAAAAAAGAGCAAAAAAAAATTCGTGAAAAAAAAAGGCAAAAGAAAAAAAAAAGTGGCACACAATTCTATCTTATTCTGCTTTATCTAAGTCTATTACTTCATTTTTTTCTTCTATATTTAAATTCTACTCTTATTTCTGAGTCTATTCATATCTGTCACGTAAATTCTTTGGAATTATTTTTTGGAAACCTTTATCGATATGTCTTGATTGTCCCTCAAATTGAACTGCTTCGTAAAAACACGATTTGTTTTTAAAGTTCAATTCATATTGAAAGAAGACATATGAGTGGAAAAAGGCAAGAGTGTTTTAAATCTTTAAGAAAAAGCCATTTGAGTGTGAAAAATGAGTGTTTGAGAGAAACATGTGAGGGAGAGTTGCGAGGTTCTTTTCTTTCTAACAATTATCAGGTTCAGAAGGCCCAACGACAAGGAAACACAATGAAAGGAGAGGGTTTCATGTCGCCTATTCAAAACCTACAATGGAAAGCAATGAAGAGTCAAATGAAACAGATAGTGAAGTCTGAATTTGAGCCACTTCATACGCGAATGGATCGCTTGGAGGAAGGTGTGAGACGACACTCACATACTTCCATTGAACGACCGTGGAGGAGTCGATCTCGATGCTTCGAACCACAGGAACTGGGGGAGTTCGATGATCTCCAAGTTAATCACGGCAACATCAATCTCAATTCCATCAATCAACTTACTACTTGGAACAGGCCATGGATTGATGACGTCATGGACAACCAACGTGAGAATCTATTTCATACTCGTTGTTCTATGAAAAATAGAGTTTGTTCTGTTATCATAGATGAGGAAAGCTGCACTAACTTTGCTAGCACCGAGCTTGTGGAGAAGTTGGCATTACATGCAACAAAGCATCCAAAGCCATATCAAATTCAAAGGCTGAGTGATCAACCCAAACTCGAGGTAACCCAACAGGTGATAGTGTCCTTCTCTATTGGGAAATATCAGGATGAAATATTATGTGATGTAGTACCAATGCAAGCATGTCATATTTTATTGGGAGAACCTTGGAAGTTAGATCGTCACGTTATATATGATAGATTAACAGATAGGTACTCATTCGTGATGAATAATAGATCAATATCTCTTGTACCTCTTACTTTACAACAAGTTTTTCAGGATCAGTTGAAAAAGAAAAAGGCAAATGAAAAGAAAATAGCAGAAAGACAAGAGAGAAAAGCCATGATTGAAGAGGAAGAGACAAAAGGCAATAATGAAAAAGAACAGAGAAAAATCCGAGAGAGAAAAGCCAAAATTGAAAATGATGAGAGAAAAGGCAATGTTGAAAAAGAAGAGAGAAAAGCCATAATACAAAGAAAAGAGAGTAAAAATAATTTTATGGAGAGAAAAGATGAGATCAAGAGAGATACAATTTCATATTCTATCCTTACAGTACTTATGTACAAGGAATTATGTTTTACTCACCATATTGTCGGATATTTGCCGAGCATTAGTATTTCTCTTATGCAGGAATTCAAGAATGTCATTCCTAAGAAGAAAACTCCTAGTTTGCAACCTGATCGAGAAATGAAGTATCAAATTCAACACCAAATCCTAAATTTGATGAAGCTAGGATATACACGGGATAACATGATTTCAGGTATTGTGCAAATGCCTAAGAAAGACAAAATTTGGCGAAGATGTGTTGGTTTTCGAATCATCTACCATATGAAGGTAATGTATCTTCACTCTATTCCTCAAGTAAATATTATATTAGATGAGTTGCATGAAAACTATTTGTTTTCAAAATTTAATCACAAGAGTGAATATTCTGAAATTCGAAAGAAAGCTAATTATGGATTGAAAACTGCATTGAAAGTAAAACTTGGTTTATATGAATGGTTGGCTATAGTTTTTAGTTTGACTAATGCATATAACACTTTTATGAGGTTAATAAATTATATCCTACATGCTTTTATTAAAAATTTTGTTGACATATATTTTGATAAAATCATAATATACAACAATTACTTAGATAAACATGAAGGATATTTAGAAATTTCCTTGCAAGTTCTTAGGAAAGATCATTTGTTTGCCAAATTGAAAAATTGCGTATTATGTTTGGGTAAACTTGTATTTCCTGGATATGTTATAAGTTTTGAAGGGATTGCCATTGACAAGAAAATTAAGGTAATTCAAGATTGGCAAACACCTTACTTGGTAAGTCAGGAAAGAAGATCAATTGCATATTATAATGAAAAGTTCAGCGGAGTAGCCCTCAAGCTGGATGAGTATCATGTAAGGTGGGTAGAATTCATTTATACATCTGGTTATGTGATCAAGTGTAAGCAAGGTATGAAAAATATAGTTTCTCATACATTATCTGAAAGGTACATTTTGTCTACAATCATTGATACTAACTTGCTTAATTTTTCTTGGAATACTGTGTTGGTTACAAAACCTCTATTTTCAACTGCATGTTTACCACATATTGTGTTTGCATATAATCGTTATATTTATTCAGTAACTAAGTTATCACCAATGGAGATTATCCATGATTTTAATCCATTGGATAGAAAACAGCAGACTCAAGAAAATATTAATCTTTACAACAAGAGTTTCATGAAAGTTGTTTTTGATCCAGGGATTTGGGTTAGTTTACATATGAGGAATGAATGGTTTATGAATAGAAAACTATCAAAATTTCTTAGATTAGAGGGATTATTTAAGGTGTTAAAACTCGATAGTAATAATTATAACAGGAAGTTATCTAGCAAATCTATTGTTAGTAATAGCATAAATATTTATAAGTTAATGTCTTTTGATGTAGGTGATGAAGGAAAAGAAGATTTGAGGACAAATCATTTTCAAGAGGGGGAGAATGATGTGAATCTGACAAAAGAGTTTACAAATTCACAAGTCCAATCAACCGAACGTGGAATGGATCTAAACACTTTGTCACCAAATGGGATAAATGAATATTTGAGACTTCAAGAGGGCCCAGTCACAAGGTCAAGGGCTAAAAGATTCAAAGAAGCTTTATATGAGCTGATTAAAGAGATTGCTGAATATTCAAATAGAAGCCCAAAATGAAGAGCCCAAGATGAGCCCAAGAGAAGGTTCAAATTTAATTAATAAGGAGAGATTTATAAATATAATTAATCTCTTAGGATAATATTAGGTGGTTAGATTAGATAAGGTTAGCTTATTATGTGGGTCATTCGGTTATTTTCTGAGCCTATAAAAGGCATACTCCACAGCATTGGAGACACACACTTTGGAATTTATATCTTGTGAGGTTTTGTCTTCTTTCTATCTTGAAAGAGCTTTTGAACTTATCAGGTTTTTACCTGTGGCGTTCAAGCAATCAAGACTTATCACCCGGGGTTTTCTAAGAGTTCTTCTTAGAGGATTTGGGTGTGGCGTCTACATATCCCATACCTTGTTTTTCGCATAAACAAGGTATATTCCATCTTTTCGCACTTGCGTCGTGAAAGTCTTGGGATCGTTGCCATATTTGGTGTAGGGTGTCGTCAGCATATTGGCGAGGTTCGCATCAATTGGCCCTCTAACATTTTTATCATGCCCAATTGATCCTCAATTTTAGGAAATTGCATTTTGGTCCTTCGAATCTTCAAAAATCCCCAATTTTCCCCCAATTCCAACTTCTTAACATAGTTGAATTTGATTTCATCAAATTGACCAATCAAACGTTTCCAATTGTTGAAATTGAGTTTCTACATGTTCATACGATTCTTTAGCAATGTGAATTGCAAGTTTTAATGCCGGGACAAGCTCAAATGGAGCATCGCCAGAAAATGAACTATAGAGAGGGAAAGCTTCAATTACTAACTGGTGAAGGCTAGCAGTCCGAGCGTTTGATCTAGACAGATCTCGTCCTGAGGTTCATCCTAGAATCAAGAATCGCATCAATTGATGCCGAATTGAGTTAGAATTTGATGAAATTCTATCAGTTCTCTCTCTAGCACCTATCGAAAATTGCAGAGAGGAGCCGAATTGGCTTACCTTTTAGTCTTAATTCGGTTGTGGGAGGGCTGAGGAAGTGTTGGGAGGGCTTGGTTTGGTCTGAGGAGGGCTCGAAATGGCCGATTTTAGCTTGGCCGAAATAGGGCAGCTTCGGTCCGCCAAAGCTGCTTCACTGTTCTATTATGTCGGTGCTTCTCTAGCGATTCTCAGATTGACTGGAGTTTGCTATCAGATAGCTGTCTTCTCCCCTGTTCTAAAGAGCCCGACCTCTCCTTCCAAGGTTAAGAAAAATGTTGAAGTCAAAGCTCTAGTTCGAGCTTCACCGGGAAATGGAGTAGTAGGGAGAGAGAAGTGTTCAGGTGTGAGGAGAATGAATGGGAATGACCTCTAAAAATACTTCCCAATAGGTCACCCATCCTTGCACTACTCTCGAACAAGCATGCTTAACTTTAGAGTTCTTATGGAATCTCGTTCACCTAAACCAATTTGGTTTTTCTTTTCTAAATTGTCTTAAGTTTCTTTTCCAAGGTTTAATGAATGCTTTTCCCAAATGATCGGGTTTGTAAACCAGCTCAGTTTTCTTACTCGGTTTGACTAGTTCTTTTCTCGGTTCTCCTTAACTCAAAAGTGCGAGGTTTACAGGTATATTTTTCTCTTCCAATTTGTCCCAAAGTCCCTTTCCATGGTTTTTATGACCCTTTGGGTCACTCGGGATTTGTAAATTTCTCAATTTACCCTTTCTCTAATGGTTGGTGTTTGTGAACCGATTTTATTTTCTCCCTTAGTTTGACCGGTTCTTTCACCAATTATCTTATCTTTAAGGGATGGAGTTTACAACTCTCTCATCCTTTTAGGAGTTTTGTCCCCAAAACTTATTCAGCATCCTTTGCATTGAAAATAACTTCCCTTGATGTCAACTTGGAGTTTGTTTGACATGCTAACACTTTAGTTATTTTCACTTAGCCCCTTTATAACACGCACTTAAGGAATTTCTTTTCCCTTCCATTGCTTACTCATTCCATGGAGTTTATCCTAGCTAAGCATGTCTTACCTGCGAGTTCAAGGGTATATCCTTAGGTTTACATCTTCCTTTGCTTAGGGCAAGATTCTTCCCCTTGAGGTTCTTACTCAAGATTTCAGAATTGGGAGCTCCAAGATGCCCAATCATTCATGTGTCTAGTCATTCTCTTTATTGTTGAAACCCTAGCTCGATGTCCTTTCAAGTGCTACGTACTTGCTTTCATAGGTTTTGGTGTTATCTCCTTTTTGTCCAATTTTGACCCTTCTTATGTCCTACCTCATTTTCAGTGTCATCCTTTTCTCAAGGACTTTCCTTTTTCTTAATCCACTCTTACTCACTCGTGACCATTTCACGATTCTTTATTCTGAGTTAATCCCCTTTGATCTATGTGTCGATTACTTTGTTTGGGGAAGTTCCCTTCTTATAGTTTTGTTCTCTACTATATCCCTCACAATAGAGACTTTCACCTTAGGAGCTACATGCTCAACCTTCTTACCATTCCTTGAAGTTTTCTTTCTTCCTTTCTTCACACCCCTTTCTATATTAGGGCATTTGCCTACTTTGAATCCTTCTCTATCTAAAATTTCCATTTCATGCCTTATTCCTTACTTGAGATACTTCAGATTATTGGTCTTATTCCATGTACTCCACACTATGTCCAGTCGTCCTCTCTTTAGGCTCCATCAATTGATCAGAGACCCTCACCAGTCTTGATGTCAGTGATCATTCACTTTAATCACTTCTTAACTGGAGGACTTACTTTTCCAAGGTTTGTTAGATGTGCTTTCCTCTGTCTCCTACTATAGGTAGTCCACCTCTTTCTTATTCGTACACCATCTTTTGATGCTATCTCCCTACTTACTCGTTACTTGGATTTACTTACTCCTTTGTCCTCATGAGTACTCTTCTCTTTTGTACTTGATCTTTCCATCTCAACAAGCATATTTTTTATGAGCTTATCTTCTTTCCAATTTTGTTGGTTCCATTACCTCTTAATTGGGACATGTATGTCTTTCCAAGGTTTCCTTCCTTGGTAGGGTTATACTCTTTTCTCCCGGAATTCTCATCTAGTTTTGCCATTGAGGACATCTAACCTTAAATGACAATCTTTGATGTCATCCTCTCCTACTTACCTTCACTCTTGAAACCTTAAGTGTACTTTTTTTATACCTCATCTTCATCCTCACTTGCTCTCGGCACCTATCTATTTCTTTTAGGGAGAGCTCACATTTTCTTTGTTTATAAAATCTCCTGATCATCCTACGAGAGGCTTGCTTAACCTTCTCATGGCTTTTGGTTGTTACTCCTATCATAGCCATTGATCTCTTCAAGGCTTTCCTTCATCCTTATTTCCCAAAGGTTTTGACCTTTCCACCTCTCCCTTCTTTACTGAAGTTTTGACCTTCACAAGGGTCAATTCGTTAACTGTTTCGTTCCTACTATCCTCTCTCAGGTCTCCTTGTTCTAAATGCCATCCCATTGTCCTATTTAGGGTGTGGCCCTTACTATTTCCTGATTCTTCTAAGGGCATCATTTATTCTCCTCGACTATTTTGTTGTTACTCATTGTTCCCTTTCACTAGTTTTGTCTAAAATCTCTATTTGACTTATTTCCTCTTCCAAAGCAGGACCCACTTGGCCATCCCGGTACATCCTTAACCACATATGCCCTTTCATGGGGTTCCTTATTTCGGTTCAAGTCTCTTATGATTCATCTGTCGATTACTTAGCTTGGGAATTTCTCTTCCATGGTCCCAACTCCTATCTTTATCCTTCTTTTAGGAGCTCTTGTGATGCGAACCTCGCCAATATGCTGACGACACCCTACACCAAATATGGCAACGATCCCAGGACTTTCACGACGCAAGTATGAAAAGATGGAATATACCTTGTTTATGTGAGAACAAGGTATGGGATATGTAGACGCCACACCCAAATCCTCTAAGAAGAACTCTTAGAAAACCCCGGGTGATAAGTCTTGATTGCCTGAACGCCACAGGTAAAAACCTGATAAGTTCAAAAGCTCTTTCAAGATAGAAAGAAGACAAAACCTCACAAGATATAAATTCCAAAGTGTGTTTCTCCAATGCTGTGGAGTATGCCTTTTATAGGCTCAGAAAACAACCAAATGACCCACATAATGTGGAAAAAATCTATTATGGTTATAAGCTAACCTTATCTAATCTGACTACTTAATATTATCCTAAGAGATTTATTATATTTATAAATCTCTCCTTATTAATTAAATCTGGACCTTCTGTTGGGCTCATCTTGGGCTCTTCATTTGGACTTCTATTTGGATATGCAGCAATCTCTTTAATCAGCCCATATAAAGCTTCCTTGAATCTTTTAGCTCTTGACCTTGTGATTGGGCCCTCTTGAAGTCTCAAGTGATCATTTATCCCAATTGGTGACAAAGTGTTCAGCTCCATTGCAAGTTCGGTTGATTGGACATGTGAATTCGTAGTCTCTTTAGTCGGATTCACATCATCTTGATTATCAATGAGTTCCTAATAGTTATGTCCTACTTATCACTAACTCTTTCAAGGATACTTGTACATTCCTCCGGGTTCTCTTCCTATCATACTTCTTTTCCTCTTCCCTCTCTCCGTGTCTTATCATAAAGTGGCTCAACACCTTCCGCGCTCCTACTTCTTCCTAACCTTCCTCTTGGTTAACTTCCATTCCACTGGTTTTCCCTTGGGCAACCCAATTCTTCTTGGTTTCATAACTTTTATAGGGGTTCTTCCTTAACTCCCTATGGTCCTTAGGCTTTTACTACTCCTGCACCTTTTGATGCATACTTCCTTTACATTGAACTTCACACTCTTCCTCTTCTTCCTTCCCTTAGTTAGGGTATATCCTTCCTAGTAAAACTCTAGGCAGACTCTTGTATTTCTTTCTCGGTCTTGTTGCCTTGTTACTACATACTCCTGGTTTTTATAGGGAAACTTCTTTGGTTATCCTTTGGGTTAACTAGAGGTGACCCATAGTTTTCTTTCTTAGGTGATCTTCTCTCTATCTACTACTTCGATCATTATTGGTATACCGTCATTTATATTAATTATACTTATTATTATCATGGAAAATTTTAATTAAAGAAAAACTGAACTTTCATTAATTTCAAGAGATAATTTTCTTGTCGTACTTGGCTTATTACAGGAATTCACTACTTCCTAGTCCCTTGGGGTCATAGGCCAGGAGTTTTCCTCTGAACAGTTGTAGGATTCATGGTCTAAAGGCTTTGATGAACTAGTTGAAGTCCATCCATATTCCCTTCAGATTTCCCTTATAGGGTGAACTTCATGTATGGCCTCTAGTTCGTACCTTCTCAGTCCACTTCATCCACTGAGAAGGATTGAAGCTAAATTGAGTGGGTGGGGGTACTTGATGGACCTTCATGAAGGTGGTATGGGCATTCCAATAGTTGTTCTAGGCCTCCTTCTTAGTGGGAGTCCTCTCTGGTTGTTGTAGGGCTGGTGAAGGTGTTGGGCTCCTTGGAGGAGGGACATGTTCTTCCTATCTTGGAGGAGGGTAGGTGATGCCTTCTAGCTCTAGTAGGGCTCCTACCAATCTCCTATAATCCTTGACCATATCGTTGGGCACTCTCTTCTCACCCTCCAGGAATCGTTGAACAACCACCTCTCTAGGGGTAGGTGTCTTTTTCATGATCATGTGTGGGGGTTTGGATTTCACGGTGAATTTTCTAGGAACTCTCCTTCCTACATGGTAATTAAGTTTTCATTAGTGTTAGGACATAATATTGAAAATGCTTCAAGGGAACTAGGCTCTGATACCACTCAAGATGTCATGCCCCGACCCAGTTTAATCAGATCCCCGTGATCAACATGCTGCTCCCTTGGTTTAAGAGGGGTTTCCCCCTTTCAAACTCAAGAGGAGCCCGATGTAATTTAACCTTGTTCCTTGGAATAACATAAATCAATAAAAATGTGAGTTTAAAATAACTTTTAAGTATACTTGATAGAGGGTAGATCCGGGTGTTATCCTTAGTCATTTGTTCTACTCTTGAAAAAGGGATATGAAAGAGGGGTGAGTTTCTACAACTCAGTGAATGGGGGTGTTGGGAGTGAGTTTTATAAACAAAACAATTTTAATCGGAGTGTGCCAAACTCCTTATTTGATGTGAATCTGACAAAAGAGTTTACAAATTCACAAGTCCAATCAACCGAACGTGGAATGGAGCTAAATACTTTGTCACCAAATGGGATAAATGATTATTTGAGACTTCAAGAGTGCCCAATCACAAGGTCAAGGGCTAAAAGATTCAAGGAAGCTTTATATGGGCTGATTAAAGAGATTACTGAATATTCAAATAGAAGCCCAAAATGAAGAGCCCAAGATGAGCCCAAGAGAAGGTTTAAATTTAATTAATAAGGAGAGATTTATAAATATAATAAATCTCTTAGGATAATATTAGGTGGTTAGATTAGATAAGGTTAGCTTATTATGTGGGTCATTCGGTTATTTTCTGAGCCTATAAAAGGCATACTCCACAGCATTGGAGACACACACTTTGGAATTTATATCTTGTGAGGTTTTGTTTTCTTTCTATCTTGAAAGAGCTTTTGAACTTATCAGGTTTTTACCTGTGGCGTTCAAGCAATCAAGACTTATCACCCGGGGTTTTCTAAGAGTTCTTCTTAGGGGATTTGGGTGTGGCGTCTACATATCCCATACCTTGTTTCTCATATAAACAAGGTATATTCCATCTTTTCGCACTTGCGTCGTGAAAGTCTTGGGATCGTTGCCATATTTGGTGTAGGGTGTCGTCAGCATATTGGCGAGGTTCGCATCATTATTTCCTTTAAGAATCGAATTATAGTTTTCAAAACACTTTTTCCTCATTTTTTACATTAGCTATGTTTAATAGTCAACACACGCCCTTCATCAGGAAGGGAATCACACATTCGTAGGGCAGCTCGTCCACTGCACCCACTTGTGGCTCGGAGCGACTTTACCGGCCACCAACATAGAAGCCTGTCCACTTCTACCTTGGGTCTGAGTTGATGTTTGCGACATCCGACCCTCAAATCCAAAAGCAACTATGTGTTCGTATGAGGACAAAGACCTCATCCCGACCCCACCCTGGTCTTATGCGCATGAAGCAACATCGAGCTTACCTGACTACTGGTATGATAAACTGCCCTTATCTCCATCATGTCATCCAATAGCCCTTAGGATGCATCACTACCCCTCTTGGGCATCTTAATGTTCTCAAACCTCAAGTGCATGCACAAACAACATTTTTCCACAAAGCCATTTATCGTTGGAATTATTAGTCCAACGACCCCGATCCTCAACTCGACCTACAGTTGTTTGTTTAGACCGATCTATCGACCTAGCCCTGATGCATTACTGCCAGTCCATCGAATATGTCAGTTCTATCTTGGTACCATGGCAAAATCACATAATCCATTCATTAAGAATTTTCATGGCTTTAATATATCATTTTTGTTTACGAGCTCCTACTCGTGCCAACAAACCTTGGGCCCATTGTACGTGATTTTTTCCAAAATCGGGCATTTTAGCCCCCACAAGTTCAAAACTGAGGCCTCTGGCCTATCTGAGCTGTTCTAGCTCCCGTCAAGAAGGTCTTCCAAAAATTTTAAGCATTGGCACATAGTTAGGGGAGAACACTTCTAACAAAATCATTATTTTCACTTCATCACACCAACTAGGTGTGATGATATCTCCTCTTACAACCAAAAAGTGGTTTTCTCCATCTTTCTGGGAAGTCCATCATACCAACTGGGTATTATCTCTACTTACAACTGGTAAGTAAGTTTTAGCTCAGTTTATACATAACTCCAACAGAGTGTGATGTCAAAATTCCATTTATAAGTGGTTTCTCTTTTCTAAAGTTCTCATCATTTCAACCGAGTATAATGTACATAAAACCACTCACCGATAACTGAAGTGTATCCTTCTCCAGTCGGTTTCCACTTCCACGCTAGCATGTCCTTGTTGGCATTCCAGTCCCTCGTGTTCCTACACGA
Source organism: Trapa incisa (assembly GCA_030064435.1). Lineage (NCBI taxonomy): Eukaryota > Viridiplantae > Streptophyta > Magnoliopsida > Myrtales > Lythraceae > Trapa > Trapa incisa. Next base: position 12,991,269 of record CM057768.1, on the reverse strand, counting down.
TTTGGACATCCTTATCTATTAATATTTGGCATAATAGCTTTCATTTCTCACGTATGAATGATTAGGCTCAAAATTTCCAATTAATTGTACTTAGGTTCCTAAAATTCATTTACCTTAACTTTATGTCCCTAATGCTAACTTTTCCCCAAATTGAGTCTCAAAACTTCTAAAAATTCACTTTGGGTGATGCGAACCTCGCCAATATGCTGACGACACCCTACACCAAATATGGCAACGATCCCAAGACTTTCACGACGCAAGTACGAAAAGATGGAATATACCTTGTTTATGTGAGAAACAAGGTATGGGATATGTAGACGCCACACCCAAATCCTCTAAGAAGAACTCTTAGAAAACCCCGGGTGATAAGTCTTGATTGCTTGAACGCCACAGGTAAAAACCTGATAAGTTCAAAAGCTCTTTCAAGATAGAAAGAAAACAAAACCTCACAAGATATAAATTCCAAAGTGTGTGTCTCCAATGCTCTGGAGTATGCCTTTTATAGGCTCAGAAAACAACCGAATGACCCACATAATGAGGAGAAAATCTATTATGGTTATAAGTTAACCTTATCTAATCTAGCTACCTAATATTATCCCAAGAGATTTATTATATTTATAAATCTCTCCTTATTAATTAAATCTGGACCTTTTGTTGGGCTCATCTTGGGCTCTTCATTTGGGCTTCTATTTGGATATGCAGCAATCTCTTTAATCAGCCCATATAAAGCTTATTTGAATCTTTTAGCCCTTGACCTTGTGATTGGGCCCTCTTGAAGTCTCAAGTGATCATTTATCCCAATTGGTGACAAAGTGTTCAGCTCCATTGCAGGTTCGTTTGATTGGACATGTGAATTCGTAGTCTCTTTAGTCCGATTCACATCATTCTCCCCCTCTTGAAAATGATTTGTCCTCAAATCTTCTGTTTCTTCATCACCTACATCAAGAGACATTAACTTATAAATATTTATGCTATTACTAACCATATATATGTTAGATAACTTCCTGTTGTAATTATTACTACCGAGTTTTAACACCTTAAATAATCCCTCTAATATAAGAAATTTTGATAGTTTTCTATTCATAAACTGTCCATTCCTCATATGTAAACTAACCCAAATTCCTGGATCAAAAACAACTTTCATGAAACTCTTGTTGTAAAGATTAATATTTTCTTGAGTCTGCTGTTTTCTATCCAATGGATTAAAATCATGGATAATCTCCATTGGTGATAACTTAGTTACTGAATAAATATAATGATTATATGCAAACACAATATGTGGTAAACATGCAGTTGGAAATAGAAGTTTTGTAACCAACACAGTATTCCAAGAAAAATTAAGCAATTTAGTATCAATGATTGTAAACAAAATGTACCTTTCAGATAATGTATGAGAAACTACATTTTTCATACCTTGCTTACACTTGATCACATAACCAGATGTATAAATAAATTCTACCCACCTTGCATGATACTCATTCAGCTTGAGGGCTACTCCGCTGAACTTTTCATTATAATATGCAATTGATCTTTTTTCCTGACTTACCAAGTAAGGTGTTTGCCAATCTTGAATTACCTTAATTTCCTTGTCAATGGCAATCCCTTCAAAACTTATAACATATCCAGGAAATACAAGTTTACCCAAACATAATACGCAATTTTTCAATTTGGCAAACAAATGATCTTTCCTAAGAACTTGCAAGGAAATTTTTAAATATCCTTCATGTTTATCTAAGTAATTGTTGTATATAATGATTTTATCAAAATATATGTCAACAAAGTTTTTAATAAAAGCATGTAGGATATAATTTATTAACCTCATAAAAGTGTTATATGCATTAGTCAAACTAAAAACTATAGCCAACCATTCATATAAACCAAGTTTTACTTTCAATGTAGTTTTCAATCCATAATTAGCTTTCTTTCGAATTTCAGAATATTCACTCTTGTGATTAAATTTTGAAAACAAATAGTTTTCATGCAACTCATCTAATATAATATTTACTTGAGGAATAGAGTGAAGATGCATTACCTTCATATGGTAGATGATTCGAAAACCAACACATCTTCGCCAAATTTTGTCTTTCTTAGGCATTTGCACAATACCTGAAATCATGTTATCCCGTGTATATCCTAGCTTCATCAAATTTAGGATTTGGTGTTGAATTTGATACTTCATTTCTCGATCAGGTTGCAAACTAGGAGTTTTCTTCTTAGGAATGACATTCTTGAATTCCTGCATAAGAGAAATACTAATGCTCAGCAAATATCCGACAATATGGTGAGTAAAACATAAATCCTTGTACATAAGTACTGTAAGGATAGAATATGGAATTGTATCTCTCTTGATCTCATCTTTTCTCTCCATAAAATTATTTTTACTCTCTTTTCTTTATATTATGGCTTTTCTCTCTTCTTTTTCAACATTGCATTTTCTCTCATCATTTTCAATTTCGGCTTTTCTCTCTCGGATTTTTCTCTGTTCTTTTTCATTATTGCCTTTTGTCTCTTCCTCTTCAATCATGGCTTTTCTCTCTTGTCTTTCTGCTATTTTCTTTTCATTTGCCTTTTTCTTTTTCAACTAATCCTAAAAAACTTGTTGTAAAGTAAGAGGTACAAGAGATATTGATCTATTATTCATCACAAATGAGTACCTATCTGTTAATCTATCATATGTAATATGACGATCTAACTTCCAAGGTTCTCCCAATAAAATATGACATGCTTGCATTGGTACTACATCACATAATATTTCATCCTGATATTTCCCAATAGAGAAGGACACTATCACCTGTTGGGTTACCTCGAGTTTGGGTTGATCACTCAGCCTTTGAATTTGATATGGCTTTGGATGCTTTGTTGCATGTAATGCCAACTTCTCCACAAGTTCGGTGCTAGCAAAGTTAGTGCAGCTTTCCTCATCTATGATAACAGAACAAACTCTATTTTTCATAGAATAACGAGTATGAAATAGATTCTCACGTTGGTTGTCCATGACGTCATCAATCCATGGCCTGTTCCAAGTAGTAAGTTGATTGATGGAATTGAGATTGATGTTGCCGCGATTAACTTGGAGATCATCGAACTCCCCCAGTTCCTGTGGTTCGAAGCATCGAGATCGACTGCTCCACGGTCGTTCAATGGAAGTATGTGAGTGTCGTCTCACACCTTCCTCCAAGCGATCCATTCGCGTATGAAGTGGCTCAAATTCAGACTTCACTATCTGTTTCATTTGACTCTTCATTGCTTTCCATTGTAGGTTTTGAATAGGCGATATGGAACCCTCTTCTTTCATTGTGTTTCCTTGTCGTTGGGCCTTCTGAACCTGATAATTGTTAGAAAGAAAAGAACCTCGCAACTCTCCCTCACATGTTTCTCTCAAACACTCCTGTTTAACACTCAAATGACTTTTTCTTAAAGATTTAAAACACTCTTGCCTTTTTCCACTCATATGTCCTCTTTCAATCTGAATTGAACTTTAAAAACAAATCGTTTTTTTTACGAAGCAGTTCAACTTGAGGGACAATCAAGACATATCGATAAAGGTTTCCAAAAAGTAATTCCAAAGAATTTAAATGAGAAGAAAGAAATTAATATGAAATGATGTAATAGACTTAAATATAGCAGAATAAGAATGAGATATAAGATATAATTGTGTGCCTCCTTTTTTTTCTTTTGCCTTTTTTTTCCACGGTTTTTTTTGCTCTGTTTTTTTAGCACGAACTTTTTTTGCTCTTTTTTTTTTGCACGAATTTTTTTGGCTTTTTTTCTCTCTTTTTTAACCTACTGAAGAGAAGATAGATAGAAGAATATGATAATTTGTTTTATAGAGAAAAGAACTAGGTAGAGAGGATAAAAAAAAGAACTAGATAAAAAGATGGGATGGAACTTGCCGTGCAACCGTGTGCTCTGATACCAACTGATGCGAACCTCGCCAATATGCTGACGACACCCTACACCAAATATGGCAACGATCCCAAGACTTTCACGACGCAAGTACGAAAAGATGGAATATACCTTGTTTATGTGAGAAACAAGGTATGGGATATGTAGACGCCACACCCAAATCCTCTAAGAAGAACTCTTAGAAAACCCCGGGTGATAAGTCTTGATTGCTTGAACGCCACAGGTAAAAACCTGATAAGTTCAAAAGCTCTTTCAAGATAGAAAGAAAACAAAACCTCACAAGATATAAATTCCAAAGTGTGTGTCTCCAATGCTCTGGAGTATGCCTTTTATAGGCTCAGAAAACAACCGAATGACCCACATAATGAGGAAAAAATCTATTATGGTTATAAGTTAACCTTATCTAATCTAGCTACCTAATATTATCTCAAGAGATTTATTATATTTATAAATCTCTCCTTATTAATTAAATCTGGACCTTTTGTTGGGCTCATCTTGGGCTCTTCATTTGGGCTTCTATTTGGATATGCAGCAATCTCTTTAATCAGCCCATATAAAGCTTATTTGAATCTTTTAGCCCTTGACCTTGTGATTGGGCCCTCTTGAAGTCTCAAGTGATCATTTATCCCAATTGGTGACAAAGTGTTCAGCTCCATTGCAGGTTCGTTTGATTGGACATGTGAATTCGTAGTCTCTTTAGTCCGATTCACATCATTGGGTCCTCAATTTACTCAAAATTGTTTAAGGGGCTTAACTTTTCCAAATTTCCAATTTGGTCCCCAACTTTTCAAAAATAACTATTTTGCCCCTACTTTACAAAAATGGAAATTTGACCCCAATTATTTTAAAAAATAGACCAATTGGTCCTCCAATATCCTTTCCATGGCCAATTGGCAATCAATTTTGGGAAATTGCAATTTGGTCCCCCAATTTTACAAAATCCCCAAATTTCCACAAAATTTTCCCCAATTTCCCCCTTTAAAACTGGTCGAATTTGATTTTATCAAATTGATCATTCAATTAGGATTAATTGCTTAAATTGAGGTATAATTCAGTTCCTACACATCCATACGATTCAATTGAGCTTTGAATCCCATGAATTGAGGATGAAATGAGTTCAAACAGAGCTTCACCAAAAAACTGTGCGTAGAGAGAGAGAGCTTTAAAAGCTTACCGTCAGAGGTGCAATGGTCCGAGCTTTCTATCTAGGTAGTTAGCTCTCGTCGTGAGGTTTCTCCTAGGATCAAGAATTGATATAATTCATATTGAATTGAGGGAGAATTCGGTTAGTGAAATTTTCATAGTTTCTCTCTCTAAGCCGATCGAAAATGACAGAGGGGACCAAATTGGCTTACCTTTCAACTCTATTACGATCATGTGAGGGCTGTGGGAGTGTCAGGAGGGCTTGGTTTGGCCTGAGGAGGGCTGAATTTGTCCGATTTTAGCTCAGCCGAAATAGGTCAGCTTCGATCCATCAGAGCTATGTCATTGTTTGATTCCGTCGGCGCTTCCCCGACGGTCTTCGAGTCAAATGGTGATTGCCTTTAGGTAGATGACTTCTCCTGGAATCTAAAGAACTCGACCTCGCCTTCTAAGGCTTAGAAAAACTCCAATGTCAGAGCTCTGGTTCAAGCTTCGCCGAAAAATTGAGTAGTTGAGAGAGAATGGAGTTTTCAGCTGTGAGGATGATGAATGGAGAGTAGCTCTTTATATAGGAGTTTGGGGACTCTCTACCCAACCGTTTAGCATCTTAATAGCGCTCATTAATGACGAGAAATGCCCTAAGCGGAGGCATTTCATCTTCGTCGGCACCGTTCGTTTTTCCATTGAATGAATAGTGTCGTCATCTTTAGGAAGAAGATGACACTATTACGAAACTGGACTGTACCGGTCCGACCTGGGTTCAATGCTTAAACAGACCGGTTTACGCCTAATGCGACCGAGTTTTTCAAAATGAAAATTTTCTATATTCATCCAAATTCATTCTCTAACCAATGGTAACTTCAATTCTCCATTTGAATATTTTAAGCCACCTAAAAATATGAATTTAGTAACCGTTTCGATGATGGTTCAAATTGGTCCAAACCGGTTCAATCAGATTCAGATCCGGTTTACTTGAACCTATTTGGTTCTCTCTTTCAATTTGTCCCAAAGTCCCTTTACATAGTTTTTATGACCCTTTGGGTCACTCGTTATTTTCCAATTTTCCAATTTGCCAATTCTCTAACAGTTAGGGTTCGTGAACTAGTTCGATTTTCTCACTTGGTTTAACTTTAAAAAACTCTAAACACTAAAAATTTCTCCCTCGCTTTTTAGTGTTTTTTAGAGTTGTCTCTCTCTCTCGAATCCTTTTTCCCTCTACATCTATCTCACCCTCTCTCTACCCCCTCACCTCTTCTTCTCTCTCTCATTCTACCTTTGCCCATTCTTCCTCTCTCCCTCTCTTGATCTCTCTCTACCTATCTCTTATGATCTCTCTAACTCAGTCACTCCTATGAGATAATATTTTAGGTGGATAATGGGTCCATCCCATTTCTTATGACTTATACTAAGTAATAGAACACTTTCAATTTTAAAAATTCATGATATTTCTCTATTTTATCTAATGTGGGTCAATAATGTGAGAAACCCATTTCTCTCTCCCTTTCTCTCTCTCTCCCTTTATCACTCCACCTATGACATAATATTAGGGTCCAATAAGGACCCGAACCATTTCTTCTAACGAGTAAGTAGTGAAACAAATTCAACCTTATAAAATCACAATACTTCTCTATTTTATCCAATGTGGGATCGTATTCTCAAAAAGCCTAAAACAATTCTAAAAATTTCTAAAAACCCTAAATACCCTTTAAAACCTTAAAAATATCCTAAAAAACCATAAAAATCGTAGACCCCTTAATCTTAAAAACCCTTTAAATACACTAATAACCCATAAAACCCTCATAAACTTAAAAACCCTAAATACCATGAACACCATAAAAACATAAAACCCCTAAAAACCATTAAAAAAACCTAAAAAATCTTTAGTGTTTTTTAGAGTTGTCTCTCTCTCCCCTCCTTTTTCCCTCTACATCTATCTCTCCCTCTCTCTACCCCTCACCTCTTCTTCTCTCTCTCATTCTACCTTTGCCCATTCTTACTCTCTCTCTTCCTCTCTCCCACTCTTGATCTCTCTCTACCTATCTCTTATGATATCTCTAACACAGTCACTCCTATTAGATAATATTATGGGTGGATAATGGTTCCATCCCATTTCTTATGACTTATACTAAGTACTAGAACACTTTCAATCTTAAAAATTCACGATATATCTCTATTTTATCTAATGTGGATCGATAATGTGAGAAACTCATTTATCTCTCCCTCTCTCGATCTCTCTCTAACTCTCTCTTTCTCCCCTTTCTCCCTCCCTCCCTTTATCACTCCACCTATGACATAATATTAGGCTCCAATAAGGACCCGAAGCATTTCTTATGACAAGTAGTGAAACAAATTCGACCTTATAAAATCACAATATTTCTCTATTTTATCCAATGTGGGATCATAATCAAAAAAATCCTAAAACAATTCTAAAAATTCCTAAAAGCCCTAAATACCCTTAAAAACCCTAAAAACTCCTAAAGGCCTAAAAAGCCCTCAAAAACCTTAAAAACTAAAACAAATCCTTAGAAACCCTTAAAAATCCCTAAAAACTCAAAAAAAAAAATCCTTAAAACCCCTAAAAAAAACCTAAAACCCTTCAAATCCCTTAAAAGCCTTACAAACCCCTAAAAACCATAAAAAGCCTAAAAACTTAAAAACCCTAAAATCCATAAAAAAAAAAACCCTTTAAACCCTAAAAAGGATAAAATCCAAAAATCCTAAAAACCCTAAGACACTAAAAAAACTAAAAAAAAAACCTTTAAAAAAGCTCTTAAAAGCTTAAACCCCTTAATCTTAAAAACCCCTAAAGCCCACGTAATCTTAAAAACCTTAAAAAAACCTAAAAAAATCTTTAGAAACCCTAAAAACCATAAATAACATAAAAAAAACCATAAACCCTAAAAACCATTAAAAAAAACCCTAAAGAACTCTAAAATAATCCAAAAAAACACCTCAAAACTCTAAACAACCCTAAATAACCATATAAACCTAAACAAAACCCTGAAAACTCTAAGTGATAGAGGGAGAGAGGGCAAAATTGTTTTTTCGGGTTGTTCAATGTTGTTTAGAGATTTTTAGGGGATTTAGGGTTTTATAATTTTTATAGTGTTTTTGCTTTTTAGGGTTTTTATGGTGTTTTAATGTTTTTAGGGCTTTAGGGTTTTTATGGTGTTTTTAAGTTTTTAGGGCTTTAGGGTTTTTATGGTGTTTTTAAGTTTTTAGGGCTTTAGGGTTTTTATGGTGTTTTTAAGTTTTTAGGGCTTTAGGGTTGTTTAGGTGTTTTTTTAGGGTTGTTTATGTTTTTATGTTTTTTAAGTTTTTTAGAGTATTTTTAGGGTTGTTTTGGTTTTTAGGATTTTTAGGTTTTTTGGGTTTCAAGAGGTTTTTAGTGTTTTTTATTGGTTTTTAGGGTTTTAGGGTTTTTAGGATTTTTTTTTTAAGTTTTATAGGGTGTTTTAGGGTTTTTTAAGGGTTTTATAGGGTGTTTTATGGGCCTTTAAGGTTTTTCAAGTGTTTTAAAAGGTGTTTTAGGGTTTTCTAAGGATTTTTTTAAGTTTTTAGGGCTTTTTAGTATTTTAGAGGGTTTCTGGATACTTATACTATTTTTAAGGGTACTTAGAGTTTTTTTAGGGTTTTTGATAATATGATCCCACATTGGATAAAATAGTGAAGTGTTGTGATTTTATAAGGTTGTAAGTGTTCCACTACTAACTAGTCATAAGAAATGAGTCTGACCCCATATTGGACCATAATATTATATCGTATTATAGAGAGAGTCATAAGAGATAGAGGGGGAGAGAGAGATATAGAGAGGTTGAGAGAGATAGAGAGAGGGAGAGAGATATGGGTTCCTCACATCATCGAACCACATTAGATAAAATAGAGAAAAGTTGTGAATTTTTTTATGATTTTTAGGGTTTTTGAGAGCTCTTTCCATCTCTCTCCTCTTTTTCCTTCTACATCTATCTCGCCCAATCTCTATCTCTCCCTCTCTCTTCCCCTCACATCTTATTCTCTCTCTCCTACCTTGACTGATGCGAACCTTGCTAATATGTTGACGACACCCTACACTAAATATGGCAACGATCCCAAGACTTTCACGACACAAGTGCGAAAAGATGGAATATACCTTGTTTATGTGAGAAACAAGGTATGGGATATGTAGATGTCACACCCAAATCCTCTAAGAAGAACTCTTAGAAAACCTCGGGTAATAAGTCTTGATTGCTTAAACGCCACAAGTAAAAACTTGATAAGTTCAAAAGCCCTTTCAAGATTGAAATTCCAAAGTGTGTCTCTCCAATGCTGTGGAGTATGCCTTTTATAGGCTTAGAAAACAACCGAATGGCCCACAAAATGAGGAAAAAAGTCTATTATGGTTATAAGCTAACCATATCTAATCTAAATATCTAGGATATTTTAATAACTAATTTAAAAATCTGAACTACCTAATATTATCCTAAGAGATTTCTTATATTTATAAATCTCTCCTTATTAATTAAATCTAGACCTTCTCTTGGGCTCATCTTTGGCTCTTCATTTGGGCTTCTATTTGAATATTCAGCAATCTCTTTAATCAACCCATATAAAGCTTCTTTGAATCTTTTAGCCCTTGACCTTGTGATTGGGCCTTCTTGCAGTTTCAAATGATTATTCATCTCATTTGGTGACAAACTGTTCAACTCCATTGTAGGTTCGGTTGATTGGATTTGTGAATTCGTAGTCTCTTTAGTCGGATTCACATCATTGGCACATTCCCCCTCTCTCTTCCTCTCTTGATCTCTCTCTCCCTCTCTCTTTCTATCTCTTACACTCTCTTTAACTCACTCACTTTGTGAGATAATACTTTGGATCAATAAGGGTCCAATCCATTTCATATGACTTATACTAAGTAATGGAACACTTTCAACACTCTCAATCTTAAAAATTCATGATATTTCTCTATTTTATCTAATATGGCTCGATAATGCGAGAAACCCATTTATCTCTCCCTCTCTTGATCTCTCTCTAACTCTCTTTTTCTCCCCTTTCTCCCTCTCTCCCTTTATCACTCCACCTACAACATAATATTAGGGTCCAATAAGGACCTGAAGCATTTCTTATGACAAGTAAGTAGTGAAACAAATTTGACCTTATAAAAGCACAATACTTCTCTATTTTATCCAATGTGGAATCATAATCTAAAAAATCCTAAAACACTAAAAATCCCTAAAAAAACCCTAAATACCCTTAAAAGCCCTAAAAATGTCGAAGGTAGAGCGAGATGGGGAGGAGGTAGGGAGGGGGAGAAGAGAGATAAAGTTTTTTTTATGGTTTTTAGGGGTTTTTAGGGGTTTTTAATGGTTTTTAGTGTTTTAGTGTTTTTAAGGCTTTTAAGGGGTTTTTTAGGGTTTTTAGGTTTTTGTGGTTTTTTTTAGCATTTTTTAGTTTTTTAGTGTTTTATGGTGTTAGGATTTTTAGCCTTTTAGGGTTTTTAGGGGGTTTGTTTATGATTTTTAGTGTTTTTGGGTTTTAAAGGGAGAAAGGAGGAGAGAGGGGGAGAGAGATGTAGACAGAGGGAGGAAGGGAAGAGAGAGAAAGGAGGAGGTTGAGCAAGAGGGGGAGGAGGGTGGGAGAGGAGAACGAAGATAAGGTTTTTTGGGGTTTTTAGGCTTTTCTTTAGAGTTTTTAAGGGTTTTTAAGAGTTTTAGGGGTTTTTAAGGTTTTTCAGTTTGTTTTAGAGTTTTTTAGGTTTTTAGGGATTTATATTTTATATTTTATATTTTATGGTTGTGAGGGCTTTTAGGGTTTTTTTAAGTTTTTAGAATATTTTTAGGGTTTTGTTTGGGATTTTAGTGATTATTAGGGTTTTTGAGATGTAAGGTGAGGGAGAAAGGGAAGAGAGAGAAAGTCGGAGGTAGAGTAAGAGGGGGAGGAGGGAGGGAGGGAGATAAGATAGAGAAGGTTCTTTAGTGTTTGTTAGGGTTTTTTAGAGATTTTAAGTGTTTTAAGGGTTTTTAGGGTTTTTAAAGTTTTTTTTAGGTTTATAGGGGTTTTATGGATTTTTTTTTATTTTTATGATTTTTAGGGTCTTTTAAGATTTTAGGGATTTTGGGGTTTTTAGGGTTGTTTAGGTTTTTTTATGTTTTTAGGGTTTTTTTAAGTTTTTAAAAGTATTTTTAGGGTTTTCAGGTTTATTAATGTTTTTATGGTTTTTAGAGTTTTTAAGGATTTTTTACAGTTTTTTACGATGGTTTTTAGGGGTTATTAGGGTTTTTAAAGGGTTTATATAGGGGTTTTAAGTGTTTTTATGGGGATTTTTATTTTTAAATTTTTTTAGAGTTCTTTTAGTTTTTTAGTGCTTTATAGTTTTAAGGTTTTAGGATTTTTAGCCTTTTTAGGGTTTTATTGTGTTTTTTAGGTTTTTTTTAATTTTTTAGGTTTTCTAGGGTTTTTAGTGGTTGTTTATGGTTTTTACTGTTTTAGGGATTTAAAGGGAGAAAGGAAGAGAGAGGGGGAAGAGAGATGTAGAGAGAGAAAGAAAGGGAAGAGAGAGAAAGTCGTATGTTGAGCGAGAGATAAGGTTTTTTTAGGGTTTTTTAGGCTTTTAGGGTTATTTTAGGATTTTTAGGGTTTTAGTGTTTTTTTAGGGTTTTAAGGGGTGATTTAGGGTTGTTTAGATTTTTGGGAGTTATAGGTTTTATAAAGTTTTTTAGAGTATTTTTAGAGTTTTGTTTGGGTTTTTAGGGGTTATTAGGTTTTTTAGGGTTTCTGTTTTAAGGATTTTTTTAGGTTTTTTAGGATTTTTAGGATTTCGAGGGTTTTTAAGGGTTTCAAGTGTTTTAAAGGGTTTTAGGTATTTTTGGTTTTTAGGGTTTTCTAGAGTTTTTTTTTATGGTTTTTAGGGTTTTAGCATTTTTAGCCTTTTAGGGTTTTATGGGTTTTATGTTTTTAGGATTTTTTTTATTGCTTTATGGTTTTTAGTGTTTTTAGAGTTTTTTTTAATTTTGTGATTTTTTTAGGTTTTTTTAGTGTTTTTTAAGGTTTTAAGGATATGTAGATTTTTTTTTATGTTTTTATGGTTTTTAAGCTGTTTTAGGGTTTTATGGTTTTTATGATTTTTTTATAGCTTTTTGGGGTTTAGGTTTCTTATGATTTTTAAGGATTTTTTTAGAGTTTTTAGGGTTTTTTAGGGTATATATATATATATAAGTTATATTGGATGCTTTAGGGTTTTCTTAGGGGTTTTTTTGGGGCTTTTGAGTTTCTAGGGTTTTTAGATATTTTTTTAATGTTTTTAGGGGTTTTTAAGGTTTATGTGGATTTTTTAAGATTTTTAGGTTTTTTGAGAGCTCTTTCCCTCTCTCATCCTTTTCCTTCTACATCTATCTCGACCTTTCTCTATCTCTCCCTCTCTCTACCCCTCACCTCTTATTCTCTCTCTCTCCATTCCCTCTCTTCCTCTCTCCCTCTCTCGATCTCTCTCTCCTTAAAAATCCATAATATTTCTCTATTTTATTTAATGTGGGTCGATAATTTGAGTAACTCATTTCTCTCTACCTCTTTTAACCTTTATATCTCTCTCCCTTTCTCCCTCTATATCGTATGACTCTCTCTATAATATGATATAATATTATTGTCCAATATGGGGATTAGGCCCATTTCTTATAACTAGTAAGTAGTTGAACATATCCAATCATATAAAATTACAACACTTCTCTATTTTATCCAATATGGGATTATATTATCAAAAACCCTAAAAAATCCTAAAAAACACCTATAAGACCCTAAATTCCTTAAAAAACCCTATAAGTATCCAAAAAAACCCTAAAAGCATAAAAAGCCCTAAAACCCTAAAAACTAAAAAAAATACTTAGAAAACCCTTAAAAATCCCTAAAAACACTTAAAACCCTAAAGACCCTTAAAACACCCTTAAAAACCCTTTAAAACCCTATAAAACCCTAAAAACTCTAAAAATCCTAGAAACCCCAAAAACCTAAAAACTTTAAAAACCCCTTAAAACCCTAAAACCCCTAAAAACCCCTAATGTGAGTAACCCATTTCTCTCTACCTCTCCCTCTATATCTCTCTCCCTTTCTCCCCCTTTCTCCCTCTCTCCCTCTATCCCTCTATCTCTTATGACTCTCTATAATATGATATAATATTATGGTCCAATATGGGGTCAAACTCATTTTTTATGACTAGTAAGTAGTGGAACACATTCAACCTTATAAAATAACAACACTTCGCTATTTTATCAAATGTGGAATCATATTATCAAACCCCTACAAAATCCTAAAATCAACTAAAAAAACTCTAAATAATCTTAAAAACCCTATAATTAACCAAAAAAACCCCCTAAAAGCCTAAAACGCCCTACAAAACTCTAAAAAAACTTAAAACAATGCTTAGAAAACCCTAGAAACCCTTAAAAATCTCTAAAAACCTTAAACCACCCTTTAAAACACTTTAAAACCCCCTAAAACACCCTATAAAACCCTAAAAGACATTTAAAAAAACACAAAAATCCCCCAAAACCATAAAACTCAAAAACTATAAAACCTCCCCAAAAACCTTAAACAATCTTAAAAACATTTAAAAAAATGCCCAATAAACCTTAAAAAAAGCCCTACAAATCCTTAAAACATTAAAAATACAGAAAAAAAAACCTCCAAAATCCCAGAAAACCCTAAAAACCACAAAAAAAAACCCTAAAACCATAAAATACTAAAAAACTAAAAATCTCTTGAAAACCCTTAAAAATCTCTAAAAACCTTAAAACACCCTTTAAAACACTTAAAAACACATAAATACCCCTAAAACACCTTATAAAACCCTAAAAGCCCTAAAAAAATACTAAAATCCCCCAAAACCATAAAAAAAAACCTTAAAACCCAAAAAAAACTATAAAACCTCCCCAAAAACCTTAAACAACCTTAAAAAACATTTAAAAAATCCCCAATAAACCTTAAAAAAAACCCCTACAAATCCTTAAAATGTTAAAAAAACATAAAAACCTAAAAATCCCAAAAAAACCCTTTAACCATAAAATACTAAAAAAACCAAAAAACCATAAAACATAAAAAAAAAAAAACCTTAAAAATCCCTACAAAAATCCTAAAACCCAAAAAAAATCTAAAAAAACCCTTAAAATCCTTAAAAACCCTAAATAAAACCTTTAAAAAAAATCCTTAAAACCGTAATAACCCAAAAAAACCCTAAAAGTAATCTAAAAAACTTTAAAAAAAAACCCTAAAATATATAAAAAAACCTAAAACACCAAAAAACATAAATGACCTTAAAACCCTAAAAAAAAACCCTAAAATAATAAAAAAAAACCTAAAAAAACTCTAAAAAAAACCTAATTTAACCTCCCAAAAAAAACCTTAAAAACTCTAAAATAACACTAAAAAACTTTCTCTCTCTTCTGCACTCCCTCCCTTCTCCCCCTCTCGCTCTACCTCTAACTTTCTCTCTCTTCCCTTTCTCCCTCTCTCTACCTCTCTCTCCCCCTCTCTCCTCCTTTCTCCCTTTACCTCTATCTCTCCCCATCTCTCCTTTCCTCTCTTTGTCTTTCGATCTCTCCCTCTCTTCCACTCTCTCTACCTCATTCCCTCCTTAGAGATAATATTATGGGTCCATAAGGGGTCGTGTCTATTTCTTTTGACTTGTACTAAGTAGTGGAACACTAACAAAATTATTAATCCACAACATTTCTATATTTTATCTAATGTGTGCCAATAATAGATCGGACCCATTTCTCTCTCCCTCTCTCTACCTCTCGCCTTCTCTATCCCTCTATCTACCCCCCTTTGATATAATATTATGGGCCAATAACCCCTAAAACCCCCAAAAAAAACCCTAAAAACCAAAAAAAATCCCTAAAAAACTCTAAAAACATCAAAAAAATCCTAAAAAAAAACCCCGTCAAAACCCATAAAACCCTAAAAACCTAAAAAAATCATAAAAAGACCTAAAAATATCTAAACAAATCTAAAAATAACCCTAAAAAACCCCTTAAAAACCTTAAAAAACCCTATTAACTCCTTAAAACCTAAAAAACCCTAAAAACACAATAAAACTTAAAAAAAAACCCTAATAAACCTAAAAAACATAAACCCCATAAAAATTTAAAAAGCCTTAAATCACTAAAAAAATCTAAAAACCAATAAAAATCCCGAAAAACTCTAAAAACCTAAAAAATCCTAAAACTCCTAAAAACCCATAAAAATCCTCAAAACCCTAAAATCCCTAAAAACCGTAAGCCCCTAAAAAGACTAAAAACCACTTAAAAAACCCCTTAAAAACCCTAAATATACCTTTATCCTAATAATCTCTACAAACCTTAGGAATCCTAAAAACTCTAAAAAAAACCTTAAAAATCCTTAAAACCACTAAAAAAACCCGAATAACCCTTAAAAACCCCAAAACCCTATAAATACTCTAAAAATTTCTAAAAATATAGAAAAACAAAAACAAAAACAAACATAAAACAACCCTAAAAAAATCCTAAAAATTCTTAAAAACCATAAACACCATAAAATCATAAAAAAAACCTTAAAACCCCTAAAAACTCTAAACCACTCTAAAAAACCCTAATAACCTTTAAAACCCTTTCTCCCTCTCTCTTTCTATCTCTTCCCCTATGATATAATATTATGGGCAAATAAGGGATCGGGCCTATTTCTTATGACTAGTAAGTAGTGGAACACTTCCAACCTTATAAAATCAAAACACTTCTCTATTTTATGCAATATGAGATAATATTCTAGAAAAAACTATAAAATCCAAAAATACTCTAAAATTCCTTTAAAAAAACCCTTAAAACTCCTAAAAACACTAAAAACCCCCCAAAAAACCCTAAAACCCGTTAAAAACCTCTAAAAATGCCTACAAACCCAAAAAAAAACACCTAAACCACACTATAAAACACTTTAAAAACCCTAAAACGTTAAAAACACTAAAAAAAACCCTTACAAACCCTAAATCCCTAAAATAACCTAAAAATCCTCAAAAAACCTAAAAACCCTTAAAACCACTAAAAGAAACCCTAAAATAATCTAAAAAGCCCTAAAAATCCCTAAAACCCCTAAAAAAACATTCTCTCATGACTTATATATAGTGGAAAACTTTCAACGTTATAAATTTACAACACTTCCCTATTTTATCCAATGTTGGATCATATTCTCAAAAACCATAAAAGGCTAAAAACCATAAAGGCTAAAAACCATAAAAAAAAATGGGTCACACCCCTTATTGACCCATAATATTATCTCAAAGGGGGAGAGATAGATGGATAGAGATGGAGAGAGGGAGAGGGGGTGAGAGAGGGAGAGAGAAATGAGTTCGACCCATTATCGGCCCACATTAGATAAAATATAGAAATGTTGCGCATTTATAAGTCTGTAAGTGTTCCACTCCATAGTACAAGTCATAAGATATGAGCAAGACCCCTTATTGGCCCATAATATTATCTTAGTTGAGGGAGTGGGTTAGAGAGAGGGTAAGAGAGAGGAAGAGTGAGGAAGAGAGAGAGATCGAAAGAGGGAAAGAGGAAGAGAGAGATGGGGAGAGATAGAGGTAGACGGAGAAAGGAGGAGAGAGAGAGAGAGATATACAGCGAGGGAGAAAGGGAAGAGAGAGAAAGCCAAAGTTAGAGCAAGTGGGGGAGAAAAGTGGGAGGGGGAGAAGAGAGAGATAACGTTTTTTAGGGTTTAAAAGAGTTTTTAGGGGTTTTATGGTTTTTAGAGTTTTAGGGTATTTAAGGTTATTAGGGCTTTTAGGTTTTTTTAATGTTTTTAGGGCTTTTGTAAAGTTTTTTATAGTATTTTTAGGGTTTTGTTTGGGTTTTTAGGGTTTTTAAGGATTTTTTAGGGTTTTAAGATTACAAGGGTTTTAGGGGTTATTAGGGTTTTTAAAGGGTTTTTAAGGGTTTTAAGGGGTTTTAAGTGGTTTTAAGCAGTTTTAGGTTTTTTAAGTTTTTAGTCTTTTTATGGTTTTTATGGTTTTTAGTGTTTTTAAGGCTTTTAAGGGGTTTGTTTAGGGGTTTTAGGTTTTTTAAGATTTTTATGAGGTTTTAAGGATTTTTTTAGTTTTTAGGGATTCTTAAGGGTTTCTAAGGATTTGTTTTATGATTTTTAAGGTTTTTGACGTCTTTTTAGGCTTTTAGGGGTTTTTTTTGGATATTTTTAGGGTTTTTAGGGATTTTTAGAATTATTTTAGGGTTTTTAAGAATATGATCCCACATTGGATAAAATAGAGAAGTATTGTTATTTTATAAGGTTAAATTTGTTTCACTACTAACTAGTCATAAGAAATTGTTTGGGTCCTTATTGGACCATAATATTATGTCATAGGTGGACTGATAGAGGGAGAGAGAGACAAAGGGGAGAAAGAGGGAGTTAGAGAGAGATCGAGAGAGGGAGAGAGAAATGGGTTTCTTACACTATCTACACTATCGACCCACGTTAGATAAAATAGAGAAATATCATGAATTTTTAAGATTGAAAGTGTTCTATTACTTAGTATAAGTCATAAGAAATGGGATGGACCCATAATATTATCCCAATGGAATGACTGAGTTAGAGAGATCATAAGAGAGAGGTCAAGAGAGGGAGAGAGGAAGAGAGAGAGGAAGAATGGGCAAAGGTAGAACGAGAGAGAGAAGAAGAGGTGAGGGGGTAGAGAGAGGGAGAGATAGATGTAGAGGGGAAAAGGAGGAGAGAGAGTGAAAGCTCTAAATCGTTAGTGTTTTTAGGATTCTAAGGGTTTTTAAGTGTTTTTATGGGGTTTTTAGTTTTTAAGGATTTTTTAGAGTTTTGTTTTAAGTTTTTTTAGTGATTTATTGTTTTAGGGTTTTAGGATTTTTAGCCTTTTTAGGGTTTGTGTTTTTTTAGGTTTTTTTTACGATTTGTATGTTTTTAGGCTTTTTAGGGTTTTAAGGGGTTGTTTATGGTTTTTAGTTTTTTAGGGTTTTGTAAGGAGAAAGAAAGAGGGGAGCGGGGGGAGAGGAGATGTAGAGAGAGGGAGAAAGGGAAGAGAAAGAAAGTCGGAGGTAGAGCGAGAGGGGGAGGAGGGAGAAAGGGAGAGAAGAGAGAGGCGGTTTTTTAGGATTTTTAGGGGTTTTTTAGAGTTTTTTTTGTTTTTAAGGGTTTTATGGTTTTTATGGGTTTTTGGATATTTAGGATTTTAGGGTTCTTAGGGCTTTTAGGGATTTTAGGTTTTTTTTATGTTTTTAGGTGTTTTTAAAGTTTTTTAGAGTATTTTTAGGGTTTTGTTTGGGTTAATAGGGTTTTGTTTTAGAGAGAAGGTTTTTTAGGAGAAGGGAGAGAAGGTTTTCTAAGTTTTTTTTAATGATTTTTAAGGTTTTTTTTAGGGTTTTCAAGAGTTTTTAGGGTTTTATTTTTGGGTTTTTGTAGAGTTTTTTTAGGTTTTAAGGGTGTTTTTAGGATTTTTAGGGTTTTAGGGGTTTTTAAGGTTTTAAGGGGTATTTTAGGGTTGTTTTGGTTTTTTGAGGTTTTAGGATTTTTTTTTATGTTTTTAGGATTTTTTTAAGTTTCTAAGAGTATTTTTAACGGTTTGTTTGGGTTTTTATGGGTTATTAGGATTTTTTAGTTTTTTTAGATTTTTTTAGGATTTCGAGGACTTTTAGGGGTTATTTAATATTCAAAGGGTTTTTTAAGGGTTTTAAGGCATTTAAAGGGTTTTAGGTTTTTAGGGTTTTTTTAGTTTTTAGTGTTTTATATTTTTTTATGATTTTTTTTTGTTTTTAATGGTTTTTAAGGGCTTTTTGGTTTTTAGGGTTTTTTATTTTTTTTTATAGTTTTTAGTGTTTTAGGATTTTTAGCCTTATTAGGGTTTTTAGGAATTTTAGGATTTTTTTATGTATTTTAGTGTTTTAGGGGTTTTTTAAGTTTTTATGGTTTTTTATTATTTTTATGTTTTTTTTTTGTGTTTTTAGGGGTTTTTTTTGGAATTTTAGGCTTTTTTTTTTAGAGTTTTAAGGATATGTAGGGTTTTTTAGGGTTTTAAGGTGTTTAAGCGGATTTAACTTTTTACGGTTTTTTAGTTTTTTCTTGTGTTTTATGGTTTTTAATGGGTTTTGGTTTTTAGGGTTTTTTTTAGGGTATTTTGAGTTTTTTTTTTATAGTTTTTAGTGTTTTAAAATTTTTAGCATTATTAGAATTTTCGGGATTTTTTAGGAATTTTAGGGATTTTTTTTATGCATTTTAGTGTTGTGTGGCTTTTTTAGTTTTATGGTTTTTTATTGTTTTATAATTTTTTAGTGTTTTGGTGTTTTTTGAGATTTTAAAATAATTCTAAAAACCTTAAAAGTATCCTAAAACCCCCTAAAAGCCTAAAAAACTTTAAAAATCCTAAAAATCTTTAAAATAAATTCTTAGAAAACTCTATAAACACTTAAAAACCACTAAAAACTCCAAAAACCCTAAAAAAACCTAAAACTCTAAACCACCCTTTAAAATATTTGAAAAACGCTAAATCCCCTAAAACACCCTATAAAATCCTTAAAAAAACCTAAAACCCATGAAAACTATAAAATGCTATAAAACACAAAAACCCCTAAAAACCAATAAAACCATAAAATGCCCAAAAACCCTAAACAACATTAAAAAAAACATAAAAACTTATAAAAACAGTAAAAAAATTTTAAAAAAAATTTAAAAACCCATAAAAATAAAATAAAAATCCTAAAAATCTTAAAATCCAAAAAAGTACTAAAAACCATAAAAACACTAAAAAAACCTCAAAACCCTCAAAAACCTAAAAAAAATAATCCAAAAAAATTATAAAAATTACTACATAAAATAAAATTTCAAATATAAACCTTTATAAAAATTACTGAAAATTATAACAATAAAAACATAAGAAAACAACCAAACAATTAAGAAACACCTAAAAACAGTCCGGAATAGTAACACATAAAATACAATAAATTCTAGAAAAACGTAATAGTTTCCAAAAAAATAAACATAAATGCCAAAAATAGTGGTAAACTTTAATATACAAATGGTAAGTATCACTAAAAAAAAATACCAAAAATATAATAAAAATTCAAGAATAAAATACAAAAAATACAAAAAATAGTAATTGGATCTAAAAAATTTGAAAATAATAAATAAAATCAAATAAATAACCTATAAAACATTGAAAGATATATTCAAATAAACATTTAAGTTAAAATATATACTTAAAATATTATAAATTTCAAAAAATAATAAAAAATACCTAAAACAAATATAGATAGAATCGTTTAAGAATAAGAAATGGTAATAATAAAGGAAGATAACTCAAAATAATTTGAAATACTAAAAAGTATCATAATTTAAAAAATACATAAATAAATTATTAAAAATAGTAAGTGACGCTAAATATGCAAACAAGGGCAAAACTAGTAATAAACACTAAAAGATACAATCTTTTGCTTGCTGTGCAGTACCAATATCCACTAATCGTTGTTTCCAGGTACGGTTGCCGGTTGACATCTCTTCTAATTCGTCGATACTAGAAGCAAATTGTTGTGTGGAGGAATCAATATCTCGACATAAGCTAAGGGGCAGATCTTGTGCCACTCCACCTGCTTCGTATGAAACTGGCATGCATCCTGGCTCCCGAAACTCTTTCATAGAATTCCAACTATTTCTCCCGCTCCTCAAAAGCCCACAGGAACGGAGTTGATGCTCCCACATCCATAGCATGAGTAGTTAAAGCAATTGAATGATTTGAAATTCGAGTTATTTCACGGAATAACACTCGTATATATTGAGCTTGTAATGGTACCTCGCAATTCAAAAGTTTCTCTACGGCTGAAGAATGAGCGTGTTCTTGTTCCATCGTAGAAAAATAGATAGGGTCGACGACGGAACGAACAACGAAACTTTACGACAGCTTTTTTGTACACGTTCACTTGCATCACATACACAAAGTGCTCTCTGAACCGTGTAACAAGGTCACCCATAACACGGCTCTCCCACTTGAGTTACCTTAGCCCCAGGCCATGCTATTCAAGGATATTGGAAAAATGGCAGCGTAAGGTAACAACTAGTATTGAAAGCGGGTTGCCTTTGGAAGCGTTCGCCAGTAACCAAAGCGTATCGTTCCCGCAACCACTTTGGTATAGGGGCGCTCTGGATCCCCCTCCTTGCAGAAATGAATGGAGCAAGCGGAGGTCCAACCGTAGCGAGCAAGAAAGCAAGAAAGCAAGAGGAGGCGGACGCAGACGCGCATGTAGGCGTGAGAGCCAGCAAACGTGGGCTTGAAAGCCGGAGCGCGCTAGCAACAAAATAACAAGACGCGCGCGTAAGGACTACCCAGGAGCGAGTAAGAGAGCAAGGAGAGGATCCGAAGCAGAGCGCGTCATCTTGTTTTGTTACTAGCGCGCGTAGGGTCACTTGCTCCTCGGAGCTTGCTTGCTACCGAGCGAGAAAACAGAGCGAGCTCTACTTCGGACTCGGAGCTTGCTCTTTGGCACGCTTCGGGTCCTTTCGGACTTCCGCTTGCTGGGCGTAAACACTCTCGAGAAAACGTAGTATGAGCGTAGATGCTCTCGAGAAAAGGTAGAGCACAGACACTCTCGAGAAAAGGGAGAACACAGACGCATGCGTAGGCTTGAGAGCCAGCAAGCGCAGGTTCGAAAGGATCCGGAGCGAGCAAGAGGGCAAGCGTAGATGCTGAAAGTCGGAGCGCGCGAATTCTTTTCTTGCTAGCACGCGTAGGCTATAAGAGTTCGCTTGCTACTCTCCTTCCTACTCAGAGCTTGCTGCTCTCCTTCGTACTCAGAGCTTGCTCTTTGGAGCGCTTCAGGTCCTTTCGGACCTCCGCTTGCTGCTACGACTTTCTATTAGAGCCTACCTTGCACTCTTGCTCGCATAAGCTTGATAGAGTTCGCTTGCTGCTCCGGCTTGAGATTCTCGCCTCTGCTTGCTCTCTTGCTCGCTCTCCTTCGAACCCTCCGCTTGCTGGCTCGAAAACGTACATCTCGCTAGCTAGCGTGCTTGTAGTTTTCGAGCCTGGGTATGTTATAGAAAGGGAAGGTAGAGGTAGTACTTCGAATGGCGAAGAGAGGCGGCTCAGCAGGAAAGGAATGGGCAATCGTCAAGGATAACTTCTTTGTTGGCGAAACGAAGGGCACGTCAGCGCTAGTGATTCTCCTAGCTTGTAGTTTTCGAGTCTACGCTTGCTCTCTGCCTCGCTCTTCTTTAGACCTGAAGCTTGCTCTTTGGCGCGCTTCGGTTCCTTTCGGACCTTCGCTTACTCTCTAGCGCGTGTAAGGTCGGTCATTCCGGACCTCCCCTCCACTTGCTACTACGACTTTCTATCGAGCAGCTGTAGCTTGCTTGCTCGCGTAGGGTCCTTACGCTTGCCATATAGCAAGCCTACGGTTGGTTCTCTCCCCTCCGCTTGCCATATAGAAAGCCTACGGTCGGTTCTCCCCATAGCTTGCTCTTTCTCGCCGCTTTCTTGCTCACTTCGGTCTAGCTATAGCAAGCATAGGCTCGAAAGCCTCCGCGCGGTAGTGCGCGCTTTACATTTTCTCGCTTGCTCCAATCACTAAGAAAAAATCAATACCAATCAAATCAAAGCCCAGCAAGTGGTGAGAAAGAGCAAGCGGAGGCGTAAGCTCGAAAGCCGGAGCAAGCAAGCAGAGGTCCAAAAGAACCCGAAGTGCGTCAAACAGCACGCGGAGGGTCCGAAGGAGAGCGAGCCAGCAAGTGAAGGTTCGGGGAGGAACGACCAACCCTACGCACGCCAGAGAGCAAGCAGAGGGTCCGAAAGAGAGTGAGCAAGAGAGCAAAAAAAGAAAAAAAGTAGGCTTGAAAAAGCGGAGAGCACGTACTCGTAGTTTTCTTGCTAGCGTGTAAGTGTGAGAGCCAGCAAGCGAACTCTATCAAGCCTACGCGTGTGGATTCTTGTTTTGTTGCTGGCGCGCCGACTTTCTATGGAAAGTGGTAGCTTGCTTTCCTGCTAGCGCGCTTGTATTTCCGTTTTCGAGTTTCGTCTCTTATTTTTTCGGCCAGAGGAGTTTACTCGAACCATTCCCCAGTTTCCCGCACTACTCAAGGTTGTGTGCGACTCCGTATGAGGACCACCTTCCCTTCTGCCCACTCTCCGTTCACACGGTTCTCAATGCAAAGGAGGAAGGGTGGGCAGCAAGTACCACGAGCCCTTTGTCCCACACATCTATCCAGAAGCAAGTGTAGTTCACTGGTTCCACCGAATGCTCCTATCTCTCGGCAAAGATCGTGCGAGTGTGCAGTTATGCTTCGCCATAGAATAGATCGACCCAGTTCCCCTTCTTTTCCGGTGCACTCGTTTTATATCTCCGACACACAAGGAAGGACGCGGTGGGAAGGAAGCAGCCCTAGCCTTTGTCCGGTCGATCATTCCGCTGGCATCTTGCATTCACGCCTTCCTTTGATTGTCGCTCGGGATGTAGTTGTAGATACATTAGTCTTAGTGGGTCATTGGCTCCACCTGTCATCTCCTTCTACGACATGTTGTCGTCGCCATATTCCATATGTCACTTAGTCATCTATGCCTCACTGGGTCAGCACCTTCAAAAGAAATGGAGGACTTCATTCAGTGACTATGCGATCGCCCTCTAAATGATCAGAATAAGGTAAAGCTTGAAGATAAGTTTTGTATTGATGTGAATCAAATTGGGCACTTTGTTATTCACAAGTTAAAGGGTTAAAAAATTTGAAAAATTATTAAATGGACTAATTGTAGCAATTGAAGAAACCCAAGTGAAATCTCAAAAAATAAGTCCAATAAGATCTAAATCCCAAAAGGAAGAGTCCAATAAGATATTAAGCCCAAAAGAAAATTTCAATAAAGTTTCAATAAGATAATTCAAATTTAAATTTAAAGTGAGAGATTTATCATAAATTTTCTAAAAGATTAAATTAGGAAACAATATATTTTCTAGATATGATCAAGAAATATATTAGCAATAATTTCTATGTGGTTGGCATGTCAACCTCAATATTTTATTTCCTTATTTAGATAAATTGCTAATATTCTCAAGTGCTTATAAAAGGCTAACTTTAAACCATTGTAAACAGATCTTTGATTTCAATTTTTATTGTGAGTTTTATGTCTTCTTTCTCTTTTAAGAGAACTTTTGAACTTATCAGGTTTTTACTTGTGGTGTTCAAGCAATCGGACTTATCACCAGGGTTTTCTACGAGCTTTTCTTAGAGGTGTTTGGTGTGGCGTCTACTTCTATCCATACCTTGTTTTTTCAACCAAACAAGGTATATTACATTCTTTTTATTTACGTTGTGAAAGTCTTGGGGTCTATTCAATATTTGGCAATATGCTGACGACACCCTACACCAAATATGGCAACGATCCCAAGACTTTCACGACGCAAGTGCGAAAAGATGGAATATGCCTTGTTTATGTGAGAAACAAGGTATGGGATATGTAGACGCCACACCCAAATCCTCTAAGAAGAACTCTTAGAAAACCCCGGGTGATAAGTCTTGATTGCTTGAACGCCACAGGTAAAAACCTGATAAGTTCAAAAGCTCTTTCAAGATAGAAAGAAGACAAAACCTCACAAGATATAAATTCCAAAGTGTGTGTCTCTCCAATGCTGTGGAGTATGCTTTTTATAGGCTCAAAAAATAACCGAATGACCCACATAATAAGCTAACCTTATCTAATCTAACCACTTAATATTATCCTAAGAGATTTATTATATTTATAAATCTCTCCTTATTAATTAAATCTGGACCTTCTGTTGGGCTCATCTTGGGCTCTTCATTTGGGCTTCTATTTGAATATGCAGCAATCTCTTTAATCAGCCCATATAAAGCTTCATTTGGGCCCACTTGAAGTCTCAAGTGATCATTTATCCCATTTGGTGACAAAGTGTTCAGCTCCATTGCAGGTCTGGTTTATTAAACTTGTGAATTCGTACTCTCTTTAGTCGGATTCACATCATTCTCCCCCTCTTGAAAATGATTTGTCCTCAAATCTTCTTTTCCTTCATCACCTACATCAAAAGACATTAACTTATAAATATTTATGCAATACTAACAATATATTTGCTAGATAACTTTCTGTTGTAATTATTACTACTGGGTTTTAACACCTTAAATAATCCCTCTAATCTACGAAATTTTGATAGTTTTCTATTCATAAACCATCCATTCCTCATATGTAAACTAACCCAAATCCCCGGATCAAAAACAACTTTCATGAAACTCTTGTTGTAAAGATTAATATTTTCTTGAGTCTGCTGTTTTCTATCCAATGGATTAAAATCATGGATAATCTCCATTGCTGATAACTTAGTTACTGAATAAATATAACGATTATATGCAAACACAATATGTGGTACACATGTAGTTGAAAATAGAGATTTTGTAACCAACACAGTATTCCAAGAAAAATTAAGCAATTTAGTATCAATGATTGTAAGAAAGACATACCTTCGTGATAGTGCATCGATAACTATATATTTCATACCTTGTCTATACTCGATCACATATGGAAAAGTCTTGATGAAAACCACCAACCTTGCATGATGCTTCTTCAACCTATACTTCCTCTTAATATGCAAATCAAATACATGATTCATTTGAATAATAGATTCTTGTTGCCTTAGCTGCAATATTTGTAGAGGTTGAGAAAACATAAATATCTCATTATCATAAGTATGATAGTTGAATGCTACTTTGCTCAACTTTTCACTAAAATATATTTTCAATGTATCTAAACTGCCTATTTTTGATACTTCACAATTAAGTTTAAATAATTTAACAAAGTTAGGTAATGCAATAAAATGGAAACTAGTTAGTTTATCCCCTAAATATTTGAATATATTTTCTTGCACATCACATAATTTAAATAAAATATTCTTTTCTAAAAACATAGTGAGAGGTAAATGACAACTATTAAATTTAGAAATATAATCTATATAAAAGTAAGTTAATCTAAGAAAACTTCTCACCTCACTTACCAAATAAGATATTGACCAATCTTGCGTTGCCTTAATTTCCCTTTTAATTACAATCCATTTAGAAATAGTAACATATTTAGAAAATATAAGATTTTTAATACAATATATATATTTCCTAAAAATATTTAAAGCCACTTTTAAATATATTTCATGATCATATGAGGACATATTAGATATATAATTAGATATTATTATATAATCAAAATATATTTCAACCAATTTTTCAATAAAATTATTTAAGAAATAATTCACTATCCTAATAGAAGTATAAGTTGCATTATTCAAACAAAATATCATAATCAACCAATCATATAAACCAGGTTTTGTCTTTAATGCATTTTTCAATTTATATTTATCTTTAATTCGAAATTTATTATATTCACTTTTAAAATTTATTTTTGCAATCAAATAAGATCCATACAAATCATCTAACATATGATCTAAATAAGGAATAGAGTATCGAAAATATACCTGGGTACTGTCAATAACTCGACAATCAATGTATGCTTGACAAGTCTTACCCCGTTTGGATAGTTGCACAACCGGTGGATTAATTCTCCTTGGTATAATTCTCTTTGTCATCAGCTTTATGACTTGGTGTTGAGTTTGATGCTTGATTCCTTGAGTTAGTGCTAAACCACGAGATTTCTTCATTACAGCATGCTTAAATTCCTGCAAAAAAGATATAATATTGCTCGGCAGATATCCGACAATGGGGTTAGTATTTAAACATATATCCTTGTACATAGGTACTGTAAGGACATGTAAACTTATAAAATTATTTTTACTCTCCTTCTTTTCAATTATGACTTTTTTCTTTTCTTTTTCAAACTTGGCTTTTCTCTCTTCTGTCTCTCTTTCTTCCTTTTCAACATTGCCTTTTCAACGAGTATGAAATAGATTCTCACGTTGGTTGTCCATGATGTCATCAATCCATGGCCTTTCACTTGGAGTACATTGATTGATGCAATCATGTCCGGCGCTATCACAATTAACTTGAAGATCTTCAAATTCCTCGAGTTCTTGAGTATCGAAATGCCTAGATTGAAAGCACCAAGGTTGTTGTTCAACGGAAGTATGTTGATGTGAACGACGTATCACACCTTCCTCCAAGCGATCCATTCGCGTGTGAAGTGGCTCAAATCCAGACTTTACAACTTGTTTCATCATGGCTTTCCAATCTAGATTTTGAACGGGTTGAGAGAAACTGGCTTCTTTCCATGTGTTTTCTCTTTGTTGGAAATTGTAGTCCTGCCAATTGTAAGAAACAAAAGAACCTCGCAACTCTCCCTCACATGTTTCTCTCAAACACTCCTGTTTAAAACTCAAATGGCTTTTTCTTAAAGATTTAAAACACTCTTGCCTTTTTCCACTCATATGTCTTCTTTCAATTTGAATTGAACTTTAAAAACAAATCGTTTTTTTACGAAGCAATTCAACTTGAGGGACAATCAAGACATATATCAATAAAGGTTTCCAAAAAGTAATTCCAAAGAATTTAAATGAAAAGAAAGGAATTAAGATGGAATGAAGGAATAGACTTAGATATAGCAGAATAAAAATGAGATATAAGATATAATTGTGTGCCTCCTTTTTTTTCTTTTGCCTTTTTTTTTTCCACGGTTTTTTTTTGCTCTTTTTTTTTTTGCACGAATATTTTTTTTGGCTTTTTTTTCTCCTTTTTTTAACCTACTGAAGAGAAGATTAATAGAAGAATATGATAATTTTTTTTTATAGAGAATAGAAATAGGTAGAGAAGATAAAAAAAAAAGAACTAGATAAAAAAGATGGGATGGAACTTGCCGTGCAATCGTGTGCTCTGATACCAACTGATGCGAACCTCGCCAATATGCTGACGACACCCTACACCAAATATGGCAACGATCCCAAGACTTTCACGACGCAAGTGCGAAAAGATGGAATATGCCTTGTTTATGTGAGAAACAAGGTATGGGATATGTAGACGCCACACCCAAATCCTCTAAGAAGAACTCTTAGAAAACCCCGGGTGATAAGTCTTGATTGCTTGAACGCTACAGGTAAAAACCTGATAAGTTCAAAAGCTCTTTCAAGATAGAAAGAAGACAAAACCTCACAAGATATAAATTCCAAAGTGTGTGTCTCTCCAATGCTGTGGAGTATGCCTTTTATAGGCTCAAAAAATAACCGAATGACCCACATAATAAGCTAACCTTATCTAATCTAACCACTTAATATTATCCTAAGAGATTTATTATATTTATAAATCTCTCCTTATTAATTAAATCTGGACCTTCTGTTGGGCTCATCTTGGGCTCTTCATTTGGGCTTCTATTTGAATATGCAGCAATCTCTTTAATCAGCCCATATAAAGCTTCATTTGGGCCCACTTGAAGTTTCAAGTGATCATTTATCCCATTTGGTGACAAAGTGTTCAGCTCCATTGCAGATCTGGTTTATTAAACTTGTGAATTCGTACTCTCTTTAGTCGGATTCACATCAGTATGAAAAATGTAGTTTCTCATACATTATCTGAAAGGTACATTTTGTTTACAATCGTTGATACTAAATTGCTTAATTTTTCTTTTAATACTGTGTTGGTTACAAAACTTCTATTTCCAACTGCATGTTTACCACATATTGTGTTTGCATATAATCATTATATTTATTCAGTAACTAAGTTATCACCAATGGAGATTATCCATGATTTTAATCCATTGGATAGAAAACAGCAGACTCAAGAAAATATTAATCTTTACAACAAGAGTTTCATGAAAGTTGTTTTTTATCCAGGAATTTGGGTTAGTTTACATATGAGGAATGGACAGTTTATGAATAGAAAACTATCAAAATTTCTTATATTAGAGGGATTATTTAAGGTGTTAAAACTCGGTAGTAATAATTACAACAGGAAGTTATCTAACATATATATGGTTAGTAATAGCATAAATATTTATAAGTTAATGTCTCTTGATGTAGGTGATGAAGAAACAGAAGATTTGAGGACAAATCATTTTCAAGAGGGGGAGAATGATATGAATCCGACCAAAGAGACTACGAATTCACAAGTCCAAACAAACGAACCTGTAATGGAGCTGAATAGTTTGTCACCAATTGGGACAAATGATTATTTGAGACTTCAAGAGGGCCCAATCACAAGGTCAAGGGCTAAAAGATTCAAAGAAGTTTTATATGGGCTGATTAAAGAGATTGTTGAATATTCAAATAGAAGCCCAAATGAAGAGCCCAAGAGAAAGTCCAGATTTAATTAATAAGGAGATAAGGTTAGATTAGATAAGGATAATATTAAGTGGTTAGATTAGATAAGGTTAGCTTATTATGTGGGTCATTCGGTTATTTTCTGAGCCTATAAAAGGCATACTCCACAGCATTGGAGAGACATACACTTTGGAATTTATATCTTGTGAGATTTTGTCTTCTTTCTATCTTGAAAGAGCTTTTGAACTTATCAGGTTTTTACCTGTGGCGTTCAAGCAATCAAGACTTATCACCCGGGGTTTTCTAAGAGTTCTTCTTAGAGGATTTGGGTGTGGCGTATACATATCCTATACCTTGTTTCTCACATAAACAAGGTATATTCCATCTTTTCGCACTTGCGTCGTGAAAGTCTTGGGATCGTTGCCATATTTGGTGTAGGGTTGGCATATTTGGTCAGCATATTGGCGAGGTTCGCATCATTCCCTCAGAGCTTGTCCAGTACTACCAGTACCAAAAATGCATCTCCTTGCGTGCGAGAGATTTCTCTGCCAGCTGTTATTCCCGGCTCTGTTATGAAAGAAAGCCGCAGACTAATATGCCAGCTGTTATTCCCGGCTCTGTTATGAAAGAAAGCGGCAGACTAATCAAGCTTGAAAATTACTAGCACGCTAGCAAATCGTACTCTATACAAGCTAGCTAGGGAACGAGAAAGAAAGCTACGGCTTTCGATAGAAAGTCGGAGCGCCCTATCAACAAAACAAGAATCCGCCTGCGTAGGCTCGATAGAGTTAGCTTACTAGCTCTAAAAATAGAGTAACAAGTAATGCGTACTATATATACGCGTTCTTTGGAGCCTCCGCTTACTGTTTTATTCGGGTAGAGTTGTTTCGAATCTCCGCTTGCTCACTCTCACGGTTAAAAAAGTGATTAACTATCTCGAATAAATCCATATCGTTCATCCGAAAAACGAGTGTGTCTCAACTACAGCCAACTCCCCTCTTTCCCTATCGAAAAACCAACTCTACAACATTTGTTCTAGAAATGCTAACCAAGTGGCCAATGAACTCCTTGCTTTAGTCCGTTCTTTTCCTTCTTTGGGCTCAGGTCGATAGTGATGTTAAGTCAAGAGTGCGCTAGTAACAAAACCTATACAAGCGTGGTTCAGACTTGCTAAGGGGAACGATATTGTTAAGCCAAGAGCGCTCATGCGCAAAATGAGAGCTAGAGCAAGTAAAGTGTACTCTATATAAGCGCACTAGCGAGAAAGCGAGAAAACGGAGAAAGCAAGCGAAAAAAAAAACGTGACGGATTGAAAGCCTCCGCGCTTTTATCGCTAATGCGCTTTCCGTTTTCTTGAGAGTATCTACGTTTATACTACATTTTCTCGCTAGTGCACTATTCTACCTTTCGTAACTTCGTTTGCTCTATAGCACGTGTAGGGTCGGTCGTTCCTCCCCGTACCATCACTTGCTGGGTTTTTTACATGGATAAGCCTACTCTGGGCTGGCCGTCCTTCTGTTTCGAAGAATGGAATCTTAGTTAGGAGAAGAAGACAGGGGACAAAGCCTTCCTCAAAGCATTATTAATAATAAAGGTGTTGAATGTGGCTTATGTTCCTCATGATATCTCCACTGATAAATTCGGAAATCAGATTGGGCAAATCCAGGCCACTAACTATGTCACTTTTACTGATGATGAGAACGACCAAGAGGGAACCGTGCATGTCAAAGCACTACACATATCCCTGAAGTGTAAAGACTGCTCGGTTCCAAAAGTCCTGATTAATAATGGGTCTGCCTTGAATGTTCTCCCAAATGGCACCTTGAGCCAGTTGCCTGTAGATCCTTCACAGGTGCACCTCAGTAATCCAATTCTCAGAGCTTTTGATGGCACAAAGAAGAATGGCATTGGGGTCATAGATTTACCTTTGGAAATTGTCCCGTATACTTTGGAAGTGACGGTGCAGGTTATAAATATTGCCTGGCCCGGCTTATAGTATGCTGCAAGGAAGGCCTTGGATTCACACAGCTGGTGCTGTCCCGTCTTCTCTGCACCAAAGAGTCAAGTATGATGTTGTTGAGGGCCATGTGGTAACTGTATAAAAAAGGAGAAGAAAGTTTGTCACTAAACCTGCTGCATTTTCGTATATTAAAGCCGCTGAAGAAGCTATTGAGACTTCCTTCCAGTCACTCGAAATTGTAAATGCAACTTATGTTGCTGAGGGTTCCACTATGCCCAATCCAAAGATATTTGAAGCTTCGAAGATGATAGCAAGATTTATGCTGAACAGCCATTATCAGAAAGGCAAGGGCTCCTTACATCGAAAAAAGAATAGTTATTGGTATAGTAACCTTATAGTAGCTTATTCGCAATTAGGTTTTCTTCCACTGATATTTTTATATGGGTTAAGCTTGGAGAAAGGATTTTCAGGTTAGTAAAGATCTTTGGGCTATGTTTAGAGCATCTTGAGTCGAGTCCTGCCTTCCCGATTTTCTCTATGGGGAGAGGAAGCGGAGGCTAGAACAATACACCATGGCTTCCTTGGAGTTTATAGAGAAAAAAGGTCTCTCTAGCTTATAGAAAGAAAAGTAGTTGGAGCATATAAGAATGGAAGTAGTAAAGTCAGAATTTATGAAATGGGCTAAAAAGAGGGTAAATAGAGAGCTGGTTGGAGTCCGTGGCCCATAGGAGAATGGGCCACTCCCTCCAACCAGCACTCTTGCTTTCTATCCTGTCTTTTTTCCCGTTTCATAAACGGGTATGACTCGATATCAATTCAATCTGAGTTTTGAGTTCCCTACTGCAAACAAGGGTCACTAACAAATCATAGGATAAGGCCATCTGAGTTTTGAGTTCCCTACACCAAAAAAGGGCCACTAACAACCCAAGGGATAAGCCACCTACCCGAGGAAGTAGTCATTTCAAGTTCTTAGCCTCAAATGGGTGTAATTAACCTGAGCTAGCTAGATCAGTTTGGCAGGTTGTGGGCTACCAACCGTTTACAGCTAGCTCAAAGTAGGTCTTATCTTTATAAGATCAGATCGTATTATTTGTTTTTCCAACTGAGGAAGTCATTTCAAGTTCCTAGTCTCAAATAGGGACAAATAGTCATTACCCGGCAGATTCGATCTTACTGTTGGTGTATTTTTCTAGCCTCCGCTTGCTCGATAGCAAGCCTACGGTCGCCCCGGAGCTTGCTGGGCGCACTTGTGGTTTGAGAAGCTGTAGTTTGCACTAGCGCGCGTAGGCAGCCAGCAAGCATACTGAAAGCCGGATCGCACATCTCTATACGTTGTTATTTTCGTAGTTTGCTAGCGCGTTTTTTCTAGCCTCCGCTTCCTTTCTTACTCGCTCGCTCCGGTCTCACCTACGCTTGCTCCCCTTCCCTTGCGTCTGCCCTTTCTCCGTTTTCTCACTGCTTTCTGCTCAAAAGATGCTTCTTTTTTCGCCTCTTAGTGCGCTCTTGCTATAATAAAAAGGGCAACCGAAAACGGTAAGTCAACACTCCAACTAGAGCTCTTAGCTGCATTAACAAGCGGTTTTACGCTTTAGATCAATCAAAACCCTCTTGAAAGCCGCATTTGAGGAGTAAAAGAAAGGTCAAAAACTCTGAAAAACCAAACAGAAAATGAAAAGTTCGAAAACACTACAGCGTGATTTAGGGTTTTTTAGAAAACACTACAGCGTGATTTAGGATTTTTTAGAAAACACTACAGCGTGAGATCGATACGTCAAGTATGAGTTGTTGCTGGAACCTCTAATCCTTCCGTACCCCCATACACGGGCAACAGAGCCTGAGAGGCGTAGACGGGGTTAATCGTCCGTTCTTTATCGCCCATCTCGAAATAAGAATAAGTGCAGTAAGGAAAGAGTGGTGGACACAAAACCATGGTGGATTAGTTGATCCCTGCTGGCCCCAATGCCGTACCGCCCGAGTCCTGCGCTGGGCATTTCTATTCTTTCAGTAGGGGGGGATTGGCCTCAGGAGCCGCGTTCCTAAGTGGATGAGTTTTCTAACAGGATATGGAAAAGGGTACGAGATGAGAATTTCCGCGGAATAAGCTGTTTCCATCCCTATCCGGTGATCCTATAGAAAGAATAAGGATCTTGTTTTGAGTGGGAGTAGTAGCAATTCGAAAGGCGCATTGGTCGGAAAGAAGTCGTCAAATCAAATAGGAAAAGCCATTTGGAAGACGAAATGACTAATAAAGAAGGCAATCGGGCTTCTGTCAACTGTAGTACAAGAAGGCGGACATTACTCCGGTAAATCGGGTTTAGCAATCCGACACTGCTGCAGTGCCGGACGGGTGTTGTGGTCCTGTCCCCTGAATGCACTCGCGGCGATACTCCAATATCGCGAGACGAGATTCTTGAACATCGGCAAGCCTACGAAGAAGGTCAAACTGGGTGACATTTCTTAAATGGCTCACTTTTTTTTGGTATTTGGGAGGCTTTATTCACAGGTTCTGGTCGATGAGCTTTCTCCCTCTCCCTCCTTCTGTGACCTCCTCCCTCTTTAAAGCAGGCACCCCAGACTCTATTTCATTCTTAAATAGCTGGGGCGTCGAGTCGGTCGGTGTCCTGACGGGATCGGTATAGGGTATTTCATCCCTCTCCCTTCCCTCTCTGTTAAGGTAGACCTTTCACTCTATTCATTGCATGAATAGGCCGGTCGCTTAACTCAGTAACAACAACTTCAGGACAGGCATGGAATCCCTTCGGGAAACTCCAACTTCCTCTTGGTCTCTCCCTCCCTTTTCCGGTAAGGATTTTGATTTTCCTAACTCAGGGTCTCCCGCTCCTGTTTCAGAGGGAAGCCAGCCCCAAAAGGGCTGGCTTCCTTAGTTGTCTGCTCCTGCTTTACTTTAAAGGTTTGACTCTTTGAATCGTATCCTCAGGGATTGCGTGCGGAGTTGGACAACAAATACCAAAATCAAGTCCCCTTTAAGAATACCCAGGTGGTGGACCAAAACTGAGTTTGGCCCTCGTTTAGACGAATCGGTCCGGATTAAGCTGCTGTTAAGGGGCCCCTCTCAGGATCTATGGGCCCCATAAGAAGAGCATCGTGCGAGCTAGGCTAGCTAGCGTTTCAAGCGCAGCAAGCAGCGGAGGCCCAGAAAGGGCAGACCGCACTAATGCAAAACAGCCGCTAGCACAAGCCTACGGGTCTTTGCCCATTGAAGGGGCCTTTAAGGCCGTGCAGTAAGAAAATTAGAAAAAAAATTTATTCACTCCTCCGCTCAGTAAATTCCTGCAATCCCGTTCGTGCTCCTGGCTCACTCACTCCCGCTCAAAGGAAGGTTTCCCTCTTAGTTACGGGGTAAATCCTATGAGGGCAGCCCTAAAGGTCGGAACTAACTTGACTCCCTAACTCATGAAGTCCGAACTCAACTGCTCCGGAACTCCTAGCTGCATCCTTCAAATCTGCCCTATCCACTCTGAGGGACTATTGGTAAGACCTAAGGCTTCATCGAGGTCAAGACTAACTTGACTGCTCTTTCCTTCCCGCTTGCTTACCGAACCTAAGGCGCCCTCCCTGCTTTCAGCGCAAAAACGCACTTTTTTCTCTTTTAGTTAGAGGGTCGATCCAGCCCTAACTCGGGAAGTCTTCACTCAACTCCTGCATTAACAACTATCTTTGTCCTTTAAATCCATCCAAGATCTCTTCAAAGACTCATACATAGGAATAGATAAAGAAAAGTGAGGGTCTGAACTACTCTTTCCCAGTCAGCTCTAATGGACTATGGGGAATCAAGCGTAGGCTCTCATGCCTGAGCGCTCTATAAAACACAAAAAGAACTCCTAGCGAACGAGAAAAAGGTTCGAGCGCGCTATCAACACAAAAATAACTCTTGGCGAACGAGAAAAAGTGCACGGAGGCTTGAGAGTCAAACGGACTTCACATCAACCATATAATTATTTATATAAAAAATATTTTTAATATATTATTTTATTATAAATCTTATAAAAAATTTATTATATTAATAAATATCTCGTTTGAAATTTAAATTTTAATTATATTCTAATTTTACTGTTCTCTTTTTTTGAATTTAGATCTTATTAAGCTCTTTAAACTCTTTTTTTGAGCTTAATATCTTATTATACTCTTCGTTTTTACTTTCACTTATATTTTTCAATTGCTTCAATTAATTTATTTAATATTTATTCAAATATGTTAGCTCATAAATAACCGTGTATACAATTTAATTCACATTATTCTCCCCTCTTAAAAATAAGTTGTACTCAAATCATAAATTTCTTTATCACCTACATAAAAAATATTAAATTATAAATATTAAAAAAATATAATTACACTACAATAAATAAATCTACTATAATAATAAGTTTAACACAAATTATTGAATCAAAAATAATTTTCTTAAATCCCATATTAACTTGATTTTCATATATTATTTTCTGAATTTATTTTATAAACTCATTTTTTCTCTTAAAATTTAAATTTACTAACTTATCAATTTTTTATAATATCAAATTTAGAAGAGTAAATGAATTAAAACTATAAATAACTTTAACTAATGAAAATATAATAATAGAATGAATATAATAATTATATATAAAGATAATATAATAGCGAACGAGAAACCAAACTTCTAAAATTTTATGCAACAAACAATACAAACTATATACGTGCCTACTAGCGCGCTCCAACTTTTAAGTATACACTTGCCAACTTTCAAGCCTCCGCTAGAACACGCTCCGTTTTCTCGTTCGCCAGCGCGTTTTACATTTTCTCGATTGCTTATAGTTTTCGAGCCTTATCTTGCTCTATTACTCACCTCCTTCTAACCTCCTCTTGCTAGTCACTACATCTTGTTAATATTGATTGAGTTTGAGGGATTTTAGCTGACTTAATCCATCCATAAACCTAGACCCCATAACCAAAGCGTCACGACAACATGCAAAGGTGACCTTTGGATTCTTAAGTAGGGGGGCAAAGAGGAGCACGTACTAGTGGCTGAGAGAAAGCGAGCCCCTATCAGAGAAAGCCATTGCGCGCTAGCCTAGCTAGCTAACCTTTTTCAGCTGGCTGTTATGTTAGTTGTAGTGCGCCTTCCCTCCTTTTCACTTAGGAAAGATTTAGCAGTATTTTTTTTTATGACCCGGACGAGAGAGTACGAGACATCGGTGTAAAAGATTGAGTGGGATCTGTGAGGTTGGTTATAGTAAGGCCTGGGCGGAAAGTGTTCGCGTACCCCAGCTAACAAGTCAGAAGTGTCCCCTGAGTCCGAGTTAGCTGTTCTAGTTCAGGACAGGGCAAGATGGAACTTCTAGCTTCTGCCTTTTCATTAGCGTCTGCCTTTCCTTATGGATGGCATAACCAGGTCAACTTCGGTAACTCTATCCTTGGAGCTCGGTTCTGGCATCTCAGTGCAGTCCTACAGCTCATGGCCTATCTTACCGCAACAAAAAGATTGTAGGTAGGCTTTTAATATTCGAAGCGCTTTCAGAAGGCATTGCTTCCTTCACCAATCATAACATCTGGTAAGATGGTTTCTGCAGATCTAATTCATTACATACCTTGGCAAAGAAACGGACGGTTGATCTGTGATTATCTCATGGGAGCAAGCGGAGGTGAGATCTTAGCGAGTAAGAAAGCAAGCGGAGGCGAGAAAAAGCAAGTGGAGGGGAGACTGTAGGCTTACTATATGGTAAGCTCCGGGAGCGAGAAAAGGGAAAGCGCGCTAGCGACAAAAGTGTTCAGGCGTGAGAGCCTGCAATCCGGACTCTATATGTATGCGCGCACTTCAGAAGTTCAAAAGATCCTGAGCGCGCGGCTTTTATAAGAGCGCAGACACTCTCGAGAAAATGGAGAGCGCATACGCGCGCCTGCGGAAGTCCGAAAGGACTCAAAGCCCACCAAATAGCAAGCTCCGGATCTCGAATGAGAGTGCACGCGTATAGAGTACGCATTGCTTGCTGTTTTGGCTTGAAAGTCAGCAAGCTGAGGCTCGAAAGCCTCTGCGCGCTAGTGCACCTCCGGTCTAGCCTCCGCTTGCTCCGGCTTTCGAGCTTAAGCCTACGCTTGCTGGGGAGGAACGATCCTACACGAGCAAGTGGGCAAGCTACGGCTTTCAAGCCTCCGCGCGCTAATGAGAAAACAACAAGTACGCTAGCGCGCTTTTCTCAACACTACGTGCGCACGAGAGCAAGCTACGGCTTTCAAGCCTCCGCGCTAGTAACAAAACAACAAGACGAGCGCTCCGGCTCGATAGAGTTCGCTTACTCTTTGGCTCGCTACGGGTTGTTCCTCCCCTACGCTTGCTTGCTGCTCTGGCTACGCGAGCAAGAGAGCAAGTAGAGGCAAGAAAGCCTTCGCGAGCAAGAGGGCAAGCTCCGGCTTGAGATAGAAAGCCTACGCTCGTCTTGGCGGATTCTTGTTTTGCTAGCGCGCGTAGGATCTACCCGTAGCTTGCTCCCCAACAAGCGTAGGGAGGAGGAATGACGATCCGGAGCGCGCTAGGAGTTGTGTTGCCAGCACGAGAAAATCGGAGCAAGCAAAAGAGCAAGCAGAGGCGAGAAAGTCGTAGCAGCAACTGAATGTCCGGAAGGACCCGGAGCGCACTAGCAAGAAAAGAATCAGAGCGCTCCAGCTTTCAACCGTAGCTTGCTGGCTCTCAAGCCGGAGCAGCAAGCGGAGGTCCGAAAGGACCCGATGCATGCCAAAAGAGCAAGCTAGGGCTCTCAAGACTACGCGCGCTCTCCATTTTCTCGAGAGCGTCTGCGCACATACGTATAGAGTCCGCATGGCAGGCTCTCAAGCCCGAACGCTTTTGTCGCGTCATCTTGTTTTGTTGCTAACGCGCTACGGGTCGTTCCTACTCTACCCTTGCTGCTCCGACTTTCTATTGAGCAGCCTACCCTTGCTCTCTTACTCGCTCCGAATCTCCCCGTACCTTGCTGGGTAAGGGACACTCGTACTGCGGAGCCGTTGTAGCTCTGCTAAACCTATCTCTGTAGCTAAACCCCTCGCCCGAGCAGCTAAAAAGAGTTTCCTCACCCTATGGAACACAAAACGATATCCTTCAAAAACCCTGCGGAAAAGACAAGGGCAGCTAAAACCGAGCGGCCTATTTCTAAAAGAAATAGAGCTTGGGGGCGGGAGTAGTTCCCCCTCCCAACTATCGACAACACGTCCAAAAGGCAAAAAGAGATTTTCAAAATGAACTTTGTCGAGGGAAAAGACAGCCACCCAGTACGGAGCTGAGGTTCGTCTTGTAGGTGTCGGCGGGAATAGGAAAGGCAGACAAGGCAGACGCTCAGGCGGTACCTTCTTATTCGGGCTAGGGATTTGAGTTCATCACCCGTTCTCCAACGAAAGAGGCCTGAATCGCCTTTCTCGGAGGGTACTTGTGGGGGCAACCC
Organism: Trapa incisa; assembly: GCA_030064435.1. Lineage (NCBI taxonomy): Eukaryota > Viridiplantae > Streptophyta > Magnoliopsida > Myrtales > Lythraceae > Trapa > Trapa incisa. Next base: position 12,952,669 of record CM057768.1, on the reverse strand, counting down.
CACCTAACCACGCGCCTACCCTCCTATCCGTGTCCCATCTTTCAGTTAGGGGTTCAGTGGTCATCTAGGCTATATGGTTTTGGGCCTCTGTTTTATCGTGATAGCCCTTTCACTATTCCCCCAATACAACTAGAGGGTTGGGCAGATTTAAAGGATTGCTCTGGTTGTTGTTGCATCTATAAGTTGCAGTTGATTTTAGGGAAGGTATGAGTGCACAAAAAGCTAAAAATAATAAGTTTTATACTATCTTTTTAATTTTCGTTTTATTTTTCTAATTTTCTTTCTATCCAGTAAAAAAAATTATAAAATTTTTTTTCTTTTTTTTTTCGAGTTATATTTTTATTATCTTCTATCTATTTTTAGTACATATAAAAAATCACAAAAAAATCTCTTTTTCTCCTATTTAGTTATACTTTCAACTATTTTCTATAAAAAAAATTTTCATCTTTTTATCTACTTTCTCTCTAATAAAAAAAGTCAAGAAAAAAAGCCAATAAAAAAAAGCTGAAATAAAAAAAAGCCAAAAAAAAATTCGTAGAAAAAAATATTTAAAAAAAAAGGCGTGTAAAAAAAAGAGTTAAAAGAATAAAAAAAAGCACCAAAAAGCATAAAAAAGGCAAAGAAAAAAAAAGCACAAAAGTATATATTTAGTTTCTTATTTATTCTATTATCTTAGATTTTATTCTTATTCCTATATTTTTTTTGAATATTCTCATACTTACACTTAAAATCCTTTTTAGAATTACTTTTTGAAACTTTGTTGATTTGTCTTGATTGTTCCTCAAGTTTAACATTTTTATAAAAATGATTTGTTATTTAGTTCAATTAAAATTGAAACAAGACATATTAGTGGAAAAAGGCAAGAGTGTTTTAAATCTTTAAGAAAAAGTCATTTAAGTGTTAAACAGGAGTGTTTGAGAGAAACATGTAAGGGAGAGTTGCGAGGTTATTTTGTTTCTAACAATTGGCAAGATTACAATTTCTAACAAAGAGGAAACACATGGAAAGAAGCCAGTTTCTCTCAGCCCGTTCAAAATCTAGATTGGAAAGCCATGATGAAACAAGTTGTAAAGTCTGGATTTGAGTCACTTCACACGTGAATGGATTGCTTGGAGGAAGGTGTGAGACGTCGTCGTTCACATCAATATACTTCCGTTGAACAATAACCTTGGGGCTTTCAATCAAGGCGTTTCGATACTCAATAACTCGACGAATTTGAAGATCTTCAAGTTAAGTGTGATAGCGTTAGACACGATTCCATCAATCAATGTACTCCAAGTGAAAGGCCATGGATTGATGACATCATGGACAACCAACGTGAGAATCTATTTCATACTCGTTGTTCTATGAAAAATAGACTTTGTTCTGTTATCATAGATGGAGGAAGCTGCACTAATATGGCTAGCACGGAGCTTGTGAAGAAGTTGGCATTACCTACACTGAAGCATCCGTAGCCTTATCAAATTTAATGATTGAACGATCAACACAAACTCGAGGTAATCAAGCAAGTGTTGGTTTCATTCTCTATTGGAAGATATAAGGATGAGGTATTATGTGATGTGGTGCTAATGCAAGCATGTCATATTCTATTGGGGACAACCTTGGAAGTTTGATCATCAAGTTACACATGATAGATTAACAAATAGGTACTCATTTGTGATGCATAATAGACCGATATCTCTTGTACATTTGACTCTACATCAAATACATGAGGATCAATTGAAAAGGAAAAAACTAAATGAAAAGAAAATAGTAGAAAAATAAGAAGAGTTAAAAGCAATAATTGAAAAGAAAGATATAAAAGGCAAAGTTGAAAATGAAGAAAGAGAAATAGAAGAGAGAAAAGCCAATATTGAAAAAGAAAATAAAAAAGTAGTAATTGAAAAGAAAGAAAGTAAAAATAATTTTATAAGTTTACATGTCCTTACAGTACCTATGTACAAGGATATATTTTTAAATACTAACTCCATTGTCAGATATCTACCGAGCAATATTATATCTTTTTTGCAGGAATTCAAGTATGTTCCAATGAAGATATCTCATGGTTTAGCACTAACTCAGGGAATTAAGTATCAAACTCAACACCAAGTCATGGAACAGAGAATTGTACCAAGGAGAATTAATCCACCAGTTGTGTAACTCCTCGAGTTCTTGTGGATCAAAACGTCTTGATTGAAAGCTTCGAGGTCACTGTTTCAGTAGGGGTATGTTGACGCGAATCCCTCACTCCTTCCAATTGATCAATTCGCTCATGAAGCGGTTCCAACTCGGACTTCAACATTCGTCTCATTTCGCTTATTATGGCTTGCATTTATAAATTTGGAATCGATTGTTGGGAATCTTCTTCATTTGGCGTATCTCCTCATCGTTGTGCCATGAGTTCCTACAAATGATAAAAATAACAGAATGATGTGAATCTGACTAAAGAGAGTATGAATTCACAAGTTCAATAAACCAGACCTGCAATGGATCTGAACACCTTGTCACCAAATGGGATAAATGATCACTTGAAACTTCAAGAGGTCCCAATCACAAGGTCAAGGGCTAAAAGATTCAAAGAAGCTTTATATGGGCTGATTAAAGAGATTGCTGAATATTCAAATAGAAGCCCAAATGAAGAGCCCAAGATGAGCCCAAGAGAAGGTCCAGATTTAATTAATAAGGAGAGATTTATAAATATAATAAATCTCTTAGGATAATATTAGGTAGCTAGATTAGATAAGGTTAGCTTATAACCATAATAGATTTTTTCCTCATTATGTGAGTCATTCGATTGTTTTCTGAGCCTATAAAAGGCACACTCCACAACATTGGAGACACACTTTGGAGTTTCAATCTTGTGAGTTTTGTCTTCTTTCTATCTTGAAAGGGCTTTTGAACTTATCAGGTTTTTACCTATGACGTTCAAGCAATCAAGACTTATCACCCGGGGTTTTCTAAGAGTTCTTCTTAGAGGATTTGGGTGTGGCGTCTACATATCCCATACCTTGTTTCTCACATAAATAAGGTATATTCCATCTTTTCGCACTTGCGTCGTGAAAGTATTGGGATCGTTGCCATCTAATCTGACTACCGAATATTATCCTAAGAAATTTATTATATTTATAAATCTCTCCTTATTAATTAAATCTGGACCTTCTGTTGGGCTCATCTTGGGCTCTTCATTTGGGCTTCTATTTGAATATTCAGCCCATATAAAGCTTTTTTGAATCTTTTAGCCCTTGACCTTGTGATTGGGCCCTCTTGTAGACTCAACTGATTATTTATCTCTTTTGGTGACGAACTGTTCAACTCCATTGCAGGTTCGGTCGATTGTACATGTGAATTCGTAGTCTATTTAGTCGGATTTACATCATTCTCCCCCTCTTGAAAATGATTTGTCCTCAAATCTTCTGTTTCTTCATCACCTACATCAAAGGGCATTAAATCTACATTGAAGCTTTCATTAATACTATACTCACCAGGCAACTCTAGCTTGTAAGCATTATTATTAATGCGTTCCAACACACAAAATGGTCCATCTCCTCTAGGAAGAAGTTTTGATCGCCTTTGTTCCGGAAATCGTTCTTTCCTCATATGAAGCCAGACCCAATCACCAGGTTCAAAAATGATACTTTTGCAGCCCTTGTTTACTTGTTTTTCATAAACTTTAGTCATCCGTTCAATATGCATCTTTGTCTTCTCGTGCAGTTCTTTCACAAACTCTGCTTTTCTCTTTCCATCAACATTCACAAATTCACCTACAGGAAGTGGAGTTAGATCTAGAGGGGTTAATGGATTGAAACCATAAACAATCTCAAATGGTGAAAACTTAGTTGTAGAATGAATAGAACGATTATAAGCAAATTCAACATGTGGTAAGCAATCTTCCCATAATTTCAAATTCTTTTTTATTATAGAACGTAATAAAGTACCTAATGTCCTATTTACTACTTCTGTTTGACCATCAGTTTGTGGGTCACATGTTGTGAAAACAACAGTTTGGTTCCCAATTTACCCCATAGGGTTTTCCAAAAGTAACTCAAGAATTTAGAATCACGATCAGAAACAATAGTTCTAGGCATACCATGCAATCTGACAACTTCTCTAAAGAACAAATCAGCCACATTTGATGCATCATCAGTTTTATGACATGGAATGAAATGTGCCATTTTTGAAAACCTATCAACTACCACAAACACAGAATCCCTCCCCCTCTTAGTTCTTGGTAATCCTAAAACAAAATCCATGGAAATATTTATCCAAAGGTGCATTAGGAATTGGAAGAGTAGTATACAGGCCGTGAGGTTGTTGCCTAGAATTAGACTCTTTACATGTAATGCATCGATGAACAAATTTTCTGAACATCCCTTTTCATGTGGGGCCAAAAAAAAATGCTCGTGCATCATCGCCATAGTTTTAGCTACCCCAAAATGTCCCATAAGTCCTCCACCATGTGCTTCCCTAACAAGTAACTCACGCAAAGATGACTGAGGGATGCATAATTTGTTTTCTCGAAAAAGAAATCCATTTTGTAAATAAAATTTTCCAAACCTACCAGTTTGACAACCTTTAAACACATCACAAAAATCAGGATCATTTGCATACAAATCCTTGATATAATCAAATCCAAGTAATTTAGAATCAAGCATTTAAAGCATAGCGTACCTTCACGATAGAGCATCTGCAACTATATTTTCCTTACCTTGTTTGTATTTGATCACATATGGGAATGTTTCAATGAACTCCACCCACCTTGCATGGCGTTTGTTCAACTTGTGTTGTCCTTTGAGATGTTTAAGAGATTCATGATCTGTGTGAATCACAAACTCTTTCGGCCATAGGTAGTGCTGCCATGTTTGAAGAGTTCGAACTAGGGCATACATCTCCTTATCATAGGTAGGATAGTTAAGGGTTGCTCCACTCAACTTTTCACTGAAATATGTAATTGGTCTTCCTTCCTGCATTAATACACCTCCAATACCTACTCCTGATGCATCACACTCAATTTCAAATGTTTTCGAAAAATTAGGCAATGAGAGCAATCGGGCAGTAGTTAGTTTTTCCTTTATCAATTGAAATGCATTTTGTTGCTCATTACCCCATTTAAAAGGTACATTTTTCTTTATAACAGCAGTAAGAGGTGCAACATAACTACTGAAATTTGGAACAAAACGTCTATAAAAACTAGCTAATCCATGGAAACTTCTTACCTGACTTACCGAATTAGGTGTCGACCAGTCGCGAATTGCCTTAATCTTTTCCTCGTCAACTCCAATCCCTTCTGAACTTATAACATATCCAAGAAACACAAGTTTATCCGAACAAAAGACACATTTATTCAAGTTGGCAAACAACTTATGTTGCCTTAATGCTTCTAACACAGTTCTTAAATGTGCTACATGTTCATCCATGGTCTTGCTGTAGATTAGAATATCATCAAAATATACCACTACAAATCTCCCAATAAAAGCACGTAATACATGATTCCTTAATCTCATGAAAGTGCTTGGTGCATTAGTCAACCAAAAGGGCATAACTAACCATTCATATAATCCTTGTTTAGTCTTAAATGCAGTTTTCCATTCATCCCCTTCTTTCATTCGAATTTGATGATATCCACTCTTAAGATCTATTTTCGAAAATAAACAAGATCCATGCAACTCATCTAACATGTCATCCAAACGAGGAATAGGGTGGCGATACTTTACCGTGATGTTGTTGATGGCTCGACAATCCACGCACATTCGCCATGTTCCGTCCTTCTTAGGTACAAGTAGCACTGGCACAACACATGGACTCATACTCTCTCGAACATACCCCTTTTCCATCAGCTCTAGGACTTGGCGTTGAAGTTCCTTTGTTTCTTCAGGGTTACTTCTATATGTTGGTCGGTTAGGAATCATCGCTCTAGGGATTAAATCAATTTGATGTTTAATTCCTCGAATTGGTGGCAAACCTGGTGGTATCTCATCGGGAAAGATATCGATAAATTTCTGCAAAACAGTAATAATATTGCTCGGCAAAGATCCGACAAGATCGTTAGTACTCAAAAAGGCGTCCTTGTTCATAAGTACAATAAGAGCCTGATGTGAAAGTAAAGCTCGCTTGATCTCACTTTTTCTTGCAATAAAATTGCTTTTACTCTCTTTTTTTTCCACTTCTGGCTTTTCCCTCTTTTTTTTCAACTCTGATATTTCTCCTTTCTTTTTTTCTTCTATTTTCTGTTCATTTGCCTTTTTCTTTTTCAGTTGATCCTCAAAAACTTGCCTTGGAGTCAATGGAACAAGAGATATTGGTCTCTCATTCATCACAAAAGAGTACCTTTTAGTGAATCCATCATGCATAACTTGACGATCAAACTGCCAAGGTCATCCCAAAAGTATATGGCACGCGTGCATTGGTACCGCGTCACATAGTATTTCATCTTGATATTTTCCAATAGAAAATGCAACCAACACTTGTTTGGTTACCTTGAGTTCACCTTGGTTGTTCAGCCATTGTAGTCGATAAGGCTTCGGATGCTTTAAGGTTGGTAATGCCAATTTCTCCACTAGCTCAGTGCTAGCTACATTAGAGCAACTTCCCCCATCTATAATAACACAGCAAACCTTATTTTTCACACAACAACAAGTATGAAATAAGTTCTCACGCTGATTGTTTTCTTCTTCTTGAGCTTGAACACTGAGAGTTCGCCGTGCAACCAACAATTCCCCTTCTTCTGCATATTCATCAGCATCTTCAAGTAGTGGCATCCCCGGATCGATATCTTCTTTTTCATCATCGGTCTCAATCTCACCATTAGCATTGATCACCATTGCCCGCTTATTTGGGCATTGACTTGCAATGTGACCCCTGCCTTGGCATCGGAAACACTTAATATCACGAGTTTTGGGAGTTGTGATATGGGTGTTACCTTGATTTTGGGCCACAGCCTGCTTGGTTGTCTATTTTAGTGGAGCATGCTGAGGTTGAGTTGACTGACTCTCAAATCACCTTGAGGATGGTTTCCATTAGTTCGAGGAACCATTGTTTAATCCCCTTTTGTGTAAACTCTTTCTCTTCAATTGTTGTTCGACTTTGATAGCTTGATGTACCATATCTTGGAGCTCAACATGATATTGCATTTCCACCACGTCAGCTATCTCATGGTTTAGACCATGCAAAAATCTCGCCATTGTTGCCTCTCTGTCTTCCTCCACATTTGCTCGAATCATCGCAATCTCCATCTCCTTGAAGTATTCGTCGACGCTTCTTGATCCTTGGGTAAGCCTTTGGAGTTTATTGAACAACTCCCGGTGATAGTGGCTGGGAACAAATCGTCGTCGCATGATCGCTTTCATTTCATCCCAAGACTCCACAGGGCATTCGTGATTTTGTTTCCTTTCCTTCACCAATTGATCCTACCATATTATAGCATAATCAGTAAATTCGACAGCAGTAAGTCGTACCTTTTTCATCTCCGAGTAATTATGACAGTAAAAAACCATCTCCATTCTCTTTTCCCATTCAAGATACGCTTTTGGATCTGTTTTTCCTTGAAAAGAGGGTATTTTCAACTTTATATTATCCAGGTTGTCATCAACTCGAGGTCGTTCTCTATGAGCATATCGATCGAACTCCTCGGGTTCTTGTGGGTCAAAACGTCTTGGCTGAAAGCTTCGAGGTCGCTGTTCAGTAGGGGTATGTTGACGCGAACCCCTCACTCCTTCTTCCAATTGATCAATTCGCTCATGAAGCGGTTCCAACTCGGACTTCAGCATTCGTCTCATTTCGCTTATGATGGCTTGCATTTGTAAATTTGGAATCGGTTGTTGGGAATCTTCTTCATTTGGCGTATCTCCTCGTTGTTGTGCCATGAGTTCCTACAAATGATAACAGAAGAACCTTCCAAATGCTCACTCACGTATTTCTCTCAATCACTCGTTTTTTCACACTCAATTGGCTTTTTCTTAAAGATTCAAACACTCTTGCCTTTTTCCTCTCGAATGTCTTCTTTTAATCTAAATTGAACTTTAAAAACAAATCGTTTTTACGAAGCAGTTCAACTTGAGGAACAATCAAGACAAATCAATAAAGGTTTTCAAAAAGTAATTCCAAAGAATTTAAGTGAGAGGTATGAATAGACTCAGAAATAAGAGTAGAATTTAAATAGAGAAGAAATAAATGAAGTAATAGACTTAGATAGAGCAGAATGGGATATAAGATAGAATTGTGTGCCACTTTTTTTTTTCTTTTGCCTTTTTCTCACGAATTTTTTTTTTGCTCTTTTTTTTTGCACGAACTTTTTTTGCTTTCTTTTTTTGGCACGAATTGTTTTTTTGGCTTTTTTTTCCCTTTTTTTTTAACCTACTGAAGAGAAGATAGATAGAAGAATATGATATTTTTTTATAGAGAATAGAAATAGGTAGAGAAGATAAAAAAAAGAACTAGATAAACAAAATGGTATGGAACTTGCCGTGCAACCGTGTGCTCTGATACCAACTGATGCGAACCTCGCTAATATGCTGACGACACCCTACACCAAATATGGCAACGATCCCAAGACTTTCACGACGCAAGTGCGAAAAGATGGAATATGCCTTGTTTATGTGAGAAACAAGGTATGGGATATGTAGACGCCACACCCAAATCCTCTAAGAAGAACTCTTAGAAAACCCCGGGTGATAAGTCTTGATTGCTTGAACGCCACAGGTAAAAACAAGATAAGTTCAATAGCTCTTTCAAGATAGAAAGAAGACAAAACCTCACAAGATATAAATTCCAAAGTGTGTCTCTCCAATGCTGTGGAGTATGCCTTTTATAGGCTCAGAAAACAACCGAATGACCCACATAATGTGGAAAAAATCTATTATGGTTATAAGCTAACCTTATCTAATCTGACTACCTAATATTATCCTAAGAGATTTATTATATTTATAAATCTCTCCTTATTAATTAAATTTGGACCTTCTCTTGGGCTCTTCATTTGGGCTTCTATTTGAATATTCAGCAATCTCTTTAATCAGCCCATATAAAGCTTTTTTGAATCTTTTAGCCCTTGACCTTGTGATTGGGCCCTCTTGAAGTCTCAAGTGATCATTTATCCCAATTGGTGATAAAGTGTTCAGCTCCATTGCAGGTTCGGTTAATTGGACATGTGAATTCGTAGTCTTTTTAGTCGGATTCACATCAGGAAAGAATGATTTCCGGAACAAAGGCGATCAAAACTTTTTCTTAGAGGAGATGGACCATTTCGTGTGTTAGAACGCATTAATAATAATGCTTACAAGCTAGACTTGCATGGTGAGTATAACGTTAATGAAAGCTTCAATGTTACTGATTTAATGCCCTTTGATGTAGGTGATGAAGAAACAGAAGATTTGAGGACAAATCATTTTCAATGATGTAAATCCGACTAAAGAGACTACGAATTCACATGTACAATCGATCGAACTTGCAATGGAGCTGAACAGTTCGTCACCAAAAGAGATAAATAATCATTTGAGTCTACAAGAGGGCCCAATCACAAGGTCAAGGGCTAAAAGATTCAAAAAAGCTTTATATGGGCTGATTAAAGAGATTGCTGAATATTCAAATAGAAGCCCAAATGAAGAGCCAAGATGAGCCCAAGAGAAGGTCCAGATTTAATTAATAAGGAGAGATTTATAATAAATCTCTTAGTATAATATTAGGTAGTCAGATTAGATAAGGTTAGCTTATAACCATAATTGATTTTTTTTCCACATTATGTAGGTCATTCGGTTGTTTTCTAAGCCTATAAAAGGCATACTCCACAATATTGGAGAGACACACTTTGGAATTTATATCTTGTGAGTTTTTTGTCTTCTTTCTATCTTGAAAGAGCTTTTAAACTTATTAGGTCTTTACCTGTGGCGTTCAAGCAATCAAGACTTATCACCCTGGGTTTTCTAGGAGTTCTTCTTAGAGGATTTGGGTGTGGCGTCTACATATCCCATACCTTGTTTCTCACATAAACAAGGTATATTCCACTTTTTCGCACTTGCGTCGTGAAAGTCTTGGGATCATTGCCATATTTGGTGTAGGGTGTCGTCAGCATATTGGCGAGGTTCACATCACGCAGGCTTTCTATCTCAAGCCTACGGTCCTTCCTCCCCAGCAAGTGTAGGCTTATGCTCGAAAGCCGGAGCAGCAAGCGGAGGCTAGACTGGAGCGAGCAAGAGAGCAAGCGGAGGTCCGAAAGGACCTGAAGCGCGCCAAAGAGCAAGTGTAGGGTCCGAAAGAGATAGTGCATCTGTGTTCTACGTTTTCTCGAAAGTGTTTGCATAAATACTACATTTTCTCGTTCGCTAGCGCATTTATAGTTTTCTCACTACGCGTGCTAGCGCGCTTTCCGTTTTCGAACTTACTGTCTACTTCGCGAGCCTGAACTGCCCCATTCTGTAACTTCCCTTCTTTCGTCCGTCCCCGAGGCTGTAAAATGAGAGAAAGGGGCGGCTATCTAGCGGGAGTCGTTTCGGTTGTATGCCACGAGGTCCCTATGGACAAGGGGACAAGTGAATCATCGCTTTTGGGCGCAGGCAGCCCTCTACCATCCATCCCATTGCATTCCATCATCTCCTATTCTACTGTACCGTATCAGACCAACACCATCTATTGAGTGAGAAAAAGGTAGTGTAACCAATTCTATATTCAATATGTAGTACCCATTTTTTCCGTCATTCCCATCACTACAGATTGATTGTCCTCTCTAATTACATGGTAGTGGTCTAGGGAGCGCAATTGCTAGAGCACGGGAGAATGAAGAGTAATGATTTTAGCAAGAGCAGTCAGACGGACTACAATAGTGAGTCTAGTGACTACTAGAGTTGAGTCAAAAGGTATGGTATAGCAATCTTTTCGACCGAGCCTCTGGGATCTCCTGTAAACCCCCATGATATGGTAAAGGGAGGATATTAGGGGAAGCAGTGAGTGAGATTCCCCTGCGAAGAGCCGGATGAGAGGATATCTGATGTGAACCTCGCCAATATGCTGACGACACCCTACACAAAATGTACCTTTCAGATAATGTATGAGAAACTACATTTTTCATACCTTGCTTACACTTGATCACATAACCAGATGTATAAATGAATTCTACCCACCTTGCATGATACTCATTCAGCTTGAGGGCTACTCTGCTTAACTTTTCATTATAATATGCAATTGATCTTCTTTCCTGACTTACCAAGTAAGGTGTTTGCCAATCTTGAATTACCTTAATTTTCTTATCAATGACAATCCCTTCAAAACTTATAACATATCCAGGAAATAGAAGTTTATCCGAACAAATGATAAATATCTTAAAATTCTCAAACAATTTATCTTTGCTTAAAACTTCTAACATCATTTTCAAATATTTCATAAGTTCATATACCAGGACGTCATCAAAATATATATAGTCAAACTTTAAAATGATAACATGCAAGATATGCATCATTAATATCATGATAGTGCTATAGGCACTAGTCAATCCAAAAATCACAGCTAACCAATTATATAGACCTGGTTTTGTTTCAGATTTTGTTTTCAATTTATATTTATCTTTAATTTGAAATTTATTATATTCACTTTTAAAATTTATTTTTGCAATCAAATAAGATCCATACAAATCATCTAACATATGATCTAAATAAGGAATAGAGTATCGAAAATATACCTGGGTATTGTCAATAACTCGACAATCAATGTATGCTTGACAAGTCTTACCCCGTTTGGATAGTTGCACAACTGGTGGATTAATTCTCCTGGTTATAATTCTCTTTGTCATCAGCTTTATGACTTGGTGTTGAGTTTGATGCTTGATTCCTTGAGTTAGTGCTAAACCACGAGATTTCTTCATTACAACATGCTTAAATTCCTGCAAAAAAGATATAATATTGCTCGGTAGATATCCGACAATGGGGTTAGTATTTAAAAATATATCCTTGTACATAGGTACTGTAAGGACATGTAAACTTATAAAATTATTTTTACTCTCCTTCTTTTCAATTATGACTTTTTTCTTTTCTTTTTCAAACTTGGCTTTTCTCTCTTCTGTTTCTCTTTCTTCCTTTTCAACATTGCCTTTTGTATCTTTCTTTTCAATCATGGCTTTTATCTCTTCTTGTTTTTCTGCTTTTTTCTTTTCATTTGCCTTTTTCCTTTTCAATTGATCCTCATGTATTTGCTGTAGAGTCATAGGTACAAGAGATATCGGTTTATTATGCATCACAAATGAGTACCTATTTGTTAATCTATCATGTGTAACTTTACGATCAAACTTCCAAGGTTGTCCCAATAGAATATGGCATACTTGCATTGGCACCATCCTTATATCGTCCAATAAAGAATGAAACCAACACTTGCTTGGTTACCTCGAGTTTGTGGTGATCGTTCAATCTTTGAATTTGATAAGGCTTCAGATGCTTCAGTGTAGGTAATGCCAACTTCTCCACAAGTTCGGTGCTAGCCATATTAGTGCAGCTTCCTCCATCTATGATAACAGAACAAACTCTATTTTTCATAGAACAACAAGTATGAAATAGATTCTCATGTTGGTTGTCCATGACGTCATCAATCCATGGCCTTTCACTTGGAGTACATTGATTGATGCAATCATGTCCGGCGCTATCACAATTAACTTGAAGATCTTCAAATTCCTCGAGTTCTTGAGTATCGAAACGCCTAGATTGAAAACACCAAGGTTGTTGTTCAACGGAAGTATGTTGATGTGAATGACGTATCACACCTTCCTCCAAGCGATCCATTCACGTGTGAAGTGGCTCAAATCCAGACTTTACAACTTGTTTCATCATTGATGTGAATCCGACTAAAGAGACTACGAATTCACATGTCCAATCAACCGAACCTGCAATGGAGCTGAACACGTTGTCACCAATTGGGATAAATGATCACTTGAGACTTCAAGAGGGCCCAATCACAAGGTCAAGGGCTAAAAGATTCAAAAAAGCTTTATATGGGCTGATTAAAGAGATTGTTGAATATTCAAATAGAAGCCCAAATGAAGAGCCCAAGAGAAGGTCCAGATTTAATTAATAAGGAGAGATTTATAAATATAATAAATCTCTTAGGATAATATTAGGTAGTCAGATTAGATAAGGTTAGCTTATAACCATAATAGATTTTTTCCACATTATGTGGGTCATTCGGTTGTTTTCTGAGCCTATAAAAGGCATACTCCACAGCATTGGAGAGACACACTTTGGAATTTATATCTTGTGAGGTTTTGTCTTCTTTCTATCTTGAAAGAGCTTTTGAACTTATCAGGTTTTTACCTGTGGCGTTCAAGCAATCAAGACTTCTCACCCGGGGTTTTCTAAGAGTTTTTCTTAGAGGATTTGGGTGTGGCGTCTACATATCCCATACCTTGTTTCTTACATAAACAAGGTATATTCCATCTTTTCGCACTTGCGTCGTGAAAGTCTTGGGATCGTTGCCATATTTGGTGTAGGGTGTCGTCAGCATATTGGCGAGGTTCGCATCAGTTGGTATTAGAGCACACGGTTGCACGGCAAGTTCCATCCCATCTTTTTATCTAGTTCTTTTTTTTATCTTCTCTACCTATTTCTATTCTCTATAAAAAAATTATCATATTCTTCTATTAATCTTCTCTTCAGTAGGTTAAAAAAAGGAGAAAAAAAAGCCAAAAAAATATTCGTGCCAAAAAAGAAAGAGCCAAAAAAAAAAGTTCGTGCTAAAAAAAAGAACAAAAAAAAAGTTCGTGCTAAAAAAGAAGAGCAAAAAAAAATCGTGGAAAAAAAAGGCAAAAAAAAAAGGAGGCACACAATTATATCTTATATCTCATTCTTATTCTGCTATATCTAAGTCTATTACTTCATTCCATCTTAATTTCTTTCTTCTCATTTAAATTCTTTAGAATTACTTTTTGGAAACATTTATCGATATGTCTTGATTGTCCCTCAAGTTGAACTGCTTCGTAAAAAAACGATTTGTTTTTAAAGTTCAATTCAAATAGAAAGAAGACATATGAGTGGAAAAAGGCAAGAGTGTTTTAAATACTTAAGAAAAAGCCATTTGAGTTTTAAACAGGAGTGTTTGAGAGAAACATGTGAGGGAGAGTTGCGAGGTTCTTTTGTTTTTAACAATTGGCTGGATTACAATTTCCAACAAAGAGAAAACACATGGAAAGAAGCCAGTTTTCCTCAGCCCGTTCAAAATCTAGATTGGAAAGCCACGATGAAACAAGTTGTAAAGTCTGGATTTGAGCCACTTCACACGCGAATGGATCGCTTGGAGGAAGGTGTGATACGTCGTTCACATCAACATACTTCCGTTGAACAACAACCTTGGTGCTTTCAATCTAGGCGTTTCGATACTCAAGAACTCGAGGAATTTGAAGATCTTCAAGTTAATTGTGATAGCGCCGGACACGATTGCATCAATCAATGTACTCCAAGTGAAAGGCCATGGATTGATGACGTCATGGACAACCAACGTGAGAATCTATTTCATACTCGTTGTTCTATGAAAAATAGGGTTTGTTCTGTTATCATAGATGGGGAAAGCTGCACTAACTTTGCTAGCACCGAGCTTGTGGAGAAGTTGGCATTACATGCAACGAAGCATCCAAAGCCATATCAAATTCAAAGGCTGAGTGATCAACCCAAACTCGAGGTAACCCAACAGGTGATAGTGTCCTTCTCTATTGGGAAATATCAAGATGAAATACTATGTGATGTAGTACCAATGCAAGCATGTCATATTTTATTGGGAGAACCTTGGAAGTTAGATCGTCACGTTACATATGATAGATTAACAGATAGGTACTCATTCGTGATGAATAATAGATCAATATCTCTTGTACCTCTTACTTTACAACAAGTTTTTCAGGATCAGTTGAAAAAGAAAAAGGCAAATGAAAAGAAAATAGCAGAAAGACAAGAGAGAAAAGCCATGATTGAAGAGGAAGAGACAAAAGGCAATATTGAAAAAGAAGAGAGAAAAATTCGAGAGAGAAAAGCCGAAATTGAAAATGATGAGAGAAAAGGCAATGTTGAAAAAGAAGAGAGAAAAGCCATAATACAAAGAAAAGAGTGTAGAAACAATTTTATGGAGAGAAAAAGTGAGATCAAGAGAGATACAATTCCATATCCTATCCTTACAGTACTTATGTACAATGATTTATATTTTACTAACCATATTGTCGGATATTTTCCGAGCATTAGTGTTTCTCTTCTACAGGAATTCAAGAATGTCATTACAAAGAAGATAACTCTTGGTTTGCCATCAGTTCAAGAAAACAAGTATCAAAGTCAACACGAAGTCCTAAAATTGATGGAAATGAGATATATACGTAAGAGCAAGCGACCATGTGTTGTACCCATGAAGGACAAAACTTGGCAAATATGCCTCAATTGTCGAGCCATTGACAATATCATGGTAAAGTATCGACAACATGTTTCTTATTTATATGATATTGTTATTGAGTTGCATAGATACTATTTGTTTTCAAAACATGGTCTTAAGAGTGAATATCATCAATTTCAAATTAAAGAAAAAGATTATTTGAAAACAACATCTGAAACAAAACCAGGTCTATATGATTGGTTAGTTGTGATTTTTGGATTGACCAATGCCTATAGCACTATTATGATATTAATGAAGCATATCTTGCATGTTATCATTTTAAAGTTCGACTATATATATTTTGATGACGTCCTGGTATATGAAGTTATGGAATATTTGAAAATGATGTTAGAACTTTTAAGGAAAGATAAATTGTTTGAGAATTTTAAGATATTTATCATTTGTTCGGATAAACTTCTATTTCCTGGATATGTTATAAGTTTTGAAGGGATTGCCATTGACAAGGAAATTAAGGTAATTCAAGATTGGCAAACACCTTACTTGGTAAGTCAGGAAAGAAGATCAATTGCATATTATAATGAAAAGTTCAGCGGAGTAGGCCTCAAGCTGAATGAGTTTCATGCAAGGTGGGTAGAATTCATTTATACATCTGGTTATGTGATCAAGTGTAAGCAAGGTATGAAAAATGTAGTTTCTCATACTTTATCTGAAAGGTACATTTTGTCTACAATCATTGATACTAAATTGCTTAATTTTTCTTGGAATACTGTGTTGGTTACAAAACTTCTATTTTCAACTGCATGTTTACCACATATTGTGTTTGCATATAATCATTATATTTATTCAGTAACTAAGTTATCACCAATGGAGATTATCCATGATTTTAATCCATTGGATAGAAAACAGCAGACTCTAGAAAATATTAATCTTTACAACAAGAGTTTCATGAAAGTTGCTTTTAATCCAGGGATTTGGGTTAGTTTACATATGAGGAATGGACAGTTTATGAATAGAAAACTATCAAAATTTCTTATATTAGAAGGATTATTTAAGGTGTTAAAATTCGGTAGTAATAATTACAACAGGAAGTTATCTAGCATATATATTGTTAGTAATAGCATAAATATTTATAAGTTAATGTCTCTTGATGTAGGTGATGAAGAAACAGAAGATTTGAGGACAAATCATTTTCAAGAGGGGGAGAATGATGTGAATCCGACTAAAGAGACTACGAATTCACATGTCCAATCAACCGAACCTGCAATGGAGCTGAACACGTTATCACCAATTGGGATAAATGATCACTTGAGACTTCAAGAGGGCCCAATCACAAGGTCAAGGGCTAAAAGATTCAAAAAAGCTTTATATGGGCTGATTAAAGAGATTGTTGAATATTCAAATAGAAGCCCAAATGAAGAGCCCAAGAGAAGGTCCAGATTTAATTAATAAGGAGAGATTTATAAATATAATAAATCTCTTAGGATAATATTAGGTAGTCAGATTAGATAAGGTTAGCTTATAACCATAATAGATTTTTTCCACATTATGTGGGTCATTTGGTTGTTTTCTGAGCCTATAAAAGGCATACTCCACAGCATTGGAGAGACACACTTTGGAATTTATATCTTGTGAGGTTTTGTCTTCTTTCTATCTTGAAAGAGCTTTTGAACTTATCAGGTTTTTACCTGTGGCGTTCAAGCAATCAAGACTTATCACCCGGGGTTTTCTAAGAGTTCTTCTTAGAGAATTTGGGTGTGGCGTCTACATATCCCATACCTTGTTTCTTACATAAACAAGGTATATTCCATCTTTTCGCACTTGCGTCGTGAAAGTCTTGGGATCGTTGCCATATTTGGTGTAGGGTGTCGTCAGCATATTGGCGAGGTTCGCATCAATCATTGCTTTCCAATCTAGATTTTGAACGGGCTGAGGGAAACTGGCTTCTTTCCATGTGTTTTCTCTTTGATGGAAATTGTAATCCTGCCAATTGTTAGAAACAAAAGAACCTCGCAACTCTCCCTCACATGTTTCTCTCAAACACTCCTGTTTGAAAACTCAAATGGCTTTTTCTTAAAGATTTAAAACACTCTTGCTTTTTTCCACTCATATGTCTTCTTTCTATCTGAATTGAACTTTAAAAACAAATCATTTTTTTACTAAGCAGTTCAACTTGAGGGACAATCAAGATATATCGATAAAGGTTTTCAAAAAGTAATTCCAAAGAATTTAAATGAGAAGAAAGAAATTAAGATGGAATGAAGTAATAGACTTAGATATAGCAGAATAAGAATGAGATATAAGATATAATTGTGTGCCTCCTTTTTTTTCTTTTGCCTTTTTTTTCCACGATTTTTTTTTGCTCTTTTTTTTTAGCACGAACTTTTTTTGGCTCTTTCTTTTTTGGCACGAATTTTTTTTGGCTTTTTTTTTCTCCTTTTTTTAACCTACTGAAGAGAAGATTAATAGAAGAATATGATAATTTTTTTTATAGAGAATAGAAATAGGTAGAGAAGATAAAAAAAGAACTAGATAAAAAGATGGGATGGAACTTGCCGTGCAACCGTGTGCTCTGATACCAACTGATGCGAAACTCGCCAATATGCTGACGACACCCTACACCAAATATGGCAATGATCCCAAGACATTCACGACGCAAGTGCGAAAAGGTGAAATATACCTTATTTATGTTAGAAACAAGATATGAGATATGTAGATGCCACACCCAAATCCTCTAAGAAGAACTCTTAGAAAACCCCGGGTGATAAGTCTTGATTGCTTGAATGCCACAGGTAAAAACCTGATAAGTTCAAAAGCTCTTTCAAGATAGAAAGAAGACAAAACCTCACAAGATATAAATTCCAAAGTGTGTCTCTCCAATGCTGTGGAGTATGCATTTTATAGGCTCAGAAAACAACCGAATGACCCACATAATGAGGAAAAATCTATTATGGTTATAAGCTAACCTTATCTAATCTGACTACCTAATATTATCCTAAGATATTTATTATATTTATAAATCTCTCCTTATTAATTAAATCTAGACTTTCTGTTGGGCTCATCTTGGGCTCTTCATTTGGGCTTCTATTTGAATATTCAGCAATGTCTTTAATCAACCCATATAAAGCTTTTTTTTAATCTTGTAGCCCTTGACCTTGTGATTGGGCCCTCTTGCAGTCTCAAGTGATTATTCATCTCATTTGGTGACGAACTATTCAGCTCCATTGCAGGTTCGTTTGATTGGACTTGTGAATTCGTAGTTTCTTGGGTTGGATTCACATCAATACCCTCACGTCCGGTTCGGAGGGCAGGAATATCCCGATCCTACTATCATTATGCTTTTGCAATGTTACTCGGTTTAACTCTATTTGTGACTTTTTCTCGTATGTGAGACTCCCTATATTCTTGGATAGATAATCGATCATCTTTCATTTGTATAGTGAGTAGTTTTTATAATAATAAGTCAAGTCAAGAATAATAATTGAACTGGGGAGCAAGCGAACTCTATAATGGAGCATGCACTAGTGCGCGGAGGCTCGAAAGTCGGAGCGTGCTAGTGCGCGCGTATAGAGTACTCATTGCTTGCTGCTCCGGCTTTCGAACCGTCGCAAGCTCCGGGGAGCAAGCGAAGGTCCGGAGAGGAACGACAACCCGCAGTGAGCCAAAGAGCAAGCGAAGGGGAGACCCTACACGCGCTAGCAAAGGTAGAAAACAAAAGACACGCGCGGAGGCTTTCAGCCCCTACGCTTGCCCTCTTGCTCGCTCCGGGTCCTTCCTCCCCCCCACTTGCTCTTTGGCGCACTCCGGCTTTCAGTACCTACGCTTGCTGGCTCTCAAGCCGGAGTAGCAAGCAATGCGGACTTTATACGCGCGCACTAGCACGCTCCAGCTTTCGAGCCTCCGCTTGCTCTCTTGCTCGCGTAGGGTCGTTCCGGACCTCCGCTTGCTCTCTTGCTCGCTCTAGGTTATTTTGGACCTCCACTTGCTCTCTTGCTCGCTTTGGGACATTCCTCCCCAGCAAGCGTAGGCGCTGGAAGCGAAGGCGCCAAAGAGCAAGCGTAGGCGCTGAAAGCGATGTGCGGCAAAGAGCAAGTGGAAGCTTGAAAGAGCGCGCTAGTGCGCGTTCCGTTTTCTCACTGGCTCTCAAGCCTCCGTGTGCTATTGCGCGCGTATAGAGTACGCTTCGTTCGCGTCTGCGCTCTTATAAATGATGTGCGCTCAGGAAGGATCTTTTTCACTTCAGAAGTGCGCTCATACTACCTTTTCTCGTTCCCTAGCACGCTTTCTCTGTTGCTCGCTCTGATTTTCTCTTCTATCCTCCACTTGCTATATAGCAAGCCTACGGTCCGAGGATCACCGACCTGAAGCCAGCAAGAAAGCAAGCGGAGGCTCGAAAACTACAAGCTACGCGCGCTACTAGCTTGCAGTTTTCTCACTTGGTAAGCAAGCAACCAGTTATGTAGGCGCCAACTCCCAATTCTTTCTCTTCTTTCTTTTTTAAATCATGATCAGAAAGGTTGAAATTCGGATCATGCATCTGGAAAGCGCTGGTTCAAATGCCGCTCGTGACAAGGCCTTTGGTCATAGAATATCTCGGCTCCTTTCGTTTACTCGTTATACGGATTACTATCCCAACAAGCGGAGGGGAGAACCGACCTGGAGCGAGAAAGAAAGAAAGCGGAGGTTCAGAATGACGCTACACGCGTGTCTTGTTGTTTTGTTGCTAGCAAGCGGAGGCTCAAAAACTATAATGACGCTAGCTAGCTTTCCGTTTTCTCGCTTGTAGAACTGGAAGATTGAAGCCCCGAAACTCTACTTCTAATGCCCACGGATCTGCTGGAAGTAGGCATCCGAAGATGCCAAAGAAGCTAGCCACTATCATTGTATATATAATATTCTAATTAGAGCCTAAATGGAGCGGGGCCGCAGAAAGAGCATTTCTCTTTATCTATTCAATAGACCCCTGGTTGGGTTGGAGTTGAGACTACCACACAACTAATATACCATTAGCACTCCACGAGTAAATTAGTTGACTAATTAGACTAAGACTCTTTTTGATATCAATCACTAAACTCACTAATTAGACTAAGACCCTTTTTGATATCAATCACTAAACTCAAGAAAATCTCAAAAATTATAAGAGAATCAAGCTAGTTGTGCAGATTGGATCCTAGCCGTTATTCCTGCTTTCCCTGTTGAATGATCGAGTAGCTTCGACTATACCTTGAATCGGGATGCAGTTGATGTTCAGTGTACCCAACGAAAGGTACAATACAAGAATTGAAAAAGGAACTGTCTTTCTTCCGCACTTAGTCGATCGAGAAAGCTAGGACCCATATAGAGCAAGGCCATGAGTAGATTGAAAAGGTCTCGCCTGGCCGGTAATCCTTTGTCCAAGATCCTCTCGGACTGTTGAAGAAGCATAAACCTTAGTCGTTCAAAGGTACCTTTATGCCTCCCTACCCAAATAGTAACAAAATCCTTCTTTGCTCTTTCTTTCATGGAAATGAAATTGGTTTTTTTCTTCAATGACTCTTTCCTCTTTTTTTCTACCAGGAGTCTTCTTCGCTGGTTGAGGCGGTTCGACTAGTCAATGATATCTTTGTTCTTTTTCCCATGCTTTCCGTTGGTCAACAACCAACCATATCCGTCTTCTTGGGAGAGGTTGACGAAGTCTCTCTTTTCTTTCTTTTTTGGGAGCAGTCAAAAAATTAAAAAAGAAAATGATTCTTCTAGAAACTGTATTCCTCATAATTTGATACGAATCTCGCCAATATGCTGACGATACCCTACACTAAATATGGTAACGATTCTAAAACTTTCACGACACAAGTGCGAAAAGATGGAATATACCTTGTTTATGTGAGAAACAAGGTATGTGATATGTAGACGCCACATCCAAATCCTCTAAGAAGAACTCTTAGAAAACCCCGGATGATAAGTCTTGATTGCTTGAACGCCACAGGTAAAAATCTGATAAGTTCAAAAGCTCTTTCAAGATAGAAAGAAGACAAAACCTCACAAGATATAAATTCCAAAGTGTGTCTCTCCAATGCTGTGGAGTATGCATTTTATAGGCTCAGAAAACAACCGAATGACCCACATAATGTGGAAAAAATCTATTATGGTTATAAGCTAACCTTATCTAATCTGACTACCTAATATTATCCTAAGAGATTTATTATATTTATAAATCTCTCCTTATTAATTAAATCTGGACCTTCTCTTGGGCTCATCTTGGCTCTTCATTTGGGCTTCTATTTGAATATTTAGCAATCTCTTTAATCAGCCCATATAAAGCTTTTTTGAATCTTTTAGCCCTTAACCTTGTGATTGGGCCTCTTGAAGTCTCAAATAATCATTTATCCCATTTGGGGACAAAGTGTTTAGGTTCGTTTGATTGGGCTTGTGAATTTGTAGACTCTTTTGTCGGATTCACATCACAATTGCTCCTTGTGATGCAGGGGAACCATGGCAATTAGGATTTCAAGACGCTGCAACACCTATGATGCAAGGAATAATAGACTTACATCATGATATCTTTTTCTTCCTCATTCTGATTTTAGTTTTCGTATCACAAATCTTGGTTCGTGCTTTATGGCATTTCCAGTATAAAAAAATCCAATCCCGCAAAAGATTGTTCATGGAACTATTATCGAGATTCTTCAGACCATATCTCCTAGTATCATCCCCATGTTCATTGCTATACCAACATTTGCGCTGTTAAACTCAATGGATGAGTTAGTTTTAGATCCAGCCATTACTATCAAAGCTATTGGACATCAATGGTATCGGACTTATGAGTATTCAGACTATAACAGTTCCGATGAGCAGTCACTCACTTTTGACAGTTATACGATTCCAGAAGATGATCTAGAATTGGGTCAATCACATTTATTAGAAGTGGACAATAGAATGGTTGTACCAGCAAAAAGTCATCTACGTATTATTGTAACACCTGCTGATGTAGTTGGGCTGTACCTTCCTCAGGTGTCAAATGTGATGCTGTACCTGGTCGTTTAAATCAGATCTCTATTTCGGTACAACGAGAAGGAGTTTACTATGGTCAGTGCAGTGAGATTTGTGGAACTAATCATGCCTTTACGCGTGCGCCCGGAAACATAGGCCGACTGCTGAGCCCACTCTGGCTCAGCCGCACCACCCCCAGTGCGAGCCACCCGATAAGAGCAAGCTAAACCAGCGAGCGGCTGGAGCTGTAGGGAGCCGAGGAGCAAGGCAGTAGAATTGATAGAAGAAGGGGCCAGGCTCCCGGTGGAGCAGAGGAGAGGGTTAGGATAACGAACTTGAAACGCGGAGCCCGAGCGGCCGGCGAGCGGGTGGTTAGTGGCCAATAGCGCCCTAGTTGATGGCATTCCTCTCTGCGGCTGGCACTCGAGGAACCACGGGGCACTCCATACAGAGCAAGCAAGTCTTAGGGATGAGACGCCCGCGCAAGGACCTCAATTCTCATTAGGAGGTCAAACCAAGGACCTATGGAAGTCGGGGCTACCCGTCCCCATGGGCAACGCAACAGTGTCCTGAGGGAGGAGTTTAGAGGCCTTATAGTAGCACGGACTTCTTTTTCTTTCTAGGTCATGCGAAGGGGGCTAGTCCAAGATCGTACTGTTCCTCTACAAAAACAAGAGACGCTCTCAACGGCTAGGCGCCACTCTCTTTCTGAGTTATTCCAGCTTCTTCATGATTTCGTGCCGCGGTGAACAAACAAAACCAAAAAAAAGAGCGCCGTCTCAGCGGAAGGAGAAGGACCTGCTACGGAAGCCTGGAATCCTCAATATGAGGGATCCCTAAAAATAGAGAAGGGCGGGCAGGGCTTCCCCAAGAGCCTCCCCCTCTTCCCGGTCAAGATAGATGGGAAGGAGCCCTATCAAGTAAAGGCCAGCACCAGTCTCTATATTGTTGTACGTAGACCTTTGTTTCAGGTCTTGTCGGAGCCTTCCCCCTGCTAATCCGGCCATTTCCAAACCTTAGCTCGGCTAAATAGGCTCAATGATCTCTTTCTTCGATAGGCCGGTCCGGCGCTCCGTGTGGAACTATTCGTACATGTTCCGACTCGCCGGTCATTATGGATCTAGTGGCATGGCAAGGCAAGGGGGCATTGGAAAGACTAGACCATACTAAAGTCAAGAGGCATTTTGGAAGCGACTAGTCGCTTCTGGCGAAGCTTCTAGAAGGCCGACCACTATATAGAGAGATCCATGAGCGATAGCGAAGCCTAGAGATGCGCAGGGCAGCAAGCGGAGCCGAGAAAGAGCAAGCGAGCTCCGGGGAGCGAGAAAATGGAGAAAGTGAGAAAACGGAAAGTGTATTACTGAGAAAATGGAGAGTGCAGACGCACACGTAGGCTTCAGAGCCAGCAAGCGGAGGTATGAAATAACCCGAAACGAGACAAAGAGAAAGCGGAGGATAGAAGAGAAAGCCAGAGCAGCAAAAAGTTACAGGGAACAAGCGAGAAAACTACACGCGCACTAACGCGCTCTAGCTTTCGAGCCCTATCTTGCTCTTGTGCGCGCTTTGCTTCCAACGCCTCCGCTTGTTGGGGAGACCCTATACGCGCTAGCAAACTACGAAAACAACAAGATGCTGCGGAGGCTTTCAGCACCTACCCTTGCTTGCTCGCTCTGGCTTTCGAGCCCTAGCTTGCTGGGGAAGAACAACCCTACGCGAGCAAGAGAGCAAGCAGAGGCTCTAATAGAAAGCCGGAGCAGCAAGTGGAGGGGAGGTCCAAAACTGATGTAAATTCGACTAACGAGAGTACAAATTCACAAGTTCAATAAACCAGACTTGCAATGGAGCTGAACACTTTGTCACCAATTGGGATAAATGATCACTTGAGACTTCAAGAGAGCCCAATCACAAGGTTAAGGGCTAAAAGATTCAAAAAAGCTTTATATAGGCTGATTAAAAAGATTGCTGAATATTCAAATAGAAGCCCAAATAAAGAGCCCAAGATGAGCCCAAGAGAAGGTCCAGATTTAATTAATAAGGAGAGATTTATAAATATAATAAATCTCTTAGGATAATACTAGGTAGTTAGATTAGATAAGGTTAGCTTATAACCATAATAGATTTTTTCCACATTATGTGGGTCATTCGGTTGTTTTCTGAGCCTATAAAAGGCATACTCCACAGCATTGGAGAGACACTTTTTGGAATTTATATCTTGTGAGGTTTTGTCTTCTTTCTATCTTGAAAGGGATTTTGAACTTATCAGGTTTTTACCTGTAGCGTTCAAGCAACCAAGACTTATCACCCGGGATTTTCTAAGGGTTCTTCTTAGAGGATTTGGGTGTGACGTCTACATATCTCATACCTTGTTTCTCACATAAACAAGGTATATTCCATCTTTTCGCACTTGCGTCGTGAAAGTCTTGGGATCATTGCCATATTTGGTGTAGGGTGTCGTCAGCATATTGGCGAGGTTCGCATAAAAAACGACTGACCCTACGCACGCCAGAGAGCAAGCGAAGGTCCGAAAGGACCCGAAGCGCGCCAAAGAGCAAGCTCCGAGTCCGAAGGAGAGCAGCAAGCGAACTCTTCGAGCCTACGCGCGCTTGCAAGAAAAGAATTGGCGCACTCCGACTTTCTATCTCAAGCCTACGCTTGCCCGAGAGCAAGCCTACGGTCCTTCCTCCCCTCAACTTGCTCTTTGGCGTGCTATTTTTAGGGTTTCTTAAGGGTTCTCAACTTTTATTAGGATTTCTTAGCGTTTTTCAGTGTTTCTTATCATTTACTAGGGTTTCCTAGTGTTTCTTAGGGTTTATTAGCGTTTCTTAGGGTTTAATAATATTTCTTAGCATTTTTTAGCATTTCTTGGGTTTATTAATGTATTTTAGGGTTTCTTAGCATTAGTTAGCGTTTCTTTTAGTTTCTTAGCATTTTATATGGGTTTTATAGGGTTTCTTAGATTTTATTAGCGTTTTTAGTGTTTCTCAGCGTTTCTTGGTGTTTCTTAATGTTTACTAGGGTTTCCTAGTGTTTCTAACCGTTTCTTAAGGCTTCTTAGGATTTATTAGGGTTTATTAGCGTTTGTTAGTATTTTTTAGCGTTTCTTAGCGTTTTTAAGGGTTTCTTAACATCTATTAGCATTTCTTAGTTTTTCTTAGCAATCCCTTGCTTTTCTTACCGTTTCTAAGGGTTTCCTAGGGTTTATTAGCATTTCTTAGGGTTTCATAGAGATTCTTAGAGTTTATTCGGGTTTACTAGCGTTTATTAGGGTTTCATGGGTTTTTTTAGCATTTTTAGCGATTCTTGGCATTGTTTTAGCGTTTCTAGGGTTTCTTAATGTTTTTTAAGATTTCTTAGCATTACTTAGTGTTTCATATAGTTTCTTAGCATTTCTTAGTATTTTTTAGGGTTTCTTAGCATTTTATAGGATTTCTTAGTATTTCTTAGGATTTTATTGGGTTTTTTTTAGAGTTTCTTATGGTTTTGTAGGGTTTCTTAGCATTTATTAGGGTTTTATAGGGTTTCTTAGGATTTTTTAGCGTTTATTAGTGTTTCTAAGTTTTCTTAGGATTTATAAGGGTTTATTAGCATTTCTTAGAGATTCTTAGCATTTTTTTAGCGTTTCTTAGGTTTCTTGATTTTTTTTAGAGTTTCTTAGCATTTTTTTGGGTTTCTTAGGGTTTTATAGGGTTTCTTAATGTTTTTTTTAGGCTTTTTTAGAGATTCTTAGCATTTCTTAGGGTTTATTAGCATTTCTTAGCATTTTTTTAGTGTTTCTTAGAGTTTTTTTTAGGGTTTTTATGGTTTTATAGGGTTTCTTAGTATTTTTTTTATTTTTTTAGAGGTTCTTAGTAATTCTTATGGTTTATTAGCGTTTCTTAGAGTTACTTAGCATTTCCTTGCATTTCTTATTGTTTCTATGAGTTTTCTAGGGTTTATTAGCAATACTTAGGGTTTCATAGGGATTCTTAGGGTTTGTTAGGGTTTATTAGCATTTCTCAGTGTTTCATAGGGTTTTTTTTAGCATTTTTTTAGTGATTCTTAGCATTGTTTTAGCATTTCTTGGGTTTCTTAATGTATTTTAGGATTTATTAGTGTTACTTAGCATTTTTTAGCATTTCTTAGGGTTTTATAGGGTTTCTTAGGATTTAGGAAAAAATCCTCGTTTGTCAATAATCATAAAAAAACCCAACGATTGGAATTGAAAGAACCCAATAAAAACGTTTGGAAAGGATGAGTAGGTAAGAGAAATCCATGCGGTTATGTGAGATATAACTTCAAAGGCATGATGGATGAGAGGATAACGGTAAAAAGGATAGTTGAGGAATGCTATCAAAAGAAAAGAGGGATGAAGTTATATGATCCCTGAAAGGTAAAAAAAAAGCTAAGAGAGACCTTCAAGGAGATGTTCTAGAAATCTAATGGACAAAGACAAGTCCTAGAAAATGCCATGCTGTAAGGGGTATGTAAGCCCAACAATCCCGAGGAGAATATGACTCAAAGTAAGGAAGAGTTGGCTAATAAGCATGATGAGGTCGAATATAAAAATTTGGATCGAAGTTATAATAGACAACGAATGGAGCAAGGGTCAAAATAGGACAAAAAAGTGATCATAAAGAAAACCATGGAAACAAGTACGTAACGCCCGAAAGAACATTGAGCTAAAGGTCTCAACGACCAAGGGGTTAACTAGACACGGGAATGGTTAGGTATCTTAGAATTCCCAATCTTGAGTACAAAACCTCAAAGGGAAGAATGTGCTCTAAGCAAAAAAAGATATAAATCTAAGAATATACCCTGAAGTAAGGTATGTCTCGTTATGATAAACTCCATGGAGGGAGTAAATAATATAAAGGAAAAGAAATTCCTTGAGTGAAGGATGTAAAAAGGACTAATTGAAAGAACAAGAGAAGAGTTTGCATGTTAAGCAAACAACAAATGGACATCAAAGAAAATGGTTCCTCATGCAAGGTTGCAAATTAAGTTTTGGGAACAAAACTCCTAAAATGAGGGGAGAGTTATAAACCCTTCACTTTTGAGTTAAGGAAAACCGGGAAAGAACTGGTCAACCCAAGTAAGAAAACCGAGCCGGTTTACAAACCCGATCATTTGGGAACAAGCAATTTGGAAATTTACAACTTTTGGGTGATCCAAAGGGTTCATTAAAGCTTGGAAATTAAGACAAATTAGAAGAGAAAAACCAAATTGGTTCAGGTGAACGAGAATCAATAAGAATTTTGAAGTTAAGTCTGCTTGCTTGAGAGTAGTGTGAGGATGGGTGACCTCTTGGGAAGTATAATAGCCATAAATTTAATATATATTTAATTATTGTAATTAATACCAATATTTTACTACCTAAATTAAATTATTAGAATTAATACAAATAATTTAATACTGAAATTAAATTATTGGAATTAATACCAATAATTTATGGCAATATTAATAATAGTAATAAATCTCTCCTATTTAATATACAATTTTACAACTATATAAAGATGTCATCTCCATTCATTCTTCTCACACCCAAACACTTTTTTCTCTCTCTCTCTCTCTCTACTGTTCTATTTCCCAGTGAAGCTTAAACTAGAGCTTTGACTTGAAAAATTTTCTTAACCTCAGAAGGAGAGGTCAAGCTCTTTAGAACCGATGAGAAGTCAGCTATCTGATAGAAAACTCCAGTCAACCCAAGAATCACTAGAGAAGCGCCGACATGATGGAATAGTGAAGCTGCTCCAACAGCCAAATTGGAAATTTGGGAAATTAAACCCCTTTTTGGTGAAATTGAATAAATTGAGGTCCCAAGATAAATTTTAAAAGTTATGGGACTTAATTTGAGGAAAAACCGACATTTGGGACTTAAAGTTAAAGAGAAATAACTTTAGGGACCTAATTGCAAATAACTAAAAGTTTGGGTTTTCTCATTCATTAGAAATGAATGAAGGCTATTATGCCGAGTAATAATGAACAAGGATGTTCATATCGTGTAGGAACATGAAATACCGGGAACGCCAGCATGGACGATGTCACGCCCCGACCCAGTTTGGTCGGATCCCCGTGATCAACCCGCCACTCTCCCGGTTTATTAACCCACAATCCCGAAATCACTTCTTCGTGTCCGTATGAGGACAGAGACCTCATCCTGTCCCCACCCCGGTCTCATGCGCTTGGTGCTACTTCAGATTTCGCACAGACACTTGGAACGACAATCTGCCCTTATACTCACCGAGTCGTCCAGGGCCCTTAGGTCACATCACTACCCCTCATGGGCGTCTTGATGATCCCGTACTCATAGTGCATGCACAAACAATGTTTTCTTATCAAGTCATGTAATATGTGGTGCCACTGGTCCAATGGCCTCGACTCTCAACTCAACCCGCAGTTGTTTGTCTTGACTGGTCCGTCGACCTATCATGTCGCACTACTGCTAGTTGATTGAGCATGTCGGTCCTATCTTGGTACCATGGCCAAACAATTCACTTTATTAATTTTTATGGCACATATATCATGTTCATTTACGAGCTCCTGCTCGTGCCAACTGGCCTTGGGCCCATTGTACGAGATTTTCAAAAATATGGACATTCTAACCCTCAAGTTCCAAAACCGAGGCTCCCGGCCTATAAGAGCTATTCGAGCTCCTGTCAAGAAGGTCTCCCAAATAGTTTAAGCATTGGCACACAGTCAGGGGAGAACACTTTCGACAAAATAGGATTTTACTTTCCATTATATCGACTGGCATAAGGACATCTCCATTCATAACCTATGAACGGGTTTTCAACTTCCTTTGAGGAAGTCTCATCATACCAACTGGGTATGATCTACTTACAACTGGTAAGTAGTTTTTTCGCATAATTTTCACATCACTTTCTCTAAGTGGTGATGATTAAAATACCACTAAAAAGTGGGTTTTTATACCGAGGTACTTATCATTCCCTACTGGGTATGACATAAAATTTCCACTCATAATCGGTAAGTGGTTTTTATCTTTAAGTTGTGCTCATCATCCCAACCGGGTATGATGTTAGTAAACCCACTCACCCGTTAATGTCGTGAATTCCACTAGACTGGTTCTTTGTATTCACGCGAGCTTGTCCTTGCTAGCGTTCCTGGTATTTCGCGTTCCTACACGATATGAACATCTTTGTTCATTATCATTCGGCCTAATTGCCTTCATTCATTCCAAATGAATGAGAAAGTCAACTTTCATTTATTTGCAATTAGGTCCCTAAAGTTATTTCTCTTTAACTTTAAGTCCCAAATACCGGTTTTTCCTCAAATTGAGTCCCGAAACTTCTAAAATTTATCATAGGATCTCAATTTATTCCATTTCACAAAAAGGGGTTTAATTTCCCAAATTTCCAATTTGGTCCTCCAACTTTTCCAAAATTACCATTTTGCCCTTCCTTTACAAAAATGGTAATTTTTGCCCCAAAAATTTCAAAATTCCTCAATTGGTCCTCTAACATTATTTTCATGCCCAATTGACCCTCAATTTCATAAAATTGTATTTTGGCCCCTTTGAATTTCGAAAATCCCCAAATTTTCCCCCAATTTCAACTCTTCAACACTACCGAATTTGATTTCATCAAATTAACCGATCAAACACTTCTAATTATTGAAATTGAGTTCCTGTATGTCCATACAATTCTAAAAAACTTTGAATCGCAGATTTTAACGTCGGAACAAGCTCAAACAAAGCTTTGCCGGAAAATAGACTGTAGAGAGAGAAAGCTTTGATTACTCACCGGTGAAGGCACGACGGTTCGAGCTTTCGATCTGGACAGATAGCTCTCATCCTGAGGTTCATCCTAAATCAAGAATCACATCAATTGATGCGGAATTGAATTAGAATTTCGTCATTGAAATTCGGTCGACTCTCTCTCTAGCACCAATCGAAAATTATAAAGGGGAGCCAAATTGGCTTACCTTTCGGTCCTAATTCGGTCGTGCAAAGGCTGAGGAAGTGTTGGGAGGGCTTGGTTTGGCCTAAGGAGGGCTTGAAATGGTCGATTTTAGCTTGACCAAAATAGGGCAGCTTCGGTCTGCCGGAGTTGCTTCACTATTCCATCATGTCGGCGCTTCTCCAACGATTCTCGGATTGACTGGAGTTTGCTATCAGATAGCTGTCTTCTCCTTGGTTCTAAAGAGCCCGACCTTTGTTCAAGTCGAAGCTCTGGTTCGAGCTTTACCGGGAAATGGAGCAGTAGAGAGGGAGAGAGAAGTGTTCAGGTGTGAGGAGAATGAAATGGGGATGACCTCTTTATGTAGTCGTAAAACCCGTGTATTAAATGGGTAAGATTTATTACTAGTATTAATATTGCCATAAATTATTGGTATTAATTCCAATAATTTAATTTCGGTATTAATTCCAATAATTAAATATATATTAATTGATGGCTATTTATGATAAGCCGTACGTTCGCATAAAATTTTTTTACCGAAATTTCGGGTTACAAAAAAATCATACTTCCCATGAGGTCATCCA
This sequence comes from Trapa incisa, assembly GCA_030064435.1. Taxonomy (NCBI): domain Eukaryota; kingdom Viridiplantae; phylum Streptophyta; class Magnoliopsida; order Myrtales; family Lythraceae; genus Trapa; species Trapa incisa. The sequence continues at coordinate 12,921,915 of CM057768.1, read as the reverse complement.
TCCTCACACTACTCTCAAGCAAGCACACTTAACTTTAAAGTTCTTATGGAATCTAGTTCACCTAAACCAATTTGGTTTTTGTTTTCTAATTTGTCTTAAGTTTCTTTTCCAATGTTTAATAAATCCTTTGGATCAACCGAAAGTTATAAATTTTCATATTGCTTATTACCAAATGTAAACCGGTTTGGTTTTCTTATTCGGTTTGACCGGTTCTTTTTCTGGTTTTCCTTAACTCAAATGTGCGGGGTTTACAGACGAGCTCGCAGGAATACAAAGAACCGGTCAAGTGGAATTCACTGCGTTAACGGGTGAGTGGGATTACTAACATCATACCCGATTGGGATGATGAGCACAACTTAAAGATAAAAACCACTTACCGGTTGTGAGTGAAAATTTTATATAATGCCCGGTAGGGGATGATAAGTACCTTAGTATAAAAACCCACTGTTTAGTGGTATTTTAATCATCACCACTTAGAGAAAGTGATATAAAAATTATGCGAAAAAACTAGTTACCGGTTGTAAGTAGATCATATCCGGTTGGTATGATAAGACTTCCTCGAAGGAAGTTGAAAACCCGTTCATCGATTATGAACGGAGATGTCCTTATATCGGTTGGTATAATGGATAGTGAAAACCTATTTTGTCGGAAGTGTTCTCCCCTGACTGTGTGCCAATGCTTAAACTATTTGGGAGACCTTCTTGACGGGAGCTCGAATAGCTCTTATAGGCCTCGGCCTCGATTTTGGAACTTGAGGGCTAGAATGCCCAGTTTTTTGAAAATCTCGTACAGTTGACCCAAGGCCAGCTGGCATGAGCAGGAGCTCGTAAACGAACATGATATATGTGCCATAAAACTTAATAAGTGAATTGTTTGGCCATGGTACCAACATAGGACCGACACGCTCAGTCAACTAGCAGCAATGTGACATGACAGGTTGACAAACTAGTCATGACAAACAACTGCGGGTTGAGTTGAGAGTTGGGGCCGTTGGACCAGTGGCACCACATATTACATGGCTTGATAAGAAAAAATTGTTTGTGCATGCACTATGAGTACGTGATCATCAAGACGCCCATGATGGGTAGTGATGTGTCCTAAGGGCCCTGGATGACCTGGTGAGTATAAGGGCAGATCGTTGTTCCAGGTGTCTGTGTGAAATTTGGAGTAGCACCAAGCGCATGAGACCGAGGTGGGGATGGGATGAGGCCTTTGTCCTAATACGGACACGAAGAAGTGATTTTGGTATTGTGGGTCGGATGTCACATACATTCACTCACGAAAAACATAAAAACGAATAACTAAAATGTTTTATTTGTTTAAAGAGATTATCAACGATTCAATATTAGTGAAGGAGATGGATACTCAGGTTGATATTTATCTTTGGGGAAATATATTTCTTTGTAAAAACCATACCTCTCTATCTCATACCTCTACCCCACCCCTAACTCTTTACCCTCTACCGCCCTACATCATTAGCACCCTACACCCTACACCCCTCCAATCACCTACCACCCTACCCCTTCACCCCTATCACCCTATCCTAAATCCATTAATTAACCAACCCCCCAAACTCCATACCTCCACCCACATATCACCCTATCCCTTACCCACCTACCACCTACCACCTTACCCCTACCACCCTATCCCTACCCACTAACCACCTACTCCCTACCCTGCCTACCTCCTACCCCTTACCTCTAAACCCCTACTCCCCTACCATAATCCCTATAACCCCTACCACCCAACCCCATTATCGCCTACCCCTACCACCCTACCCCTACATCCCTAACCTCTGGCTCCCTACCCCCTACATCCTACACAATTTCCCACTACCCCCACCCTACTCTATAGCTGATGTGAATTTGACAAAGAGTCTACAAATTCACAAGTTCAATCAACCGAATCTGCAATGGAGCTGAACAGTTTGTCACCAAATACGATAAATAATCATTTGAGACTTCAAGAGGGCCTAATGACAAGCTTAATGGCTAAAAAGTTCAAATAGGCTTTATATGGGTTGATTAAAGAGATTGTAGAAAATTCAAGTGGAAGTCCAATTAAAGAGTCCAAGAAATGCCCATGAGAAGGAAGCCCAATTAAAGAGTTCAAGAAAAGCCCATAAGAAGGTTTAGATTTTATTAATGAGTAGAGATTTGTTAATATAATAAATCTTCAATGATATTAAATGATAATATTAGATATTTAATTAGTTAAATTTAGATTTTTAAATTGGTTATAAAAATATCCTAGATATTTTGATTAAATATGGTTGGCATTTAAGCATAAGATATATTTTCCTTATTTTTAGGCTATTCGGTTGTATATGTGCCTATAAAAGGCATACTCCATAGCATTGGAGGACAGACACTTTGAAATTTCAATTTTGTAAGTTTTGTCTTCTTTCTTTTCTTGAAAGAGCTTTTTGAACTTATCAGGTTTTTACCTGTAGCGTTCAAGCAATTCAAGACTTATCATCAGGGTTTTCTAAGAATTCTTATTAGAGAATTTGGGTGTGGCGTCTAAATATCCGATACCGTGTTTCTCACATAAACAAGGTATATTCCATCATTTCATACTTGCGTCGTGAAAGTCTTGGGGTCTTGCCATATTTGGTGTATGGTGTCGTCAACATATTGGTGAGGTTCGCATCAATAGCCCCTTACCAACCTAACCCAACTACCGCCCTACCCCATGGCCCCCTTCCCACCACCCCCACTCTACCCCATAGCCCCCTACCAAGCCAACCCACCTACCACCCTACCCCCTCCCCCATAGCACACCCATACCACTACTCCATCACGCCCACCTCCAACCCCACCGCTCCTACCCCCTACCCTCACACCCTACCAACCTAGCCCCCTATAACCCTACCTCACCTACCACTCTACCCCTATCCACCTACCCCCTCCCCACTACCCCAAAGCTACAACAACCTAATAACCCTACACCACCCACCTTCTACACCCACTCTCTACCGCCCTATCCCCCACCCCTAACCCCTACCCCTCTATCGTCCTACCCCCTAAAACCCTAGTGCCTGCAGCCTATCACCTACCCCCACCCACTAACCTCTACATCCACACCCCTACACCCTAACCTTAGCCCTACTCCCTTCTCGCTAATACATACCCCTACACCATAGCTCCCTATCCCACCCCCACCCAACCCCTTACCCCCTTAGCCCCCTAGCTCCCTACCTCCACCACCCTACCCCTTAGCCCCCTAGCTCCCTACCTCCACCACCCTACCCCTTAGCCCCCTACCACCCTACCCCCTAGCCCAAACCCCAACTACCCCTAACACCCCTTAACCCATAGCCCTAACCCACCTAACTCTCGGTCGGTAGCCCTTTCAGTTGATGAGCCCTCTATATAAGGAAGGCCTACCCACTCACTCTCCCCATCGCTAAGACAGCTTCAAAAGGCAGATAACTCAACTTTCTAGCGAGGCACAGACTAGAAATTGGGCAAGGAAACTTTCTTAGAACTTAAGAGGCAAATTGGGAGTCCCTAGAATTGAGAGAAGTCTCCACTTGGCTTGAAGACGACCAGAGAAGCGTTAGGAGACCTACATACTTCCTCTACTCCGACGATCGTAGAATAGTTGAATCACATCGAGCCTAATTTTGGTCACTCCTGACCTCCTCCAACTAAACTAACCTTCTCCCAACTCATCCTAACTAACACCCAACCTCCTCGAAGCTAGAAGGTAAGTCCAATCTGCCTCCTCTTGTTAGAATAGTAAAATGCTAAAGAGAGAAGGAAACTCCTAATTAGACACAAACTTCCCAAATCAAGAACTCTTGGTAAAACTTCGTAGCTTTCTCTCTCTAGGACATGTTTTTTGATAAAACTCCATTGGAGCTCAAAATTGAGTCAAATTTTGAAATTCCATGTTTAGGATGATCGTAGTGAATTAGGGGAATTGATTAGCAACATTATAGGGGCGAATTAACAGAGTTTAGATGTTCAATTGGAGCAAATAAGAAGCCGGGGGTCAAATGTAATTTTTGGAAAATTTGGGGCAATTTGAGAATATTTGAAAACTTTAGGGGCTGAATTAAAATTAATGGGAAACTTAGGAGTTGAGTGCAAATGAGAAAACCTAAGGGTCTTAATCAAGAAAAAAAGGGTGTCGCGAGCCGAAATGCAAAAATTTCATAAATTTGGAACCTAAATGCATTTTAGGCAAAATTGAAGGACCTATATGTGAGAATGAGGTCTTACCTACCACATCCCCTTACGTGATTTCTCAGACCCTGTAGGAACTTTGTGTTCGAGTACATGTGCGATGGAGGACGTCGATGATTGGAAACCAGCGAGGACGAACGCATAACGACTATCAGGTGAGTGGAATCTTCTAGCATTAGTCCCGATTGGGACAGTGGTTATGCTTTTAAATTTGAAAACAATTTTTTTGGAATTTGACTCCCCTAACTACGTGAACTTGCTTAAACAATTTGGGAGCTATTTACGGGATGAGCTAGGACTGCTCTAGTGGGCCCAAGGCAAATGGACACGGTTTCAGGCCTGTTGAAAATTGTCGAGTAATGAGCCTATTAAAATATTCATAATGAATAAGTTGTGTGCTATAGCTATCGAGCCAAGGTCGGGTTGTTGAGCATGCAGCTACCATGTCGAAGTCGGCTCATCAAACCCATTGGGCTGGTGGACTTGGGAGCAAAGCTGGGCCAACAAACCGTGGGGTCGGTAGCCCAAAGATAAAGGTCTTAATTAAAATACTTATGCTTGTGCATGCTAACATACGCAACCATTAAGGTGTCTAGTATTGGGTAGTGGTGGTTCCAAAGGCTACTAGACGACCCAAGGAGTATAAGGGAAGCCTGTCATCCAAGGAGTCAAGAAACTCTGGGATCTTCATGCCCATTGACATCGAGGTCAGAAGGGGAGAGGTCTCATCCCACATTTTGCAGACACGATGTATACTACGTGTCTGAGGGTTGGGTGGTTCATGTTCACTCAAATTCTTGGTAGGAGTCTTGGACTTATACCAATGTGGTCGGTAAATGTGCTTTGGACCACAAGTGGAGTGGTTGGAGACTGCTCTACGACTGAGTAAACCCTTTTATGATAAAAGTGCGAATGTTCAATAAAAAATAACACTAGAACAAAGAAAAATAAAGTTTTGACTAAAACTATGTTGTATAAATTTACTCTTAACGAGTCATGAACTCATTCCACTCCCTTAAACGTTTTTCGGGAAAGGTCATGCCAATTAGAGTCGAAGCCCGAGGGTGAGTCGAATCTCCGAGCTAAATCCTATTTTATGTTCCATGAAAAATTTGTTATGGAAAAAGTATTTATCATTACGCATTTACCTTTCTTGAACCATCTTGGTAGAAAGAGAGCATTGTGGCTCAGGAAATGGTGGCAGATTGATCAAAGGGCTCCGACCATACTGGGTTGGGGTTTGACACCTACATCCATACATCACTACACCCTTACACACCTACACCCTTACCCCCTACACCCCCTACACCCCCTACACCCATACACCCCAAAAACCCAACACCCATACACCCAAACACCACTACAATCTTACACCCTACACCTATACACCCTTACACCCCCTACACCCCAACACCCATACACCCCAACACTCATAAATCCCTACACCCCTTCACCCCTACCCCATGAGACCCCTACTCCCCTACACCCTTCCAGCCCCTACAACCCTACCCCCTACAAACCATACACGCATACACCCCTACCCCCCATAAAACAATACACTCATACCCCCTGCCCCCAACACCCCTACACCCGTAAACCCCGACCTCCCTACCCTCGACCCATACCACTTACCCACATACACCCTTACACACCTACCCCCTACCTCCAATCACCACTACACCCTTACACCCTAACATCCCTATAACCCAACACCCCTACACCCCCTTCACCCCTTCACCCCTTCACCCTTACTCCCCTACACCCTACCCACGACACACGTACACCCCATACACCCTTACACCGTTCCACACTAACACCCCTACCCCCTATACACCTATTGCCTACACCCCTTACACCCATACATCCCTATAACTCCTCAATCATACACACATACACTTGTACACCCATACACCCCTACACCCGTACACGAACACACCCCTACACCTTTACACCTACTACACCCCCTACACCTCAACACACCTACACTCCTACACCCCAACACCCCTTCATGCATACGCCCTACACCCCTAACCCCCGACACCCCTACCCCCTATCCCAAAACCCCTACACCCCCACACTCTTCCCACCTACTCCTCTACACCACATTCACCCCTACCACGCCAAGCCCTTATACCCCAATCACCCCTACCCCATACACCCATACACCACTAAACACTTACCCCTACTCTCCTACACCCTACCCCCTGCCCCCTACCCCCTTACCCCCTACGCACATACCACCATACACACATACACCCACACACCCCTACACTCCTACACCCAACACCCCTACACCCTTACACCCATACCTCCCTACCCTCGACCCCTACCCCCTACCCACCTACACCCCTACATCCCTACACCCTAAACCCCTACACCCCTACACCCTTACCCCTTACCACCTATACACATACACCATTACACCCCTACACCCTTACCCCCTACCACCTATACACATACACCCTTACACCCCTACACCCATACACCCTTACACATCTACACTCCAACTCTTCTATACACATACACCCATACACCCATACACCCTTACACCCTTACACACCTACACTCCGACTCTTCTATACACATGCCCATACACCCCTACACCTCTTCAACCATACCCCTACACACCTAAACACCTACACCCATACACCCCTACACTCCTATACCCACACACCCATTCACCTCTTCACCCTTACCCCTAAAACCCAAACACCCCTACACCTATACACCTATACACCCCTATACCCATACACCCCTTACAACCATATATCCCTATAACCATTGTCACGCCCTGACCCAGTTTGTTCGGATCCCCATGAGTAACCCACCACTCCCATTGGTCTATAAAGGGTTTTCCCTCTTCTAAACCGCAAGGAGTAAGGCGTCCTCTTTCTTGTATTTCCTAGAATAAAATTATACAAAGTTAAATATATTGAAATAATCATATATGTCTTATGGTTCAATTACATGAGTGTCTTTAAGGTTGGTTTTCCACGGTTACATGAAAAAGGGGAAGATGACCTAAAACGGATTGAACCGGTTTAAACCACAATTAAACTTATTTCTAAATTCATTTTTCTAGGTGGCTTAGAAAATTCAAATTTGAGAATTGAGGCCACCATTTGATGGAGAATGAATTTAGATGAATCTAGAAATTTTTAATTTTGAAAAACCCATTCGAATCAGGCATGAACCGGCCAGTTTAAGCTTTAAATCCGGTTCGGACCGGTTTGGAATAGTGTCATCTTCTTCCTACATATGACAACATTGTTCACTCGTCGGAAAATCGAGCAGCGCCAGCGACGATGAAAAGTTCACGGCCAGGGAGTTTCAGGCAATGAATGACCTCCATTAAGGCGCCAATCAGATGGCCAAGAAGTCTTTGAGCTTCCTATATAAAGAGCCCTAATTCATTCATCCTCATCACACGGTAAGCTTTTGAAGTTTTCTCTATACGTTCAGTTTTTCGGCGATGCTCCGTTTGAGCTCATTCCGACATCAAATCATGTGATTCAAAGTGCAATTGAATCATATGAATGTGTAGGAACCCCAATCTAACTTAAGTCAACAATTAAACTCATTTGATCGGTCAATTTGATAAAATAAAATTTGGTTGAGTTAGAAGGTTGAAATGGGGGGAATTTTTTTGGAGAAATTGGGGGTTTTGTAAAATTGAGGGACCAAAGTGCAATTTCCCAAAATTGGCCAATTTTCCATGAAAAAGTTATTAAAGGACCACTTGGTCGATTTTTGGAATTTGTTGAGGTCAAATTGCCATTTTTGTAAAGTAGGGGCAAAATGGTAATTTTTGAACAGATGGGGACCAAATTGGAAATTTGGGAAACTTTAACCCTTTTATGTGTTATTTAATACATTAAGGTCCCAAGGTGAATTTTAGAAGTTTTGAGACTCAATTTGAGGGAAAATCGGCATTTGGGACTTAAAGTTAAAGAAAAAAGAACTTTAGGGACCTAATTGCAATAAATCAAAAAGTTTTAGTATTTCATCCATGCATGATGAATGAAGGCTATTAGGCCAAGGGATATTGAACAAGGATGTTCATATCGTGTAGGAACACGAAGTACCGGGAACGGCAGTAAGGACAAGCTCGTGTGAAGACAAAGAACCGGTCGAGAGGAATTAACTGCATTAACGAGTGAGTGGGATTTTATATCATACCCGGTTGGGAAGATAAGCACTTCGGAAATGAAAACTTCCTACTAAGTGGAATTTTAACCGTCACACCTGAATGGAGTGATATGAAAATTACGCTGAAAAACTACTTAACAGTTGTAAGTAGATCATACCTAATTGGTATGATGAACTTCCTATAAGGAGGTAGAAAACCACTTATCTATTATAAGCGGAGATGTCCTCACACTCAGTTGGTGTGGTGGACATATGAAAAAAATATTTTGTCGGAAGTGCTCCCTCCTAACTATGTGCCACTACTTAAACTTTTTGGGAGACCTTCTTATTGGGAGCTCGAATAGCTCAGATAGGTATGAGGCCTCGATTTTGGAAACTTGGGGACTAATATGCCCAATTTTGAAAATCCTGTACAATGGGCCCAAGTCCAATTGGCACGAGTAAGAGCTCGTAAACAAACATGAGTTTAAGCCATCAAAACTTCAAATGAATCATATATTTCGCCATGGTACCAAGACAAGACCGACATACTCGATGGACTGACGATAGTGCGATATGACAGGTCGACGGACCAGTCGAGACAAACAGCTGCAAATCGAGTTGAGGGTCAGGGCCATTGGACCAGTGGCACAAAAGATTAAATGGCTTATGAGAAAAACTATTGTTTTGTGCATGCATTGAGGTACATGGCCTCCAAGATGCCCAAGAGGTGTAGTGATGTGTCCTAGGGGCTACTTGATGACACAGTGGAGATAAGGGTAGTTTGTTGTGCCAACAGACAGGGATGCTCGACATAGCTTCATGAGCATGAGACCGGAGTGGGGTCGGGATGAGGTCTTTGTCCTCATACCGACACGGAGTTTCCTTTATGGGATTAAGGATCAGATGTCGCGTACATCCACTCATTCTCAGGGTAGAAGTAGACGTGCTTCTATCTAGGTGATTGGTAAAGTCGATCCGACGCCACAAGTGGGTGCAGTGGACGTGCTGCCCTACGAATGTGTGTTCCCTTTATGATGAAAGGTGTGTGTTGGTTGATAAACACACTGGTTATGATGGATGATTGAGGATTGAGTAATAGCTATGAAAATGAGATTTTAAGGATGAATTATTGTAAAAGAAAATACAGAGTTTGGTACACTCGAACTCAAACACTTTTCCAAAAAATCAAACTTTAAAAACTCATTCACTCAGTCATTTAACTCACCCCCTCCCTTATATCGCGTTTTAGGTAACCAAGGGCAACCTACCTAAAGACCTCATGTTAGTCACACCTATAAGACAGATATGTAAGTTGAAATTTTTATTCAGATTTGATTTATATTATTCCAGGAAAGGTATAGGTTTAAAGGACACCTTACTCTCCCCGGGTTAAAGAATGGGAAAACCCTTAGTAAATCGGGAGAGTGGTGGGTTGTTCACAGGGATTCAACCAAATCGGGTCAGGGTGTGACAACTTGAGTGGTATCAGAGCCTATTTACTTGAATACATTATCAAGACTAGATAATATAGTAACTAATAGGAATAATTTTAAAATTTTCAGATGGCCCCCAAGAAAAGTTGCCAAACAAACCTGCGCTATCTTAGCCACCCTAGAAGTCAAGGAGAACCCCATCCCAAGGGAGGAAATGAACCAAGAGTATAGAATGACCCTTGGAGTAACCTCGGGTCAAAGAGGACTCGACAAGAAAGCCTCAAAGGTGTTCAAGCTCAAAGATGGCAAGGCATCAAACCATCAGAAATCCTTAGAAAGGCCCCACAATGCATAAAGTATAGAAGGAACCATAAGAGTCCATACAAGGAGATGATCTGTTATAAATGTGGACAATGGGGACACTATATTAGAAGATGTTCAACATTTTAGTGGAAATGACATGAGAGGATCTATTATAAGTGTAGGAGGGTGGGACACACAACAAGGAATTGTCCCACACTACGAGGAATCTAAGTGATACCTTCCAATAAGGACACCTCCACCCCTGTAAAAGTCCGAATGGATAACATTACAAGAACCACAATAGCAGTTAGGGAACAAAATCTCACCCAAGTAGAAATCCCTCTAGACCATAATTTAGTAATGAGTATTCCTTAATCCATCATTGTAACAATCACCCTCAAGAGATGTTAAAACCCCAAAACTATATTCTCACTTCAATAAATATGATTCTGAGTTCCTAAAAATTTCTCTATCCCTTAATAATACGATTGCATGCTTCAATTACTTGAGGAAGGATCATGGAAAGAAGATGAAGGGTAGGACCTTAAGAAAACCCAGAAATATTAGAATATAGATAAAGGGAATTTTCCCTTAAGGATGCACTACAAACCACCTAGGAGCAAAGAAGGAAACACCTCCTCCATAAAAGACAAGCCGAACGATGAATGACAACTAGGATGTCTCGAGACAGTAAGGTATGATCTACCTTGGAAAAACAGAGGAGCCAAGTAGGGTTGTAGACTAACCTAGTGAGGAAGGGGAGGTGGAAAGGCTAGAACAGTGGAAAGGAAGGATGAAGAAAACCCTTGAAGAAATAAATGGCCAAAAATGGAATGATGACTACACTCAAACCATAAGTAGGATTTAGTAAGTCCCACACAAAGAGGTCTTGGAGCAAATAGTGCATGAACCTTTCCCAAAGAAGGAGACCCTAAGAAGTCATACATGTTCCAACTAAGAAGTAATGGACCAAGTGACGAAGGATGAGTAGATTAAGTGCACGCTGAGGTGAAATAACCAAGGGAAGCACATTAAGAGGACCTAAGGGAATAGTTAAACCCAAGGAACAAGTAAGTAGGAAATATGATCAAAGGACGTAGTGACGAGTGAAAATGGGTGGGCTACCCATCATAAGGAAATGGATGAAAGAACATTAAGAAAATCTTGGAAAAGTAAACTCTCCAATTTGGAAAGGGTATGGAGAAAACAACCAATGATATCAAGACTGGTCGTGGCCCACACTCGCTTAATAGAGCCCAAGGAGTGTATGGTCAGACATAAATAGAGCTAGGATCCAATCTATCAGTAGGAGCTCTTCAAAGAGAGGATAAGGAACAAAAAGGAAATGGAGGATGATAGTGAAGGATAAAGAGTGGGAAATAATACTGATCCTAGAAGGGTGTAAGAAGGAAAGAAGAAAAAGCCTCCAAGAAGCATTAAAAAGTTGAACCAAGACATGAATCCTTAGGAAGAAGATACAAGTAGGAAGTGATAACTAAAAAAAGGGAAGTTCCAAAGCTAAGGAACCACCAGATGGATCCTAAGAGACTTAAACTGATATAAAGAATCTCATAAAGAACCATAAGTGGTTAATACGTATGTTGGGATGGCCAAAGCATTACCTAATTTGGAAGAGCAAAGAAGCCAATTAGAGATTTCTAATGAACCTAGAAAAGAAGGAAGCAACTAGTAGCAATAGGATGGTCAATGAGAATAAACGACAGCATAAGAAGGACCGAGGAGTAGTGGAGACTACACTCTAAAGAAGGATAATAGAGTTGACATAGTGTTGAGTACATGAAATAAGACCCGAAGATCGGCAAATGATTAAAGGTGGACAAAAGCCCTAATTCAAAATGTGTAAGAAAGCAAAGGAAGGAAACCTTCAAGGAGTAGTAAGAAATTCGAACATCTAGCACCTAAAGGGAAATCTCTACTTTGAAGAACATAGTAGAGAATGAAAATCATTAAAGGAGAACTCCCCAAAAACAACAGAATCGTGAAATGGTCACAAGAAAGTAAGAGTGGGTTTAAGGGAAAGGAAAATCCTTGAGTAAAGGACATCAACAGAAATAAAGAAAGTCATAAGAAGGGAAGAATCCCAGCCTATTGGCAAGTCATCAGGAAATTCAATGATTGGCATCAAAAAGACCCAATAAAGAAGTAGGGAAAGGACGAGTGGGTTAGGAAAACTGACACGGTTATGTATGAAATTTTGTCAAGGCATGAAGGATGATTAGATAAGGGTAAAAGTAGTCAAGGAATACTACCTGATGAAAGGAGGGATAAAGTTATACAATCCCTAAAAGGTTGGAAAGTTGGGAAAAACCCTAAAGGATGTGTTGTAGAAGTATAGTGGACAGAGATAGGTTCTGGATTATGTCATGTCATAAGGGACATGTAAGCACCAATAGTCTCGAGTAAAATGTGACTCAAGTAAGAAAGAGTTAGTTAGTAAGCATGACAAGGTCAAACATAATTTTGACCGAAGCTATAATCAATGACAGATGAAGGAAGGGTCAAAATTAGGAGAAAGAAATAATAACACCGAAACCTGTGAAAACAAGTATGTAATGCTCAAAAGAACGTCCAACTAAGGGTTTCAATGATGAAGAGAATAACTAAACAAAGGAATAATTAGGCATCTTGGAACTCCCAATCCTGAAATCTTGAGTAAGAACCCCAAAGGGAAGAATCTTGCCCTAAGTAAAGGGAGATGTGAACCTAGGGATATACTTTTGGACTCACGGACAAGACATACTAGTTATAATAAAACTCCATGGAAGGACTAAACAATGTAAAGGAAAAGAAATTCCTTAAGTGTGTGAATTAAGGTGGGCAAAGTGAAAGAACGACCAAAGTATTAACATGTCTAAGTTGACATTTAGGGAAATTCATCCATGAGTGAAAAATGTTGATTTAGTTTTGTGGGCAAAACTCTTAAAAGGAGGGGAAAGTTGTAAATAACGCTCCTTTATGATGAGAAAAATGGGGAGAGAACCGATCAACCCGGGTGAGAAAATCGAACTAGTTCACAAACCCCAACCGAGAGCGAAAGGGTAAATCGAGAAATTTATGCATCCCGAGTGACCTAAAGAGTCACAAAAGTCATGAAAAAGGGCTTTAGGATGAAATGGTGGTGAAAACCAACCCAGTTCAGGTGAACCGGACATGAACCGGATTAAATTGGTTTGAACTGGTTTGAACCACTTTTGAACTGATTTCTAAATTCATTTTTCTTGGTGGCGTAGAAAATCCAAATTTAAGAATTGAGGCCACCATTTGATAGAGAATGAATTTAAAATTTTTTAATTTTGAAAAAATCCATCCTTGTACACTATATGTCCTAAGAATCCTACCTCCTACAGCTAGCACTTGGAGAATTTTGCATATAAGTAGTTTTCCATCAATATCTCCAAGGTGATCGCCAAATATTCTTCATGCTCCAACCTAGTTTGTGAGTATATGAGAATATCATCTACAAATACTATCACCAATTTGTCCATGTGTGGTTGGAACACACGGTCTATTAAATCCATGAAGGTTGCAGGGGCATTTGTTAACCCGAATGGCATCACTCTAAATTCGCAATGTTTGTATCAGGACCAAAATGTCATCTTAGGAATGTCCTTCTCTCGGATCCTGAGTTGGTGGTAGCCCGACTGAAGGTCTATCTTGGAGAAGTAGGCTGCTCCTTTTAGATGGTTGAATAAGTCATCAATCCGTGGAAGTGGGTACTTGTTCTTGATGGTGACTTGATTCAACTTCCTATAGTCTACGCATAGTCTTATGCTTCCATATTTTTTCTTTACGAATAGGATGGGTGCAACACATGGAGACTGACTAGGACATATAAAATCCTTCTCCATTAGTTAGTCCAATTGTTCCTTTAATTCCTTCAATTCTACTAGAGCCATGCGATAAGGGGCTTGGGATATGGGGTTTGTTCTTGGGATAATTTCTATGGTGAATTCCACTTTCCGACTTGGAGATAGTCCAAGTAGTTCTTCCAGAAATACTTTTGGATAGTGTTTAACCACCATAATTTCTTCGAGTCCCTTCTCTTCAAACTCTTCATTGATGACCATGGCCAGGAAAGCCGTACAGCCTTTTTGTATCATCTTTTGGGCTTTCATATGGGACACTAGTTGTACTTCACCTTTCCTTCGGTCACCTTGGAATTTCAATTAGTTTGTCTCATGAGTGTGGAAGGTCAATGTCTTCTTTCCAAAGGATCACATCTACCTCCCTCAGAGGCAACATAATCAAATTTGCCTCGAGTTTAACCCCTCCAATCTTTATCTCACATCCCTTTAAATTTTTGTTCCTATTTAACCCTTCTCCTAAGGGCATGAGGATGTTGAGACTTTGTCATTCAAGAGTGAGTTCTAGAGGTATACATGGAATTAAGTCCTCTTTGATGAAGGATCTCTCAGCTCTTGAGTCGAAGAGTGCATGGACCTATTGTCTCCATAATTATACATGCCCTGATTAAAGAAATATACATTTTAAAAATAAAGGCTTTCTTTATTGAATAAGAATTTCAATTACAAGCTTTTATTAAGTGAGTTGGGAGGGTTTTGGGATGTACCCACAACAGTACTAGGGTCTTTCCTAGCCTCTTCCTGGGTGAGGTTGTATACACTAGCTGGTACTCTAGCTATAGCATCTAGCATGGGGTTCCTGGAGTTCCCTTGTGGTGGCTCAAGTGTATTCCTCCACTTGTTCTCCCCGAGAGTGGGGCATTCCTTTGCAAAGTACCTCACTTGTCCGCATGCAAAATAGGTCAGGCATGCTCTCTCGTAGTGCCTTTGGCACCTAGGACAACAAGGGTGTAAACCTCGTCCTTTAGTAATGAGAAAAACTGGGAAAGAACCAGTCAATGTGATCTTTAAATTGAATTGGTATGTAAACCCAACTAATAGGGGACGAGCGAATTCAAAAATTTCTAACTCCCATGTGACTCAAAAATAATTATAAACTTGTAAAAAGAACTCTAGGATGATATGAGGAAGAAAGGCCAAAGCAGTTTAAGAGAACAAGGTCTGAACTAGATAGAATCGGTTTATGAACCAAGTTGGTTCATGAACCGGCACCGATAGAGAATGAGCAAAACAGAGAAATTCAACTCCCTTGTGCCCAAAGAAATTTATAAACCTTGAGAAGAAACCTTTGAACCAAGTGGGAGAGAAAAACCAGATCGGTTTGGGTGATCCGAACCCGAACCGGTTTAAGGACCAAGCCGATTTATGAACCGAAATTGATAAAGTGATGGTAAACTGGGAATCTTATGGACCCTAAGTGACCCAAGGAATCACAAAAGACATGGAAATAGACTTGTGAAGAAATTGGGGATGAAAACCAAACCGGTTCAGGTGAACCGAATCCGAACCAGTTTGGACCGATTTGAACCACTAATGAACCGAACCCTAAATTTCTTTTTCTAGGTAGCTTAAATAATTCACATTGGAGATTTGAGGCCACCATTGGATAGAGAGTAAATTTAGATGAATTTAGAAATTTTTAAATTTGAAAAACTCGATTGAATGAGGGGTGAACCAGCCGGTTTAAACTTGGAACTCGGTTCGGACCGGTCTAGTCTGGTTCGGAACAGTGTCATCTTCTTCCTCAGGATGACAACACTGTTCACTCATCGGGAAACTGAAGAAATGCCGGTGAAGAAGAAATGCCTCCGTTGGATACCTTTCAGGTCATCAATTCTTGTCATAACGGTGCCAAACGGACAGCCAACGGGTCCCCAAGCTCCCTATATAAAGAGCCCCTCTCCATTTGTCCTCTCCACACCTGAAAAGCTCTCTCTCTCTCTCTCTGTTGCTTAGTTTTCTGGTGAAGCTCAAACCAGAGCTTCGATATAGGGTCAATTCTGAGCCAAAGAAGATGAGGTTGGGTTCATCAGAACTGGGGAGAAGTCAGCTACACAGTGGTAGCATCCATTCATCCCCAGAGTCGCCAAAAAAGCGTCGACGTGATCAAACAGTGAAACAACTACAGCGGACCAAAGCTGCCCTATTTTGACCGAGTTGAAATCGACCAATTTGAGCCCTCCTCAGGCCAAACCAAGCTTTCCCGACACCATCTCAGCCCTTCCACAACCGAATTAGGACCGAAAGGTAAGCCAATTCGACTCCAATTTACAATTTCAGATTGCTGTTAGAGAGAGAGTCAGCCAAATTTCGATGAAGAAATTCTAATCTAATTTGACATCAATTGATGTCATTCTTGATCCTAGGAATAACCTCTGGAGGAGAGCTACCTACCCAGATAGAGAGCTCTGACCGCCGTGCCCTCATCGGTGAGAAATCGAAGCTTTCTCTCTCTGCAGTTTGTTTTCCGGCGAAGCTCCGTTTAAGCTCGTTCCGGCATTAAAATCTACGATTCAAAGTTCCTTAGAATCGTATGAACATGTAGGAACTCAATTCCAACTCCAATTTTAACAATTAGAGGTGTTTGATTGGTCAATTTGATGAAATCAAATTCGGCAATGTTAAAGAGTTGGAATTGTGGCAAAAATTAGGGAAATTTGGGGTTTTTCAAAAATTCGAAAGACCAAATTGTAATTTTCTAAAATTGAGGGTCAATTGGTCATGATAAGAAGAGAGCCAATTAAGAAATTTTAGAATTTTTGGGGCAAAATTTACCATTTTTCTAAAGAAAGGGTAAAATGGTAATTTTGGGAAAATTGAAGGACCAAATTGGAAATTTGGGAAATTAAACCTCTTTGTGTGAAATCAAATTATTTGAGGTCCTAAGGTAAATTTTAAAGGTTTCGGGACTCGAATTTAGGAAAAACCCGGCAATAGGGACTTAAAGTTAAAGAAAAATAACTTTAGGGACCTAATTGTAAATATATGTAAAGTTGGGTTTTCTCATTCATTTGGAATGAATGAGGGCTAGTAGGCCAAAGAATAATGAACAATTATGTTCATTTCGTGTAGGAGAATGAGACATCGGAAACACCAGTCGAAGTCCAGCTTGCTAAGTATGAAGCCCGACTAAGTGGAATTTCACTGCACTATCGGGTGAGTGGGATTATGTATCATACCCGGTTAGGGATGATAAGTACCTTGGTATAAAAACCCACTGCTTAGTGATATTATTAATCATCACTACTTAGAGAAAGTGATGTGAAAGTTATGCGGAAAAACTACTTACGGGTTGTAAGTAGATAATACCCGGTGGGTATGATGAAACTTACTCGAAGGAAGTTGAAAACCCGTTCATCGGTTATGAACGGAGATGTCCTTATATCGGTTAGTATAAATGGACAGTAAAAAAAAACTATTTTTGTTAGAAGTATTCTCCCCAGACTATATCCCAATGCTTAAACTATTTGGGAGACCTTCTTGACAAGAGCTCGAATAGCTCTTATAGGTCGTGGCCTCGATTTTGGAACTTGAGGGCTAAAATGCCAGTTTTTGAAAAACTCGAACAGTAGGCCATAGGTCAATGGACACGAGCAAGAGCTCATAGAAGAACTTGATATATATGTGCCATTAA
>CM057768.1:12834337-12899337 GCA_030064435.1 Trapa incisa | reverse complement strand
TTATCTCTAGCTACCTTTTCGTTTTTGAGCTTGTTTCGTTGAAAAAACCAAAGCAAATATCATATTGACTTTCTCTCGACCAACTTCTAAAGCTATCGTTATTGTAGTTATTAACTAAGATTGCTAGGGGTTGGATAATTTATCAAATGCTAATTAAGTGTGGAACGATCTAGTAGATTGGGTAGGTTTTGCTATCTTTTTTTCCATTTGAATTTTTTATATTCCTAATATTTTGGGCCATCCCGACAATTATATACTTGCTAATCCGACATCAACCCCGTCTCATATTGTGCCAGAATGGTATTTCCTACCGATCTATGCCATTCTTCGTAGTATACCTGACAAAGCCGGAGGTGTAGCCGCAATAGCACCAGATTTTATGTCTGTTGACTTTACCTTTTTTTAAAAGTATGTATGTGCGTAGTTCAAGTTTTCACCCCATTCACCAAGGAATATTTTGGTTGCTTTTGGCGGATTACTTACTACTAGGTTGGATCGGATGTCAACTTGTGGAGGCACCATTTGTTACTATTGGACAAAATTCTCCTTTCGTTTTTCTCTTGATCTTTGCCATAATTGCCATTCTGGGACGATTTAAAAAAAGAATTCCTAATTATTACACGGATGAGACTGATCAAACCTGACAGTTGTGTGCAGTGGTGTGCGAAGAAGGGAAATAGAATTACCTGCCTTCACCACTCCTGCATTCGCTTTGGGTTGGTCAAGCCCAATGGTGAATACCAAGAAGCTTGTGTCGGTGTGACCATCGAACAAGCAAGGACCGTTACGTTAGGTATGGATACCCTCTCGGGTAGAGTCCACCTTAACCGGTTCTGTTGTCGCAAATCAATAATCAGATTAAACTCATCGGGAGGTAGCAAGCGGAGGGGAGACCCGGAGCGAGCAAGAAAGCAAGCGTAGGCGAGAATCGAAAGTCAGAGCAGCAAGTGGAGGGGAGGTCCGGAATGACCGACCCTACGTGCGCCAGAGAGCAAGCGAAGGTCTAAAAGGGGACCCGTAGTGCGCCAAAGAGCAAGCTCCGGGTTCGAAGGAGAGTAGCAAGCGGAGGTCCGAAAGGACCCGGAGTTGTAGCAGCAAGCGAATTCTTCGAGCCTACACGTGTTAGCAAGAAAAGAATCAGCGCGCTCCGGCTTTCTATCTCAAGCCTACGCTTGCCAGATAGCAAGCCTACGGTGCTTCCTCCCTGGAGCTTGCTCTTTGGAGCACTTCGCTTCTAGCGCTTACGCTTGCTAGCTCGAAAGCCAGAGCATCAAGCAATGCGAACTCTATACGTGCACACTAGCACGCTCTGGCTTTCGAGCCTGCGCTTGCTCTCTTCCTCACGTAGGTTCGTTCCTCCTGAAAGTGCGCCAAAGAGCAAGCTCCGGTCCGAAAGGACCCAAAGCGCGCCAAAGAGCAAGCTTCGGTCCAAAAGGACCCAAAGCGCACCAAAGAGCAAGCAGAGGTCCGAAAGGACCCGAAGCGCGCCAAAGAGCAAGTAGAGATCCGAAAGGACCTGAAGCTCACCAAAGAGCAAGCGGAGGTCCAAAAGGACCCGAAGCGTGCCAAAGAGCAAGCTACGGCTTGAAAGAGCGCACTAGTGTGCGCTCCATTTTATCGCTGGCTCTCAAGCCTCCACACGCTAGTGCGCACTTCGTTGAAGGGTCTTTTGAACTTCTGAAGTGCGCAAATACTACCTTTTCTCGAGAGCATCTACTAAGAGAGACACTCCAGGAGATGCTTTATAAATCAAATGGACAGAGACATGTCCTAGAAAATGTCATGCTGTAAGGGCATGTAAGCCCAACTACCACGAGGAGAATATGACTCAAAGTAATGAAGAGTCGGCTAATAAGCCTGACAAGGTCAAATATAACAATTTGGACCGAAGTTATAATAGACAACGAATGGAGGAAGGGGCAAAATAGGACGACAAGTGATAATAAAGAAAATTGTAGAAATAAGTACGTAACGCTCAAAAGAACATCAAGCTAAATGTTTCAATGACCAAGTGGTTAACTAGACATAAAAATGGTTAGTTATTTTGGAATTTTCAATCTTGATTACAGAACCTCAAGGGAAAAAATGTTGCTCTAAGCAAATAAAGAGATAAAATCTAAGAACATACCCTGAAATAAGGTATGTCTAGTTATGACAAACTCCATGGAGGGAGTAAATAATACAAAGGAAAAAGGAATTCTTTAAGTGAATATTATAAAAAGGGCTAATTGAAAGAACGAGAGAAAAGTTTTCATGTTAAGAAAATACCAAAGGGGCATCAAAGGAAATGATTCCTCATACAAGGTTGCTAATTAAGTTTTGGGGACAAAACTTCTAAAAGGAGGGGAGAGTTGTAAACCCCGCCCTTTAGAGCTAAGGAAATTGGGAAAGAACCTTAGAACAAAGTGGGAGAGAAAAACCAGATCGGTTCAGGTGAATGGGACCCAAACCGAATTGAACCGGTTTAAGGACGGAGTCGGTTTATAAACCGGAATCGATAAAAAGATGGTAAAATGGGAATTTTATGGACCCTAAGTGACCTAAGGAGTCACAAAAGACATGGAAATGAACTTGTGAAGGAATTGGGGATAGAAACCAAATCGGTTCAGGTGAACTAGATCTGAACTAGTTCAGATCGGCTTGAACCACTATTGAACTGAATCCTAAATTCATTTTTCTAGGTGGCTTAAATAACTCAAATTGGTTATTTGAGGCCACAATTGGATAGAGAATGAATTTAGAAATTTTTAGATTAAAAAAACTAGATCGAATGGGGGTGAACCGGCCGGTTTAAGCTTGGAACCCGATTCGAACAGGTCCAGTCCAGTTTGGAATAGTGTCATCTTTTTCCTCATGATGACAACAATGTTCACTTGCTGGGAAACTAAAGAAACACCGCCGAAGAAGAAACGCTTTTGTTCGGGGCGTTTCAGGTCTCCAATGTCAGTAATAACGATGCCAAACGGACATCCAACAAGTCCTCGAGCTCTCTATATAAAGAGCCCCTCCCCATTCATCCTCTCCACACCTGAAAACTCCATTCTCTCTCAACTGCTCAATTTTCTGACAAAGCTCGAACCAGAGCTCTGACATGTGGTCTTTTCTAAGCCAAACAAGATGAGGTCAGGTTCTTTAGAATCGGGGAGAAGTCAGCTACACGTCTGTAGTCTCCGTTCACTCCGAGGGTCATTGGCGTTATGAAACAGTGAAGCAACTCCGGCAGACCGAAGCTGCCCTATTTCGGCCGAGATGAAATCGGCCATTTCGAGCCCTCCTCAGGCCAAACCAAGCCTTCCCAACACTTCCCAGCCCTCCCATGGCCGAATTAGGATTGAAAGGTAAGCCAATTCGGCTCCCCTCTGCAATTTCCAACCGGTGCTAGACCGGTAGAATTTCATGAAATTCTAAAATTCTAACTTAATTCGGCATCAATTGATGCAATTCTTAATTCTAGGATAAACCTCAGGATGAGAGCTATCTGCCCAAATTGAAAGCTTGAATCGTCGTGCCCTCACCGGTGAGTAATCGAAGCTTTCTCTCTCTATAGTCCATTTTTCGGCGAAGCTCCGTTTGAGCTCGTTCCAGTGTCAAAACTTGCGATTCAAAGTGCTATTGAATCGTAAGAGGATGGAGGAACTCAATTTTAACTTAAATTTCAACAATTGGAGGTTTTTTATTGGTCAATTTGATGAAATCAAATTCGGCTGTGCTAAGGAGTTGAAATTGGGGAAAATTGGGGAAATTTGGAAATTCAAAGGACCAAAATGCAATTTTATGAAATTGAGGGTCAATTGGGCATGAAAATAATGTTGGAGGGCCAATTGATGAATTTTTGAATTTTTGGGGCTAAACTTACCATTTTTGTAATGGAAGGGCAAAATGGTAATTTTGGAAAAGTTGGGGGACCAAATTGGAAATTTGGGAAATTAAACCCCTTTTTGGTGAATTTGTATAAATTGAGGTCCCAAGATAAATTTTACAAGTTTCGGAACTCAATTTGAGGAAAAACCGACATGAGGGACTTAAAGTTAAAGAGAAATAACTTTAGGGACCTAATTGCAAATAGCTAAAAAGTTTGGGTTTTGTCCTAAGGGACTTGGACGAACTGGTGAGTATAATAAGGGTAGATCGTCGTTCCAGGTGTCTGTGTGAAATTTGGAGTAGCATCAAGCGCATGAGACCGGGGTGGGGATAGGATGAGGTCTCTGTCCTCATATGGACACGAAGAATTAATTTTGTAATTAAGGGTCGGATGTCGCGTACATCCACTTAATCTCAGGGTAGAAGTGGTCGTGCTTCTATTAGAGTGGCCAGTAAAGTCGCTCCGAAGCCACTAGTGGGTTTAGTAGTCGTGCTGACCTGCGAATGTGTGTACCCTTCATGTTGAAGGATGTGTGTTGGGTGATGATACACCGTGGTAAATAAGAAATTATGGAAAAACCCGAATTTTTAATTGAAGGGATTTTTGAAAAGAAAGGAGTGTAGCACACTCCAATAATAAATGTTTTCTTATAAGTCTAAAACTTTTGGAAAACCCATTTACTAAGTAGTCGTACTCACCCCCTCCCTTATATCCCTTTCAGGAGATTTTGGAAAGCCTATCCTTAAAAACCATCAACTAAGATGCTTGTGATACAGGTATGATAAATCTAAATTATTATGCAGTTTTGTTTATGTTATTCCTGGAAAAGGTGTGTGTTGCCTTACTCTTTACGGTCTATAATAAGAGGAAACCCTTTTAATAAACTAGGATAGTGGCAAGTTGATCACGGAGATCCGACCAAACTAGGTCAGGGCATGACACTATCTCTCCACTTTCTCTCTCTCCTCCTCTCTCTCCTCATCTCACTCTCACTCTCTATCTCCCTCACTCTCTCTCCCCCTCTCTCCCCCTCTCTCCTTCTCTCTCTCTCCCTCACTCTCTCCTATCTCTCTCTCCCATCTCTCTCTCCTCTCTCCCTACATCTACCTTTTATAGGCACATATAACAATCGAATACCCTAAAAATAAGGAAAATATATCTTATTGTTACATACCAATCATATCTAATCTAAATATCTAGGATATTTTAATAACTACTTTAAAAAATCTGAACTAATTAAATATCTAATATTATCATTTTTATATCCTAAAAGATTTATTATATTAATAAATTAATAAATCTCTACTCATTAATTAAATCTGGACCTTCTCATGGGCTTTTCTTGGACTCTTTAATTGGGCTTCCTTCTCGTGGACATTTCTTATACTCTTTAATTGGGCTTCCACTTGTATTTTCTGCAATCTCTTTAATCAGCTCATATAAAGCCTATTTGAACCTTTTAGCCCTTAATCTTGTGATTGGGCCCTCTTGAAGTCTCAAATAATCATTTATCCCATTTAGTGACAAAGTGTTCAGCTCCATTGCACGTTCGGTTGATTGGACTTGTGAATTTGTAGACTCTTTTGTCAGATTCACATCAATTTCTTAGCGATTCTAAGCATTGTTTTAGCGTTTTTAGAGTTTCTTAATGTTTTTTAGGATTTCTTAGTGTTACTTAGCGTTTCATATAATTTCTTAGCATTTCTTAGTGTTTTTTAGGGTTTATTAGCGTTTTATAGGGTTTCATAGTGTTTATTAGCACTTTTTAGTATTTCTTAGGGTTTTATTAGGTTTTCTTAGGGTTTTGTAGGGTTTCTTAGCATTTATTAGGGTTTTATAGGGTTTCTTAGAATTTTTTAGCGTTTATTAGTGTTTCTAAGACTTTCTTAGGATTTATAAGGGTTTGTTAGCATTTCCTAGTGATTCTTAGCATTTTTTAGCATTTCTTGGGTTTCTTGATTTTTTTAGAGTTTCTTAGCATTTCTTTGGGTTTCTTAGGGTTTTATAGGGTTTCTTAGCATTTTTTTAGCGTTTCTTAGGGTTTCTTAGAGTTTCTTAGCATTTCCTAGGGTTTATTAGCAATACTTAGAGTTTCATAGGGATTCTTAGGCTTTGTTAGGGTTTATTAGCATTTCTCAGTGTTTCATAGGGTTTTTTTAGCGATTCTTAGCATTGTTTTAGCGTTTCTTGTGTTTCTAAATGTATTTTAGGATTTATTAGCATTACTTAGCATTTCATACAATTTCTTTGTGTTTATTAGCGTTTCTTAGGGTTTTATAGGGTTTCTTAGCATTTTATAGGGTTTTTTTAGAGTTTCTTAGGGTTTTGTAGTGTTTCTTAGCATTTCTTAGAGTTTTATAGGGTTTCTTAGAACTTTTTAGCATTTATTAGTGTTTTTTAGGTTTTATTAGGGTTTATTATTGTTTCTTAGAGATTCTTAGCACTTTTTTAGCGTTTCTTGTGATGCAAACCCCGCCAATATGCTGACGACACCCTGCACCAAATATGGCAAAAACTCCAAGACTTTCACGACGCAAGTGCGAAAAGATGGAATATACTTTTTTTGTGTGAGAAACAAGATATGGGACATGTAGACGCCACACCCAAATCCTCTAAAAAGAACACTTAGAAAACCTCGGGTGATAAGTCTTGATTGCTTGAACGCCACCGGTAAAAACCTAATAAGTTCAAAAAGCCCTTTTAGGATAGAAAGAAGACAAAACTCACAAGATTGAAATTCCAAAGTGTCTTCCAATGTTGTGGAGTATGCCTTTTATAGGCTCAAAAAACAACCGAATAGCCCACAAAATAAGGAAAAAAATCTATTATGGTTATAAGCTAACCATATCTAATCTAAATATCTAGGATATTTAATAACTAATTTATAAATCTAAACTACCTAATATTATCCTAAGGGATTTATTATATAATAAATCTCTTCTTATTAATTAAATATGAACCTTCTCTTAGGCTCATCTTGGGCTCTTCATTTGGGCTTCCATTTGAATATTCAACAATCACTTTAATCAGCCCATATAAAGCCTATTTGAATCTTTTAGCCCTTAACCTTGTCATTAGGCCCTCTTGTAGTCTCAAATGAGTATTTATCGTATTTGGTGACAAATTGTTCAGCTTCATTGCAGATTCGGTTGATTGAACTTGTGAATTTGTAGACTCTTTGTCAGATTCACATCATTCTCCCCCTCTTGAAAATGATTTGTACTCAAATCTTCTTTTCCTTCGTCACCTACATCAAAAGACATTAACTTATAAATATTTATGCTATTGCTAACAATATATTTGCTAGATAACTTCCCATTGTAACACTTTAAATAATCTTTCTAATCTAAGAAATTTTGATAGTTTTCTATTCATAAACAGTTCATTCCTCAAATGTAGGCTAATCCAAATCCCTGTATAAAAAACAACATTGTTGAAACTTTTGTTGGCTAGATTAATATTTTCTTAATTTTGTTGTTTTCTATCAAATGGATTAAAACCATAGATAATCTCCAATGGTGATAACTTAGTCACTAAATAAATATAACGATTATAAGCAAACACAATATGTGGTAAGTATGTAGTTGAAAATAGAAATTTTGTATCAAACAAAGTATTCTAAGCAATTTAGTATCAACAATTATAAACAAGACGTACCTTCCAGATAATGTACGAGCAACTACATTTTTCATACCTTGCTTACACTTGATCACATAACCAGATGTATAAATGAATTCTACCCACCTTGCATGATACTCATTCAGCTTGAAGGCTACTCCACTAAACTTTTCATTATAATGTGCAATTGTTCTTCTTTCCTGACTTACCAAATAAGGTGTTTTCCAATCTCGAATTACCTTAATCCCCTTGTCAATGCCAATACCTTCAAAACTTATAACATATCCAGGAAATACAAGTTTACCCAAACACAATATGCAATTCTTCAATTTGGCAAATAACTGATCTTTCCTAAAAACTTTTAACATAATTTTCAAATATTCCATAAGTTCATCTAATATCTTATCATATACTAGGATGTCATCAAAATATATAAAGTCAAACTTTAAAATGATAACATGCAAGATATGGTTCATTGATATCATGATAGTGCTAAAGGCACTAGTCAATCCAAAAATCACAACTAACCAATCATATGGACCTGATTTTGTTTCATATGTTGTTTTCAAATCATCTTTTTCTTTAATTTGAAATTGATGATATTGACTTTTGAGATCAAGTTTTGAAAATAAATAGTATCCATGCAACTCAATAATAATATCATATAAATGAGAAAGATGACGTCAATACTTTACTGTGATATTATTAATGGCTCGACAATCGAGGCATATTTGCCAAGTTACGTCATTCATGGGTACAACACATGGTCGCTTGCTCTTACATATATATCTCCTTTCCATCAGTTTTAGGACTTGGTGTTGACTTTGATTCTTGTTTTCTCGAACTGGTGGCAAACCAAGAGTTATCTTCTTTAGAATGACATTCTTGAATTCCTGTAGAAGAAAAACACTAATGCTCGGAAAATATCCGACAATATGGTTAGTAAAACATAAATCCTTGTACATAAGTACTGTAAGAATTTTATCTGAAAGTGTATCTTTTTTTGTCTCACTTTTTCTTTCCATAAAATTGTTTTTACTCTCTTTTCTTTGTATTATGGTTTTTCTCTCTTCCTTTTCAACATTGCCTTTTCTCTCATCATTTTCAATTCTGACTTTTCTCTCTCTGATTTTTCTCTCTTCTTTTTCAATATTGCCTTTTATCTCTTCCTCTTCAATCATGGATTTTCTCTCTTGTCTTTCTGCTATTTTCTTTTCATTTGCCTTTTTCTTTATCAACTGATCTTGAAAATTTTGTTATAAAGTAAGAGGTACAAGAGATATTGATCTATTATTCATCACAAATGAGTACCTATCTGTTAATCTATCATACGTAACATGACGATCTAACTTCCAAGGTTCTCCCAATAAAAATATGACATGCATGCATTGGTACTATATCACATAATATTTCATCATGATATTTCCCAATAGAGAAGGATACTATCACCTGTTGGGTTACCTCGAGTTTGGGTTGATCATTTAGCCTTTGAATTTGATATGGTTTTGGATGCTTTGTTGTATGTAATGCCAACTTCTCCACAAGCTTGGTGCTAGCAAAGTTAGTGCAACTTTCCCCATCTATGATAATAGAGCAAACCTTATTGTTCATAGAGCAATGAGTATGAAATAACTTCTCACGTTGGTTGTCCAAGATATCATCAATCCATGGTTTGTCCCAAGTAGTAGGTTGATTGAAGGAATTGAGCTTGATGTTGCCACGATTAACTTGGAGATCATCGAACTCCCCCAGTTCTTGTGGTTCGAAGCATCGAGATCGACTGCTCCACAATTGTTCAATGGAAGTATGTTGATATGAGTGTCGTCTCACACCTTCCTCCAAACGATCCATTCACGTATGTATGGAGTGGCTCAAATTCAGACTTCACTATCTTTTTCATTTGACTCTTCATTGTTTTCCAGTGTAGGTTTTGAATGGGCGATATGAAACCCTCTTCTTTCATTGTGTTTCTTTGTCGTTGGGCCTTCTAAACCTGGCAATTGTTAGAAAGAAAAGAAGCTCGCAATTCTCCCTCACATGTTTCTCTCAAACACTCCTATTTCACACTCAAATGGCTTTTTGATGTGAATCAAATTGGGGACGCTATGATTCACAAGTTAAGGGCCAAAAGATTTGAATAAGCATTGAATGGACTAATTAGAGCAATTGAAGAAACCCAAGTGGAAGCCCAAAGGAATTGGGTTTCTTCAATTGCTCTAATTAGTCCATTCAATGCTTATTCAAATCTTATTTAGATAATGCTCTAATTAGTCCATTCAATGCTTATTGAAACTCAAGCCCAAAAGAAGAGCCCAATAAGATCTCCAAAAGATAATTCAAATTTGAATTTCAAATTTGAATTTAAAGTGGGAGAATTATCATAAATCTTCTAGAAGATTAAATTAGGAAACAATATATTTTTCTAGAAATGTTCAAGAAATATATTAGCAATATTTTCAATATGGTTGGCATGTCAACCCCAATATTTTATTTCCTTATTTAGATAATTGCTAATATTCTCAAGTGCCTATAAAAGGCTAATTTTATACCATTGTAAAGACAGATCTCTAATTTCAATTTTATTGTGAGGCTTATGTTTTTTTTCTCTTTTGAGAGAACTTTTGAACTTATCAAGTTTTTACTTGTAGCGTTTAAGCAATCAGACTTATCACTAGGGTTTTCTACGATCTCTCCTGAGAGAAGTTTGGTGTGGCATCTACTTCTATCCTTACCTTGTTCCTTAACCGGACAAGGTATATTCCATTCTTTTTACTTGCATCGTGAAAGTCTTGGGGTCTATTCCATATTTGGTGTAGGGTGCCGTTAGTATATTGGCGGGGTTCACATCAGTTGATCCGGTATAAAAAAATCACAAAAAAAATCTTTTTTTCTCCTATCGAGTTATATTATCTATTTCTAGTCATTATAAAAAAAATCACAAAAAGAAAATCTCTTTTTCTCCTATCTAGTTATACTTTCATTCTACTTCTATTCTCTATAAAAAAAAATCTCATCTTTTTATCTACTTTCTTTTCTAATTTTAGGAAATATATATATTGTATTAATAATCTTATATTTTCTAAATATGTTATTTTTAGGAAATAATTCAAGATTGGTCAAGACCTTATTTGGTAAGTGAGATGAGAAATTTCCTTAGATTTACTTATTTTTATATGGATTATATGACTAAATTTAATAGTTGTCCTATACATCTCATTATATTTTTAGAAAATAATATTATATTTAAATTATATGATGTGCAAGAAAATATGTTCAAATATTTAGAGGATAAACTAACTAGTTTCCATTTTACTGCATTTTCTAAATTATTCAAACTTAATTGTAAAGTATCAAAAATAGGCAGTGTAGATATATTGATTATATATTTTAGTGAAAAGTTGAGCAAAGTAGCATTCAACTATCCTACCTATGATAATGAGATATTTGTGTTTTCTCAACCTCTACAAATAAGGTAGCTAATGCCAAAAGATTATGTGATTCACATTAATCATGTATTTGATTTGCACCTTAAGAGGCAACACAGGTTGAATAAGCGTTATGTAAGGTGGGTGGTTTTCATCAAGACTTTTCTATATGTGATCAAGTATAGACAAGGTATGAAATATATAGTTATCGATGCACTATCATGAAGGTATGTCTTTCTTAATCTACTTGATACTAAATTGCTTGATTATATTAATGAATTGTATGCAAATTATTATAATTCTTGTGAAAAGTTTGAAAGTAATATAATTTGCTTGTTTGAGAAGTTTCACTTGCAAAATTAGTTTATTTATCAGAAAAATAAATTATTCATTTCTCTTTTTTTTTTGTGCAAGTTATTTGTTAAGAAATCATATATCTTAGAACTTAGTGGACAATTTATGGTAGCTAACATTATTGTAATATTGCATAAGTATTCTTTGAATCCATATATAAAAAGAAATATTAGGAAATTTTGTTTTCAATGCATTACATATAAACAAGGTAAATCTGGCCAACAATTTCATATTTTGTATATTCATATTTCAGTTTCTAAAATACCTGCTTGGAATGATTTATTCATAGAATTAATCTATAAATTACTTAGGATTAAAAGGGGGAGATATTTTATGTTTCTCATAGTTAAGCAATTTTTTAAAATCGAGGGTGCATCAAATGTTGCTTATTTATTATTTAGAGAAGTTATATCGCATTATGTTCCTAAAATTATTGAAGTTAATTATGATTATAAATTCTTGAGTCATTTTTGGAATATTTTGTGGAGTAAATTGGAAAGAAAACTTTTATTTTCAACTTCTTAAAATTGTTTATAATATTAAGTTCATATATATTGGTTATATAACTTCTTCGATTAGGTTTTCATTATTTAAAATTGTTTATTGTTTTTATTCATTGCCTCATTTAGATTTAATATTATTTATTATTGTCGAGTTAGTAAATTTAGAATTGAAGAGAAAAAATAACTTTCTAAAAAAAATTCAGAAAATAGCATATGAAAATCAAGTTAATCAAGCCTTTAAGAAAAATATTTTTGATCCAGGAATTTGTGTTAAACTTATTCCTAGAGTAGATTTATCTATTGGAGTGTTGAAGCTAATCAATTACATTTTTTTAATATTCCTAATTTAATCTTTTTTTATGTAGGTGACAAGGAGATCTATGATTTCAGGACAAATCATTTTCAAGAGGGGGAGAATAATGTGAATCAAATTGGGGACGCTGTGATTCACAAGTTAAGGGCCAAAAGATTTGAAGAAGCATTGAATGGACTAATTGGAGCAATTGAAGAAACCCAAGTGGAAGCTCAAAGGAAGAGTCCAATATGATCTCAAGCCCAAAGAAGGAGCCCAATAAGATCTCAAGCCTAAAGAAAGAGCCCAATAAGATATCAAGCCCAAAAGAAGAGCCCAATAAGATCTCCAGAAGATAGTTCAAATTTGAATTTAAAGTGGAAGATTTATCATAAATCTTCTAGAAGATTAAATTAGGAAACAATATATTTTCTAGATATGTTCAAGAAATATATTAGCAATATTTTTAATATGGTTGGCACGTCAACCCCAATATTTTATTTCCTTATTTAGATAATTGCTAATATTCTCAAGTGCCTATAAAAGGCTAACTTTAGACCATTGTAAAGACAGATCTTTGATTTCAATTTTATTGTGAGGCTTATGTCTTCTTTCTCTTTTGAGAGAACTTTTGAACTTATCAGGTTTTTACTTGTGGCGTTCAAGCAATCTGACTTATCACCAAGGTTTTCTAGGAGCTCGCCTTAGAGGAGTTTGGTGTGGCGTCTACTACTATCCTTACATTGTTCCTTAACCAGACAAGGTATATTCCATTCTTTTTACTTGCGTTGTGAAAGCCTTTAGGTCTATTCCATATTTGGTGTAGGGTGTCGTTAGTATATTGGCGGGGTTTGCATCACTTTTTCTTATAGATTTAAAGCACTCTTGCCTTTTTCCACTCATATGTCTTCTTTCAATCTAAATTGAACTTTAAAAACAAATCGTTTTTACGAAACAATTCAACTTGAGGAATAATCAAGACAAATCAATAAGGTTTTCAAACACCAATTCCATAAGAATTTAATGTGGTGTACGAATAGACTCAGAGAAGAATAAAATGTAGATAGAAACAGAAATTAAGATGGAATGAAATAGACTAGAAAGAGTAGAATGAAATTCAAGCTAGAATTGTGTGCCTCTTTTTTTTGCCTTTTTTTGTACGATTTTTTTTTGCTCTTTTTTTAGCACAATTTTTTTTGCTCTTTTTTTCTTTTTATTTTGCTTTTTTTGCACGAATTTTTTTGGCTTTTTTTCTTTTTTCTTTTAACCTACTGAAGAGAAGATATATAGAAGAAGATAGATTTTTTTTTATTTTTCTTTTATAAAGAATAGAAATAGGTAGAGAAGATAAAAAAAAAAGAACTAGATATAAAAGATGGGATGGAACTTGCTGTGCAATCGTGTGTCTGATACCAACTGATGTGAACCCTGCCAATATGTTGACGACACACCCTACACCAAATATGGCAAAGACCCCAAGACTTTCACGACACAAGTGCGAAAAGATGGAATATACCTTGTTTATGTGAGAAACAAGGTATGGGATATGTAGACAACACACTCAAATCCTCTAAGAAGAACTCTTAGAAAACCCCGGGAGATAAGTCTTGATTGCTTGAATGCCACAGGTAAAAACTTGATAAGTTCAAAAAGCCCTTTCAAGATAAAATGAAGACAAAACTCAAAAGATTGAAATTTCAAAGTGTCTTCCAATGTTGTGGAGTATGCCTTTTATAGGCTCAAAAAACAACCAAATAGCCCACAAAATAAGGAAAAAAATCTATTATGGTTATAAGCTAACCATATATAATCTAAATATCTAGGATATTTTAATAACTAATTTAAAAATCTGAATTACCTAATATTATCCTAAGAGATTTATTATATTAATAAATCTCTCCTTATTAATTAAATATGGACCTTCTCTTGGGCTCTTCATTTGGGCTTTCATTTGAATATTAAGCAATCTCTTTAAGCAACCCATATAAAGCGTATTTGAATCTTTTAGCCCTTAACCTTATCATTGGGCCCTCTTGTAGTCTCAAATGAGTATTTATTGTATTTGGTGACAAACTTGTAAATTAAGTTGATTGAACTTGTAAATTTGTAAACTTTTTGTCAGATTCACATCATGTTGGGTTTCTTATTTTTTTTAGAGTTTATTAGTATTTCTTAGGGTTTCTTAGGGTTTTATATGGTTTATTAGTGTTTTTAGGGTTTCTTACAGTTTCTTAGCGTTTCCTAGTGTTTCTTAGGGTTTCTTAGTGCTTCTTAGAATTTCCTTGCATTTCTTAATGTTTTTAAGGTTTCTCTAGGGTTTATTAGCATTTTTTTAGGGTTTTATAGGGTTTCGTAGCGATTCTTAGCATTTTTTTAGCATTTCTTGGGTTTATTTCAATTTTTTAGGGTTTCTTATCGTTACTTAGTATTTCTTATAGTTTTTTAGTATTTATTAGGGTTTTTAGCGTTTCTTAATGTCTTAAGGGGTTTTTTTAGAGTTTTTTAGTGTTTTTAGGATTTCTTAAGGCTTCTTAGCTTTTATTAGGATTTTTTAGCATTTCTTATCATTTTTCAGTATTTCTTATCGTTTATTAGGTTTTCCTAGCATTTCTTAGGGTTTATTAGCGTTTCTTAGGATTTAATAGCGTTTCTTAGAATTTTTTAGTGTTTCTTGGGTTTATTAATGTATTTTAGGGTTTCTTAGCATTACTTAGCATTTCTTTTAGTTTCTTAGCATTTCATAGTGTTTCTTAGCGTTTTATTTGGGTTTTAATAGGTTTCTTAGCTTTTTATTTGAGTTTTATAGGGTTTCTTAGCATTTTATAGGGTTTCTTAAAGTTTATTAGTGTTTTTAGTGTTTCTTAGCGTTTCTTAATGTTTCTTAATGTTTACTAGGGTTTCCTAGTGTTTCTAACCGTTTCTTAAGGTTTCTTAGGATTTATTAGGGTTTATTAGCGTTTCTTAGCATTTTTTTTAGCGTTTCTTAGCGTTTCTTAGAGTTTCTTAGCGTTTTTAAGGGTTTCTTATCATTTCTTAGTTTTTCTTAGCAATTCCTTGCATTTCTTACCGTTTCTAAGGGTTTCCTAGGGTTTATTATCATTTCTTAGGATTTTATAGGGATTCTTAGAGTTTATTAGGGTTTATTAGGGTTTCATGGGTTTTTTTAGCATTTCTTAGCAATTCTTAGCATTGTTTTAGCATTTATAGGGTTTCTTAATATTTTTTAGGATTTCTTAGTGTTACTTAGCGTTTCATATAGTTTCTTAGCATTTGTTAGTGTTTTAGGGTTTTATAGGATTTTTTAGTGTTTTATAGGGTTTCTTAGTGTTTATTAGCATTTTTTAGTATTTATTAGAGTTTTATTGGGTTTTTTTAGAGTTTCTTAGGGTGTTGTAGGGTTTCTTAGCATTTATTAGGGTTTTATAGGGTTTCTTAGAATTTTTTAGCGTTTATTAGTGTTTCGAAGGTTTTCTTAGGATTTATAAGGGTTTATTAGCATTTCTTAGAAATTCTTAGCATTTTTTTTGCATTTCTTTGGTTTCTTGATTTTTTTTTAGAGTTTCTTAGCATTTATTTTGGTTTCTTAGGATTTTTAGTGTTTTTTTGGGTTTTGTTAGAGTTTATTAGCGTTTATTAGCATTTCTTAGCATTTTTCTAGCGTTTCTTAGGGTCTCTTAGAGTTTCTTAGCGTTTCTTAGTATTTCTTAGTGTTTCTTAGCATTTCCTTGCATTTCTTATTGTTTCTATGGGTTTCCTAGGGTTTATTAGCAATACTTAGGGTTTCATAGGGGATTCTTAGGGTTTGTTAGGGTTTATTAGCGTTTGACAGTGTTTCATAGGATTTTTTAGCATTTCTTAGTGATTTCTTTGGGTTTCTTAGGGTTTTATAGGGTTTATTAGTGTTTTTAGGGTTTCTTATAGTTTCTTAGCGTTTCCTAGTGTTTCTTAGTGTTTTTTAGCATTTCCTTACGTTTCTTACCATTTTTAAGGTTTCCCTAGGGTTTATTAGCGTTTTTTAGGGTTTATTAGCATTTTTTAGGGTTTCTTAGTGATTCTTTGCATTTTTTAGCATTTCTTGGGTTTATTTTTGTTTTTTAGGGATTCTTATCATTATTTAGCATTTCTTATAGTTTTTTTAGTATTTCTTAGAGTTTTAGAGGGTTTCTTAGCGTTTCTTAATGTTTTAAAGGGTTTTTTTTTAAGTTTCTTAGCGTTTTTAGGGTTTCTTAAGGGTTCTTAACTTTTATTATGATTTCTTAGCATTAAATGCTAAGAAACTCTAAAAAAATCAAGAAACCCAAGAAATGCTAAAAAAATGCTAAGAATTTCTAAGAAATGCTAATAAACCCTTATAAATCCTAAGAAAACCTTCGAAACCCTAGAAACGCTAAAACAATGCTAAGAATTGCTAAGAAAACCCATGAAACCTTAATAAACTCTAAGAATCCCTATGAAACCCTAAGAAATGCTAATAAACCCTAGGAAACCCTTAGAAACGCTAAGAAACCTTTTTACGTTTTTCAGCGTTTCTTTTTGTTTACTAGGGTTTCCTTGCATTTCTTAGGGTTTATTAGTGTTTCTTAGGGTTTAATAGCGTTTCTTAGCATTTTTTTAGCATTTCTTGGGTTTATTAATGTATTTTAGGATTTCTTAGCATTACTTAGCATTTCTTTTAGTTTATTAGCATTTTTTAGGGTTTCTTAGCATTTTATTTGGGTTTTATAAGGTTTCTTAGTGTTTTATTTGGGTTTTATTGGGTTTCTTAGCATTTTATAGGGTTTCTTAGAGTTTATTAGCATTTTTAGTATTTCTTAGCGTTTCTTAGTATTTCTTAATGTTTATTAGGGTTTCCTAGTGTTTCTAACCGTTTCTTAAGGTTTCTTAGGATTTATTAGGGTTTATTAGCGTTTCTTAGCATTTTTTTAGCGTTTCTTAGAGTTTTTTAGCGTTTTTAAGGGTTTCTTAATGTTTCTTAGCATTTCTTAGTTTTTCTTAGGAATTCCTTGCATTTCTTACTGTTTCTAAGGGTTTCCTAGGGTTTATTAGCATTTCTTAGGGTTTCATAGGGATTCTTAGAGTTTATTAGGGTTTATTAGCATCTATTAGGGTTTCATGGGTTTTTTAGCATTTCTTAGCGATTCTTAGCATTGTTTTAGCGTTTCTAGGGTTTCTTAATATTTTTTAGGATTTATTAGTGTTACTTAGCATTTGTTAGTATTTTTTAGGGTTTTATAGGATTTCTTAGTGTTTTATAGGGTTTCTTAATGTTTATTAGCATTTTTTAGTATTTGTTAGGGTTTTATTGGGTTTTTTAGAGTTTCTTAGGATTTTGTAGAGTTTCTTAGCATTTATTAGGGTTTTATAGGGTTTCTTAGAATTTTTTAGTGTTTATTAGTGTTTCGAAGGTTTTCTTAAGATTTATAAGGGTTTATTAGCATTTCTTAGAAATTCTTAACATTTTTTTAGCATTTCTTGGGTTTCTTAATTTTTTTTTAGAGTTTCTTAGCATTTATTTTGGTTTTATAGAGTTTTATAGGGTTTTTTTTAGTTTTTTTAGAGTTTTTTAGTATTTATTAGAATTTATTAGTGTTTCTTAGCATTTTTTTAGCATTTCTTAGAACAGATGTATAACTCCAATACACAAATGTATAACTCCATAGGAATTTCTCGCCTACGCTTGCTTTCTCGTTCGCTAGCTAGCCTGTAGTTTTATTGCTACGCGTGCTAGCGTGCTTTCCCTTTTCGAGCTTCTTTCTAAGTCATTTCATACCTTACTACTTTCATCCGTTACCATTCGTTGCTCCTTTGCCCTATGCCTTACGTCTCTACCTCCTCATCTGTCTCGTTCACTTTTGCTCAAGTAGCCATACCAACTATTTTTTTCTTTGCTCGATGCTTTGAATAAGGAGGAGAATAAGGAAGCATTCCTTACGTTGCACTTGCTTGAAGATAGAATTCCACTATATCACTGACCGGAGATAGAAGCAAAGATGTGACTACTGCTCTCCCACTAAAAGAACTGAATTGTACGAGTAGCCAAAAGTTCATTCTTTATGGAAATACAAAATGCATTTTCCTCCTTAAGGCACATCCTTACCTACATCCAACTCAATCCGTTAAGAATATAGTTTTATTTGAATGCTAACTTCAAGTTGGATCAATTATATCCCACTGAGCTCAAGAGAGAGGCTCCATGATAATGATTTATTTAGGAACGACCTGAAAATGTCATATGCATATGAAAGGATTGAATTGACTAATTCATCCCATGTAGCCTATGCTTCAATATGCCCATTCAGTCAAGCCAGTCGCAAAGCAGTCTTCTTTCTAAGACTCTCCTTCCTTGAAGTTCGTCTGCCTAGTCAGTCATTCTTTCCTATCTATTAGTAGTTGCTGCCAAAAAGATGGGGTTTTCATGGAAGGCAGAATTCACAGCTAGTCAAGCTATTGAATCCAGCAAGTTCGGGGGGGGGGGGACAACCCTACGCAAGCCAAAGAGCAAGCAAAGCAAGCGAGCAAGCAAAGCAAGCGAACTCTTCGAGCCTACGCGTGCTAGCAAACTACGAAAACAACAAGATGTGCACTCTGGCTTTCAACATCTATGCTTTCTTGCTCGCTCCGGGTCTAAGTTCTTTCCCCCTCCGCTTGCTGGGTTGGAATGACTCGTAGCACGCTAGCAAACTACGAAAACAACTACTACTTGGCTAGCGCGCATAGGCTTGAGAGCCTACACTTGCTCTCTTGCTCGCTACGGCTTGCTCGCCTTCGCTTGCTCTCTTGCTCGCTCCAGGTTGTTCCCCCTCCGCTTGCTCTCTTGCTCACTCTGGGTCGTTCTGGACCTTTGCTTGCTGGCGCTGGAAGCTCTACGCGAGCCAGAGAGCAAGCTACGGGGAAACTCTACATGCGCTAGCTTATCTTGTAGTTTTCTCGCTAGCTAACTCGCTTATAGTTTTCGAGCTTTCCTAATCTCTCTTTTTAGGAGGGTTTCTTCTCACCATTTCCCTTCTCCTTACCCTTTATCATCTTTTTTGGCCTTCCCTATCACCCTTCTTCTTTTTTCTTTGCTTCGACTCCAGCCGTCTTAACCTTTGAAGTTGCCTTGGGTTTTGAGTTGAGCGGCAAAAGCATAGTCTTTAGTCTCTTTCTTTCTCGACGAATTCCATCTTTCGATCGAGTGCTTATTGCATGACTTTCTGGAGAATTGTTTTGTTTATTAAGCTTGTGTAGCCTGAGTGGCATGATTGTAGTGTTTGAAAGAGAATCATCAGTAGGTGGCAAACTAAGAGAGTCCTTTCGAGCAGTCTTAGTAGAGTCACCAGCAACTGAATTATGTGGAGAACTTGTCAAAGTTTCATAAGGGAAAGTGGGCTGCTAGAGCGGTAAAGTCAAGTCAGAGTGGAATTGCCCTCAGAGTCATTATGAAAATCAAACTAGTAAAAGTCTTGTCAGTTGTTCGAAAGGGAAAAAGGGTCTCATAAAAAAGACCCTTACGAGAAATGTGGATGCAGTTCAACTTGGGATCAAGTTTCTCCTTTCTATACGAACCAAGGGATATGGATAGCATGCACATCCAAAGACCTTAAAGTGAGAGTCAGTAGGTGGAGAAAATAAAACTGAATGAGGAGAGCGATTATCAAGAAAAGGCCTTGGGAGCTTTTGAATAAGAGAGGAAGGCACTGAGACCCGCTAGAAGGACTCTAAGGGAAGAAAGAAAGCCAGCCATCCTAGTGAGGTGCAATGCTGAAACTGTGATCGGTAAACAAAGCCTAAAGAAGTCGGAATGGGATACTTCACTAAGTAAGTAGCACCCACGGTTAACTATACATAGCCATTTTAAGTTGTGTTTGTGATGTGAATCCGATAAAAGAGTCTACAAATTCACAAGTCCAATCAATCAAACGTGCAATGGAGCTGAACACTTTGTCACCAAATGGGATAAATGATTATTTGAGACTTCAAGAGGGCTCAATCACAAGGTTAAGGGCTAAAAGGTTCAAATAGGCTTTATATGGGTTGATTAAAGAGATTGTAGAAAATTCAACTGGAAGCCCAATTAAAGAGTCCAAGAAATGCCCATGAGAAGGAAGCCCTATTAAAGAGTCTAAGAAAAGCCCACGAGAAGGTCTAGATTTTATTAATGAGTAGAGATTTATTAATATAATAAATCTTCTACGATAATAAATGGTTGGCATGTAACCACAAGATATATTTTCCTTATTTTTAGGCTATTTGGTTGTATATGTGCCTATAAAAGACATACTTCATAGCATTGGAGGATAGATACTTTGGAATTTCAATATTGTGAGTTTTGTCTTCTTTCTTTTTTTGAAAGAGCTTTTTGAACTTATCAAGTTTTTACCTGTGGCGTTCAAGCAATTCAAAACTTATCACCAGGGTTTTCTAAGAGTTTTTCTTAGAGAATTTGGGTGTGGCGTCTAGATATCTGATACCTTGTTTCTCATATAAACAAGGTATATTCCATCCTTTTGTACTTGTGTCGTGAAAGTCTTGGGGTCTTGCCATATTTAGTGTAGGGTGTCGTCAACATATTGGCAAGGTTCGTATCAGTTTGGGTATGGAATGGAGCAAGCGTAGGCAGAGGTGAGAAAGCAAGTGGAGGCGAGAAAGAGCAAGCAAGCGTAGGAGAGGAATGACCCTACGCGCGTGTCTTGTTGTTTTGTTGCTAGCAAGCGGAGGCTCGAAAACGTAAAGCGTCTACGCTTGTAGTTTTCTCGCTTGCTAGAATAGAAAGTTGGAGCGAGCAAGCAAGCATAGGGGAGGAACGACCTGTACACTTGCTCTCTGGCAAGCGGAGGGGACCAAGAAAAGGCAGTATTCATGCAGACGCTCTCAAGAAAAGGTGCACAGACACGAACGAGAAAATGGAGCACGCGGAAGCTTTCGAGCCTCCGCTTGCTCTTTGGCACGCTTCGAGTCCTTTCTCCCCAGAGCTTGCTCTTTGGCGCGCTTCGGGTCCTTTCTCCTCTGAGCTTGCTAGGGAGGAACGACCCTACGTGAGCAAGAGAGTAAGCGGAGGTCCGGAACGACCCTACGCGAGCAAGAGAGCAAGCAAAGGCTCGAAAGCCGGAGCGCGCTAGTGCACGCATATAGAGTCTGCATTGCTTGCTACTCCGGCTTTCTCGCTGTAGCTTTCTCTTTGGTGCACTTCAGGTCCTTTCGGACCTCTACTTGCTGCTCTAGCTTTCTCGCCTACGCTAGCTTTCTCGCCTATGCTAGCTTTCTCGCCTACGCTTGCTTTCTCGTTCGCTAGCTTGTATAGAGCCCTCTTTGCTAGCTAGTGCACTTTCCGTTTTCGAGCTGGCTAGAGGTTTTAAATAATATAATATATATAGATATAATTATTATTACCGACTCTGGTTTTTATGCAAAAAAGACAAAACAGGATTGGATTTCCACTCAGTTGGAAGGAAGGTAAGATCCCTTTGACAGGGTTATATTTTTTATTGAAATGGGATGGTGTTCAAACTCCCGAAATGCAATCTAGACGGCGGGACCTCCCCTTTCTGACTGGACTGACTCAGGGAAAGGTAAATCTCCTTCGGAGCATGCTTCATAGCCACTCATTCGTCCTGACCAAATAGTAGAATCTATCTCTAAGTGATTCTTTTCTCTGCTAATCACCCCTTCTGATGTGAATCAAATTGAGCATAATGTGATTCACATGTTAAGGGCTAAAAGATTTGAAGAAGTATCGAATGGGCTGATTGGAGCAATTGAAAAAACCTAAGTGAAAGCCCAAAATAAGAGTCCAATAAGATCTCAAGCCCAAAAGAAGAGCCCAATAAGATCTCAAGAGGATAATTTGAATTTGAATTTCAAATGGGAGATTTATTAACATAATAAATCTTCTAGAAGATTAAATTAGGAGACAATATATTTTCTAGATATGTCTAAGAAATATATTAGCAATATTTTATATATGGTCGACATGCCAAGCCTAATATTTTATTTCCTTATTTAGATAATTTCTAATATTTTCAAGTGCCTATAAAAGGCTAACTTTAGACCATTATAAAGATAGATCTTTGATTTCAATTTTATTGTGAGGCTTATGTCTTCTTTCTCTTTTGAGAGAACTTTTGAACTTATCAGGTTTTTACTTGTGGCATTCAAGCAATCAGACTTATCAACAAGGTTTTCTAGGAGCTCTTCTTAGAAGTGTTTGGTGTGGCGTCTACTTCTATCCATACCTTGTTTTCTCAACCAAACAAAGTATATTCCATTTTTTTTACTTGTGCCGTGAAAGTCTTGTGGTCTATTCCATATTTGGTGTAGGGTGTCATTAGTATATTGGCAGGCTTCGTATCAGTTGGTATCAGAACACACGGTTGCACGACAAGTTCCATACTATCCTTTCAATTTTCGTTCTATTTTCTTATTCCTCTACCTATTTCTATACAGTATAAAAAAATCACAAAAAAATCTTTTTTTTCTCCTATCGAGTTATATTTTCATTATCTTCTATCTATTCCTAGTTAGTATAAAAAAATCACTTTTTTTCTTCTATCTAGTTATAATAGAAAAGGCCAAAAAAAGCCAAAAATATTGTTTAAAGAAAAAGCCAAAAAAATTATTTAAAAAAAGGCGTGCAAAAAAAGTTAAAAGAATAAAAAAAAGGCAAAAAAAAGAATTATAAAAAAAGGCATAAAAAAGACAAAGAAAAAAAGGCACAAAAGTATATATTCAGTATCTTATTCATTCTACTCTCTTAGATTTTATTTTTCTTCCTATATTTTGTGAATATTCTCATACCTTACACTTAAATCCTTTTTAGAATTACTTTCTGAAACTTTGTTGATTTGTCTTGATTGTTCCTCAAGTTGAACTGTTTCATAAAAACGATTTGTTCTTGAGTTCAATTAAAATTGAAAGAAGACATATGAGTGGAAAAAGGCAAGAGTGTTTTAAATATTTAAGAAAAAGCCATTTGAGTGTTAAACAGGAGTGTTTGAGAGAAACATGTGAGGGAGAGTTACGAGGTTATTTTGTTTCTAACAATTGGCAGGATTACAAGTCCTAACAACGAAGAAACACATGGATAGAAGACAGTTCCCCTCAGTCTGTTCAAAACATGATCAGCAAAACAAGACAGATGGTGAAGTTAGCAGTTGAGTCATTACACACACGATTGGATTGTTTGGAGGAACGAAGGGATCAAGAGAAATATACAACAAGAAAAAGACCAACGACTGATAACCTGTATGATTTGAATATACCATTATTCTATGGAAATGAGGACCCAGGAGAATATATCCAATGGGAAAGGAAGATGGATAAGTTCTTTGAAAATCGCAATTACTATGAAGCAAGAAAGGTACAAGTTGCATCCTTTACATTTTTAGATTAGGCAATTACATGGTGGGACCAATTGATGAAAGATAGAAGATGCAACTATGAACGCCCCCCGTGGAGTCATGGAGAGAGCTGAAAGTAATTATGCACCAACAATTTGTTCCTAGCAATTACTATTGAGAATCATGCAGTAAGTGCCTTGATAAATTCTTCAAAGAGATGGAGATTACTATGATCAAGTCAAGTTTGGTAAAAAAAGAAACAAAAACTGAAATTGAAGAAGAAGAGATAAAAGGCAAAGCTGGAAAAGAAGAAGAAAATGATAGAATTAAAAATAAAAAGATAAAAGGCAAAGCTGAAAAAGAAGAAACAAAAGCTAGAATTGAAAATAAAGAGATAAAAGGTGACATTGAAATAGAACAGAGAAAAGTCAAAATTGAAAAAGAAATAATTGAAAAGAAAGAGAGTAAAAATAATTTTATAATTTTACATGTCCTTACAGTACCTATCTACAAGGATATATTTTTAATTACTAACCCCATTGTTAGATATTTGCCGAGCAATATTATACCTTCCCAACCAACCAACCCGCTCGATCGATTTTGGTTGATCGGCTAATTCAAAGGGCAACATCTGATCCAAAGTTTTCGAAACGAATCGTTTACTTTATCGAATAAAGCAAGCGAGAAAAGCTAGTATTTGCGCACTAGCGAACGAGAAAAGGGAGAGTGTAGACACGCACGTAGGCTTGAGAGCGCGAGCAAGCGGAGGTCCGAAAGGACCTGAAGCGCACCAAAGCGCAAGCTCCGGGTTTGAAGGAGAGCAGCAAGCGGAGGTCCGAAAGGACCTGAAGCGCACCAAAGCGCAAGCTCCGGGTTTGAAGGAGAGCAGCAAGCGGAGGTCCGAAAGGACCCGGAACGAGCAAGAGAACAAGCCCCGACTCTAATAGAATAGAAAGCTGTAGCAGCAAGCGAACTCTTCGAGCCTATGCGCGCTAGCAAGAAAAGAATACGCGCGCATAGGCTTTCAGCATCTACGCTTGCTAGTTCTCAAGCCTATGCGCACGTCTGCGCTCTCCCTTTTCGCAAGAGCGTCTGCACTCATACTACCCTTTCTCGTTTGCTAGCGCGCTTTCATATAGAGTCCACTCGCCTACGCTTACTGTTACGGCTTTCTCGCCTACGCTTGCTCCGGGGAGACCGACCCGTAGCGAGCAACAAAGCAAGAGGAGGCTTGAATAGAAAGCCAGAGCAAGCAAGCTACAGCAAGAAAAGAAAGCTGGAGCGAGCCAGCGAGAAAACGGAGAGCGCACTAGCGAGAAAACGGAGAGCGCACTAGCGAGAAAAGCGCTCCAGCTTGAGAGCCTGCAATGCGGACTCTATACATATGTGCGCACTTAAGAAGTTCAAAAACCCTTCCTAAGCATGCAGCATTTATAAGAGCGTCTACGCCCAGCAAGCAGAGGTCCAAAAGGACCCGAAGCATGCCAAAGAGCAAGCTAGGGCTCTAATAGAAAGCCGGAGCAGCAAGCGAGAAAACGGAGTACGCACTAGCGCGCTCCGGCTTTCGAGCCACCGCTTGCTCTCTTGCTCACTCCGGGTCATTTCGAACCTCCGCTTGCTCTCTTGCTCGCTCCGGGTCGTCTCGGACCTCCGCTTGCTCTCTTGCTCGCTCCAGGTTGTTCCGAACCTCCACTTGCTCTCTTGCTCGCTCTAGGTCATTCCGGACCTCCGCTTGCTATTTTGCTCGCTCAGGGTTGTTCCGGACCTCCGCTTGTTCTCTTGCTCACTCTGGGTCATTCCGGACCTCCGCTTGCTCTCTTGCTCACTCTGGGTCATTTCAGACCTCCGCTTGCTCTCTTGCTCGCTTCGGGTCGTTCCTCCCTAGCAAGCGTAGGGTCCGAAGGAAGAAGTGCGCCAAAGAGCAAGCGGAGGTCCGAAAGGACCCGAAGCGCGCCAAAGAGCAAGCTCTGGTCCGAAAGAACCCGAAGCGCGCCAAAGAGCAAGCTACGGCTTGAAAGAGCGTGCTAGTGTGCGCTTCGTTTTCTCGCTGGCTCTCAAGCCTCCACGCGCTAGTGCACTCGTATAGAGTCCGTTTTGTTCGCGTCTACGCTTTCTCCGTTTTGTCGTTCGGTAGCAAGCAAATGAAGGTCGGAAGAGGAACGACCGATCCTACATGCATCAGAGAGTAAGCGAAGGTCCGAAACGACCTGGAACGCCTAGCGCGCATAGGATTGAAAGCCTATGCTTGCTGGCTCTCACGCCTACGCGCGCAAGAGAGTAAGCATAGGCAAGAAAGAGCAAGCAAGCTATAGCTCAAAAAGTACGCAAGCAAGAAAAAAAAGCTAGGGCTCGAAAGTGAGAAAACAGAAAGCGTCTCCGCAGGTCATTCCTCCACGTAGCTTGCCAGAGAGTAAGCGTACGGTCATTTCTCCTCGGAGCTTGCTCTCTAGCTCGCATAGTGTCGTTCCTCCACGTAGCTTACCAGATAGCAAGCGTACGGTCGTTCCTCCTTTCCGCTTGCTGCCTCTCACGCCTACCCGCTAGCGTTCTTGTAGTTTTCTTGCTCTCTAGCTAGCTTTCCAATCCGAAGTTTTTCGAGAAAAGGTCCCATCGAAATATCATGATTGGGTCGACCAGCCAAATCATGAGTGAATAGAAAATTGAAAACGTACATAGCAGCAGAAATACTCGGAATAATTCTACCACTGCTACTAGGAGTAGCCTTTTTAGTGCTAGTTGAACGTAAAGTAATGGCTATTGTGCAACGTCCAAGGGGGCTGATGTAGTGGGATTATTCAGATTGTTACAACCTCTAAATGGTTTGAAATTGATTATAAAAGAACCCATTTCACCAAGTAGTGCTAATTTCTCCCTTTTTAGAATGGCTCCACTGGCTATATTTATGTTAATTCTGGTCGCTCGGGCCGTTGTACCTTTTGATTATGGTATGGTATTGTCAGATCCGAACATAGGGCTACATTATTTGTTTTCCATATCTTCGCTAGGTGTTTATGAAATTATTACAACAGGTTGGTCTAGTAATTAGGGGCGGCTGTTCGGTCGCCTATGATACTAGGACCAATAGG
This sequence comes from Trapa incisa, assembly GCA_030064435.1. NCBI lineage: Eukaryota > Viridiplantae > Streptophyta > Magnoliopsida > Myrtales > Lythraceae > Trapa > Trapa incisa. The sequence goes on along the minus strand of CM057768.1, from coordinate 12,872,882 downwards.
TCAAAAATGGGTTTGTGCCGGAGGTGTTGAACGATCTACTCTACACAGGTGTGGGCAACCAGGATAGGGCTCATAAACCCTTTCTTCCATTTATCAATAGAGCCCTGGTCGATCACTTTTCCGGATCGGGATCGAGTTGTGGAAGTTATAAAAAAGAGATCTTTCTCTAAGCACCTCAGATCAAAGTAAGGATAGCTTGTCAAGCTGGCCTATATATATTAAATATCCATCTAGATAGATATATCTATCTTAATAATATATATAGTGGATTGGCTGTCTTTTAACCTGCTGTTCTTCTTTGTCAACGCAACTAAGGCGCCCGCTTAGGGAGCGCCTACAACACTTATGAAAAAGTTTGAGAATGGGTTCTTAAAAAAGGAAAAGGCCCTACGCCGTTTCGCAAGCCTTTGTCATTGTCAGTCAACTAAGTAGGGCCTGAGACCCCCTGCGAATCCGTAAATCTGAAGAGCATGCCGCAACAAAACGATGTTCCCCTATGCATTTCATTCTTTCCGGAAGGGAAAGAAAAGTACCCCCATCATGGTGAACCTCTCCTTGTGATCGGGATGAGGTAGATGCCTCCCAGCCGGGGGCGGATCGAATCGGAGTTTCCTTAGGCAGTCACCGACCTACAGTTATCCTTAAACTTCCGTGCTTGTGGAGAAGAAGCGAACAAAGGTACGCTCGCTTGTTGTCTTGTTCTCTGCCGTGAACTGGGATCGCTCGCCAGCTAGGTCAGATTGGAGCAAGATTTTTTGAGAACTGATTACCCATCTTCGGAGATAAGGGGCGGAACGACCTCTCGATCTACTTACTGCAGCCCAGGAAGAAAAACGTCGTCTAGGCGTTCCCTCTTGCTCCGATCTCCCCTACACCTTGCACGTTGTCTGGGCCAAGAGCCATAGTTGCTGTTTCCATTTGGTTGTTTTTTTTCTCGTTGTTGATACCGGCAAGACCCAACCAGATAATGTCTACTGGTTGGTAGCGAGAGGACAATTAGTATCTGCCTACCCAAAAGGGGGCGCTGATTAAAAAATAATCATTTTTCTTTTTTTTTCTTGCTCTCCCTTAACAGCGGGAAAGTAGTCTATCTATCTGCCTAGCTTTGGTAGATTTCCCCCAACGCAATCCACAGAAATTCCACGAATCCCTTGGCTGATAAGTTAGACGACTCAGCAGCAGTGCGGAATGAAGTTTCTCTTCGGGTGGATCTGATCTATAGTTAAGTGCAATACATACCAAAAGGTTCGAAGAAAGAAGGCGCATAAGAGTATATAACCAACCCACACTTCTGTATAACCTATCAAAATAAGTGAAGCGGCTGGATGCATAAGGGAAGTGCACTTTGTGAGACCTTAGTCGGGATGCATAGGGGAGTCAACCTACAAGCACAGAAGAGCGTGGTACCGCTGCCCCTCTCTAAGTAAAGGTTAAGTCTCTCTTTTAGCTAGAATGGTTGGAAATGGAAAGAAGCCGAAAAGGGTCAAAGGCGGTTGTTAGCATCGAAGAGAGCCGTCATTGTCGAGAAAGTGGGAGTTCGGACTTGGCGAACGAGCTCTTGTCGCGGGAGAGGAAAGCGGGGCAGGCAAAATAACCATTCCGCTGGTTGATAGTGGAGCAAAGGTTGGATAAAAGATGGATAGGCATGCCAACTCATCCAAAAGGATTAGAAAGAGGAAGGGCTCGTAAGGTCAATCCCACATCTCATAGAGAGGAGGAATACCAGGGATGAGTTGGGATAACTAACTCTACAGCTCACAAGAATGGGAAAAGTCATTCCACATTACTCCTGTTTTTCATAGCTTTATTGTTGAGAGCAAGCTAGGGCAGATCCGGAGCGAGCAAAGCAAGCGTAGTGGAGAACCGACCCTACGCTGAGCAAGAGAATAAAAAAGCTACGGCAAGAAAGTGAGAAAATGGAGAGAGAGCGAGCGAACAAGAAAACTACCCGCGCTAGTAAGGGCTCCGTTTTCTCGCTTGTTGCTACGGCTTTCTACGGAGGCTGCTCAATAGAAAGACGGAGCAGTAAGTGTAGGTCCAAAAGGATTCGAATCGCACCAAAAAATAAGCGGAGGGTCGGAAGGAGAGCAGCAAGTAATACGTACTTTATACGCGTATACTAACGCGCTCTTTCGAGTCTTCGCTTACTTTTTAAGCGTCTTCAGTTGCTTTTTAGCGTGTGTAGGATTAATCGTTTCGGACCGGACCTAAACTTAAAAGTATAGAAAGATCCTACACGAGCAATAGAGCAAACTCCAACTATAATAGAAAGCCGTAGCAGCAAACAATGCGAACTTTATACGTGTACACTAACATGCTCTCCATCAGGAAATATAGGAGAGAGAGATTGGAGATAGAGTGAGAGAAGGATAGGAGAGAGAGATGGGAGAGAGAGAAGGAGAGAGAGAGGAAATATAGGAGAGAGAGATGGGAGAGAGTGAGACGGGGAGAGAGAGAAGGAGAGAGAGGGGGAGACAGATGGGAGAGAGAGAGGGAGAGAGGAGGAAATATAGTGAAAGAGAGAAAGGGAGAGGTAAAGAGAGAAGGGGAGAGAGAGAGAGGAGAGAGAGATTTGAGAGAGAGTGAAAGAGGGAACGGGGAGAGATAGATAGAAAGACGTGGAGAGAGGGATAGATAGAGAGAGGAGGTGAGAGATAAGAAGAAGAGATAGATAGAGAGAGGAGGTGAGAGAGGGAGAGAGAGATGGGAGAGATGTAAAGAGAGAGATGAGAGATAGAGAGGGGAGAGAGAATAGGGAGATAGAGAGATATAAAGAGAGATGGGGAGAGAGAGGAGAGAGATGTAGAGAGAGAGTCAGGGAGATAGAGGGAGAGTGAGATGGGGAGAGAGAGGAGGAGAGAGAAAGTTGAGAGATATAGATGGGTAGAGAGAGATAGGGATGGAGAGAGAGTAAGAGAGAGATAGCGATGGAGGACGTCGATGATTGGAAACCAGCTAGGACAAATGCATAACGGCTATCAGGTGAGTGGAATCTTCCAGCATTAGTCCCGATTGGGATAGTGGTTAAGCTTTTAAATTTGAAAATAATTTTTTTGGAATTAGACTCCCCTAACTACGTGAACTTGCTTAAACAATTTGGGAGCTATTTACAGGATGAGCTAGGATTACTCTAGTGGGCCCAAGGCAAATGGGCGTGGTTTCAAGCCCGTTGAAAATTGTTGAGTAATGAGCCTAAAAAATATTCATAATGAATAAGTTGTGTACTATAGCTATCGAGCCAAGGTCGAGTTGTTGAGCATGCAGCTACCATGCCGAAGTTGGCTCATCAAACCCATTGGGCTGGTGGACTTGGGAGCAAAGCTAGGCCAACAAACCGTGGGGTCGGTAGCCCAAAGATAAATGTCTTAATTAAAATACTTATGCTTGTGCATGCTAACATACGCAACCATTGAGGTGCCTAGTATTGGGTAGTGGTGGTTCCAAGGGCTACTAGACAACCCAAGGAGTATAAGGGAAGCCTGTCATCCAAGGGGTCAAGAAACTCTAGGATCTTCATGCCCATTGACATTGAGGTCGGAAGGGGAGAGGTCTCGTCCCACATTTTGTAGACACGATGTATAATGCGTGTCTGAGGGTTGGCTGGTTGATGCTCACTCAGACACTTGGTAGGAGTCTTGGACTTGTACCAATGTGGTCGGTAAATGTGCTTTGGACCATGAGTGGAGTGGTTGAAGATTGCTCTACGACCGAGTAAACCATTTTATGATCAAAGTGCGAATGTTTGATAAAAAAATAACCCTAGAACAAAGAAAAATGAAGTCTTGACTAAAACTATGTTGTATAAATTTACTCTTAATGAGTCATGAACTCATTCCACTCCCTTAAACGTTTTTCAGAAAAGGTCATGCCAATTAGAGTCGAAGCCCGAGGGTGAGTCGAATCTCCGAGCTAAATCCTATTTTATGTTGCCATGAAAAATTTGTTATGGAAAAAGTATTTATCATTACGCATTTACCATTCTTGAACCATCTTGGTGGCAAGTTGATCAAAGGGCTCCGACCATATTGGGTTGGGGTGTGACACCTACACCCATACATCACTGCACCCTTACACACCTACACCCTTACCCCCTTACCCCCTACACCCTTGCCCCCAACACCCCCTACACCCATACACCCCAAAAACCCAACACCCATACACCCAAAAATCCAACACCCATACACCCAAACACCACTACAATCTTACACCCTACACCTATACACCCTTACACCCGTACACCCCAACACTCATAAACCCCTACACCCCTTCACCCCTACCCCCTGAGACCCCTACTCCCCTACACCCTTCCAACCCCTACTCCCCTACACCCTTCCAACCCCTACAACCGTACCCCCTACAAACCATACACACATACACCCCTACACCCATAAACCCCGACCTCCCTACCCTCGACCCATACCACTTACCCACGTACACCCTTACACACCTACCCCCTACCTCCAATCACCACTACACCCTTACACCCTAAACTCATACACCTTTACACCCCTACAACCCAACACCCCTTCACCCTTACTCCCCTACACCCTACCCATGACATACGTACACCCCTACACCGTTCCACACTAACACCCCTACACCGTTCCACACTAACACCCCTACCCCCTACACCCTATACACCTACTCCCTATGCCCCCTACACCCATACATCCCTATAACCCCTCACTCATACACACATACACATACACTCTTACACCCATACACCCATACACCTAAACACCCCTACACCCGAACACGAACACGAACACACCCCTACACCTCTACACTTACTACACCCCCTACACCTCAACACACCTACACTCCTACAGCCCAACACCCCTTCACCACTACACCCCTAACCCCCGACACCCATACCCCCTATCTTGAAACCCCTACACCTCCACACCCTTCCCACCTACTCCTCTACACCACATTCACCCCTACACCCTACCACGCCAAGCCCTTATACCCCAATCACCCCTACCCCCAACACCCCATACACCCATACACCCCTAAACACTTACCCTTACTTCCTACACCCTACCCCCTACCCACCTACACCCCTACATCCCTACATCCTACACCCCTACACCCTTACCCCTTACCACCTATACACATACACCATTACACCCCTACACCCCAACACCCACACACTCCAACACCCATACACCTCTTCAACCACACCCCTACACACCTAAACACCTACACCCATACACCCCTTCACTCCTATACCCACACACCCATTCACCTCTTCACCCTTACCCCTAAAACCCAAACACCTATACACCTATACACCTATACACCCCTTACAACCATATATCCCTATAACCATTGTCACGCCCCGACCCAGTTTGTTCGGATCCCCATGAGCAACCCACCACTCCCATTGGTCTATAAAGGATTTTCCCTCTTCTAAACCGCGAGGAGTAAGGCGTCCTCTTTCTTGTATTTCCTAGAATAAAATTATACAAAGCTAAATATATTGAAATAATTATATATGTCTTATGGTTCAATTACATGAGGGTCTTTAAGGTTGGTTCTCCACTGTTACATGAAAAAGGGGAAAAAGAGAGGATGTGAGTTCTAAAACTTAGTGAATGGGTGTTGGGAGTGAGCTTTCAGAACATCTTTGGTTTATAAGAGAACCATGTCAATGTTATTATTTTCCTTATAAAAGGATTTTTCTCAAATTCAAGTTTTCTTAAACCTTTTTCCATTTTTATATTAGGTGTATTTATCTCTCTTTGCCCATCCCCTTACCTCGAGAGGCATTTAGCAAACAAACACGCCCCATCATTAGGAAGGGTACACACATTAGTAGGTGCACCTCAACCACTGCACCCACTTGTGAATCCCGTCCACTTCTACAATGAGTCTGAGTGGACATCCCAGACGTCCGACCATCATACCTGAATGCCACTTCGTGTTCGTATGAGGATGGAGACTTCATCCTGACCCTACCTGAGTCTTATGTGAAAGAAGCTCCCAGAGCTTCAAGACTGACTAGCACGACGAACTGCCCTTATCTCCAATAAAGGGCCTCATAAGGAGTCATTTGATTACTAGCCTAGTAATTGTTATTATATACAAACTACATTAGATACAAGTATTCCTCCCAACCCTTGTTCATGGTGAGTATGCATGCTTGTAGCATATCCTCTAGAGTTTAGATTGTTGGCTCAAACTATCCATCCGTCTGAGGGTGAAATGTCGTACTTATGTGGAGTTTGGTTCCCAAGGCACTTTGTAGACTAGGCCAGAACCTTGAGGTAAACCTAAGGTTCCTACGCGACACTATGCTTACTGGTACGCCATTGAGTCTTACAATCTCCCCTATGTATAGAATAGCTAATTGCTCCACAAAATTGGTAACACTTATTGGTAAGAAGTGGGTGGACTTGGTCAGCCTATCCATAATGTCCCAAATTGCGTCTTGCCCCTTCCTAGTCACCGATATTCCTGTGATGAAGTCCATAGTGATGTGTTCCCAATTCCATTTGGGAATTGGTAGGGGTTGTGTCAATACTCAAGTTTTAGATGCTCAACATTGATATGTTGTCAGGACAAACATCGTGCTACATACTCCGTGATATCCCTCTTCATCCCTTTCCAACAATAACCCCATTTGAGGGTGTGGTACATCTTGTATAAACCTCACTCCTTTACGATGAGAAAACTGGGGAAAGAACCAATCAACCCAGGTGAGAATACCAAACCGGTTCACAAAACCCAATCAATAGAGAAAGGGTAAATCGAGAAATTTATGGATCCCAAGTAACCTAAATTGTCACAAAAGTCATGAAAAAGGACTTTAGGATGAAATAGAGGTGAAAATGAAACCGGTTAAGGTGAACTTGACCTGAAACGGATTGAACCGGTTTAAACCACAATTGAACTTATTTCTAAATTCATTTTTCTTGGTGGCTTAGAAAATTCAAATTTGAGAATTGAGGCCACCATTTGATAGAGAATGAATTTAGATAAATCTAGAAATTTTTAATTTTGAAAAACCCATTCGAATCAGGCATGAACTAACCGGTTTAAGCTTTAAATCCGGTTCGGACCGGTCCGGTCCGGTTGGGAACAGTGTCATCTTCTTCCTTCAGATGACAACATTGTTCACTTGTCGGAAAATTGAGCAGCGCCAGCGACGATGAAAAGTTCACGGCCAGGGAGTTTCAGGCAATGAATGTCCTCCATTAAGGCGCAAATCAGATGGCCAAGAAGTCTCCAAGCTTCCTAGATAAAGAGCCCTAATTTATTCATCCTCGTCACACGGTAAACTTTTGAAGCTTTCTCTATACGTTTAGTTTTTCGAAAAAGCTCCATTTGAGCTCATTCTGACATCAAATCGTGTGATTCAAAGTGTAATTGAATCATGTGAATGTGTAGGAACTCCAATCTAACTTAAGTTTCAACAATTAAACTCATTTGATCGATCAATTTGATCAAATAAAATTCGGCTGAGTTAGAAGGTTGAAATGGGGGGAATATTTTTGGAGAAATTGGGGATTTCGTAAAATTGAGGGACCAAAGTGCAATTTCCCAAAATTGGCCAATTTTCCATGAAAAAGTTATTAAAGGACCACTTGGTCGATTTTTGGAATTTGTTGAGGTCAAATTGCCATTTTTGTAAAGTAGGGGCAAAATGGTAATTTTTGAATAGCTAGGGACCAAATTAGAAATTTGGGAAACTTTAACCCTTTTATGCGTTTTTGAATAAATTAAGGTCCCAAGGTGAATTTTAGAAGTTTTAAGACTCAATTTGAGGGAAAATCGACATTTGAGACTTTAAGTTAAAGAAAAAGAACTTTAGGGACCTAATTGCAATAAATAAAAAAGTTTTAGTATTTCACCCATGCACGATGAATGAAGGCTATTAGGCTAAGGGATATTGAACAAGGATGTTCATATTGTGTAGGAACACGAAGTACCGAGAATAGCAATAAGGACATGCTCACGTCAAGACAAAGAACCGGTCGAGAGGAATTAACTACATTAATGGGTGAGTGGGATTTTATATCATACCCGGTTGGGAAGATAAGCACTTCGAAAATGAAAACTCACTACTAAGTGGAATTTTAACCATCACACCTGAATGGAGTGATATGGAAATTACGCTAAAAAACTACTTAATAGTTGTAAGTAGATCATACCTAATTGGTATGATGAACTTCCTGTAAGGAGGTAGAAAACCACTTATCTATTATAAGCGAAGATGTCCTCACACCCGGTTGGTGTGGTGGACATATGAAAAAAAAAATTTGTCGGAAGTGCTCTCCCCTAACTATGTGCCACTACTTAAACTTTTTGGGAGACCTTCTTATTGGGAGCTCGAATAGCTCAGATAGGTTTGAGTCCTCGATTTTGGAAACTTGGGGGCTAATATGCCCAATTTTGAAAATTTCGTACAGTGGGCCCAAGTCCAATTGGCACGAGTAAGAGCTCGTAAACAAACATGAGTTTAAGCCATGAAAACTTCAAATGAATCATATGTTTCGCCATGGTACCAAGACAAGATCGACATATTCAATGGACTGGCGACAGTGCGATATGACAGGTCGACGGACCAGTCGAGACAAATAGCTGCATATCAAGTTGAGGGTCAGGGCCATTGGACCAGTGGCACAAAAGATTAAATGGCTTGTGAGGAAAACTATTGTTTTGTGCATGCATTGAGGTACATGGCCTTCAAAATGCCCAAGAGGTGTAGTGATGCGTCCTAGGGGCTACTTGACGACATGGTGGAGATAAGGGTAGTTTGTCGTGCCAACAGATAGGGATGCTCGACATAGCTTCATGCGCATGAGACCGAAGTAGGGTCGGGATGAGGTCTTTGTCCTCATACCCGGTTGGGGATGATAAGTACCTTGGTATAAAAACCCACTGCTTAGTGATATTATTAATCATCACTACTTAGAGAAAGTGATGTGAAAGTTATGCGGAAAAACTACTTACGGGTTGTAAGTAGATCATACTCGGTGGGTATGATAAGACTTACTCGACATAATTTGAAAACTCGTTCATCGGTTATGAACGGAGATGTCCTTATAACGGTTGGTATAAATGGACAGTAAAAAAACTATTTTTGTCGGAAGTGTTCTCCCCGGACTGTATGCCAATGCTTAAACTATTTGGGAGACCTTCTTGATGAGAGCCCGAATAGCTCTTATAGGCCAATGGCCTCAGTTTTGGAACTTGAGGGCTAAAATGTCAATTTTTGAAAAACTCGAATAGTGGGCCATGGGCCAATGGACACAAGTAGGAGTTCGTAGAAGAACTTGATAAATATGTGCCATTAAAACTTAATAAGTGAATTGTTTGTTCATGGTACCAAGGCAAGTCTGACATACTTAGTCAACTACTAGCAATGTGACATGACAGGTCTCCGGACCAATCGAGACAAACAGCTACATGTTGACTTGAAGGTCGGGACCGTTGGGACAAATGGCACCACATATTATATGGAAAATGTAAGAAAACTTTTCTTGTGCATGCACGATGAGTACGGGATCATCAAGACGCCCATGAGGGGTAGTGATGTGTCCTAAGGGTCCTGGACGACCCGGTGAGTATAAGGACAGATCGTCGTTCTAGGTGTCTGTGCGAAATCTAGAGTAACAACAAGCGCATAAGACCAGGGTGGGGACAAGATGAGGTCTCTATCCTCATACGGACACGAAGAAGTGATTTCGGGATTGTGGGTCGGATGTTGCATACATCCACTCATTACCAGGGTAGAAGTGGTCATACTTCTATCCGGGTGGCAGGAAAAGTTGCTCCGAAGCCACCAGCGAGTTCAATAGTGATACTGACTTGCGAACGTGTGTAACCTTCATGATGTAGGATGTGTATTGGGTGATGACACATCGGTAACTAAGAAATAATAGAAAAACCCAAATTTTTAAATGAAGGGATTTTTGAAAAGAAAGAAGTCTGGCACCCCATTCACTAAGTAGTTATACTCACCCCCTCCCTTATACTCCTTTCAAGAAGTCCTAGGAAGTCGAACCTTAAAAGGCAAGCACAATTAAATGCCTGCAAGACAGGTATGATTAAATTAAATTACTATACAGTTTTGATTTATGATATTCTTGGAAAAAGGTGCAGGTTTAAAGAACGCCTTACTCTTTACGGTTTATAATATAAGAGGAAACCCTTTTGAAAATCAGGAGAGTGGCGGGTTGATCACGGGGATCCAACCAAACCGGGTCGGGGCATAACAAAGGGTTTCCTTGGGGCAAGCTAGGGATTACTCTTTGGGGAGGTGGTGGCATGTCCTTCCTCTTTTGAAATGTCGCTCTATTTCCCCATCTTTGACCATTATACTCTTTCCGTCCACCCTGACAGTTTTGACCCTTATCTTCCTTCCAGGTCGTCTGCTCCATCCGACCGCGTCAGGTTTGCACCAATCGCTCACACTCATGAGCCATACTAATTATTGCCGCTAGGTCTGTGGGGTGTCTGACCACTTCCATACAGTCTCATATGTCCATATTGAGACTGTTCACGAATCATTGGCATATATTTGCTGGCCCAGCCAGGTCATGAGCAAATGGTCTTAACTTGTTGAATTTTATTTCATACTCCGATATGGAGTTAAGTCCTTGCCAAAGTCGGAGAAAATCCTGCTTCTTCTTGTTAATCAAATGAGGAGCTAGGTACTCCTCCACGTACCTCTCATCAAATTGCTCTTAGGTGGGGGGATGTATGAAGGTTTCGGATATTGTCCTATCAGCTTTTGGCACTTCCCTCTAGGAAGAATTCTGTCAAGATCACCATGTCCTCTGGTGGTATGCTGACAATTTCCATCAACTGGACCTTCGTATTGAAAATAATGCTGATTGTTATGCGGACACGGAGTTTCATTTTAGGTTTGAGGTTTTGATATCGCATACATCCACTCATTCTTATGGTAGAAGGGGATAGACTTCTATTAAGGTGGCCAGTACAGTCGCTCTAACGCCACATGTGGGTGCAATGGATGGGCTGCCATGTGAATGTATAATCCCTTAATGATGAAGGGCATGTGTTGATTGTTAAACACACTGACTCTAGTTAATGAGAAATAATAGTTTTAAAAAATCAAGAAAATTGAGGAAGAAAGAGTTTTAAAGAATATAAAGAGTCTTGCATATTTCAATTCAAACTATTTTTCTAAAACTCATATTTTAAACACCCATTCACTAAGTTGGTGTGCAGCATTATTTTAAACTCCCTTACCTATTCCGAAAGTGACGATGCAACAAAGGATATTCAGTGTGAGTTGGTGTTCAGCATGGAGGTGCCGCTTCACTAGAGCTCTGCGCACCTTCCTTAAGTTCTTGATCCATGATTGGCTAACTGTGACCCTTCCTTAGAAGGTATGGGAGGTATGGTTGGGAGGGACAGAGAGATCAGAAACCAAAGGAAAGGGAATAGACTCACAAACTGGATTGGATAAAACATAACCTCTGGAAGCGGATACGTCGATCGTTGGAAGGGAAGGCTAGATAAGAAAAGTGAGCGACCAGTTCAGCTCGTAGTGACCCTGACACTGCGTTAGGGCGAACTGGGAAAGCCTTCCAAGTCTGTAGTCTTATAAACTAGTAAAGCCGCATTCCCTCTGCAGTTATCGTGAAATTTTTCTAGGCTCTTTTCTCTTCAGAATACCTCCTCGCTCTTCGTCCATTTCCTCGTCCATTTCCTGGAGAAAGAACTTTCTTTTTCAGGTGTTCGGTCTGGCTTGCTTAGGTCGAGTAAGCAACTGAAGAAATTTCGTATACAGGATTTCTGTATTAGATTAAGTATTATAAAGGACTGAAAATGATGTCATTACAGGTGAGGATGGAAATTCTATAGTAGGACTTGCTCTAGAAGTTGTATATTCTATCTTTCTAGTAGGTGGACTCATAATCGGACTATGAAACGAGTTCTAAAAAAATACCTTCCACATTCAAAGCAAAATAAAAGACTTGCTCTACTTACTGTAAATGAAATATTTGAAGTACTTGCTGAAAGCTTTCCAGGAGAGGCGGAAAGAGAAGGTTTAGAGGCTGGAAATGTTGAGTCAAGCAGGCCATCTATAGTAGGACTTTTTTACCTAGTTGCTGAATGTGAATTGAATATATCTACTTTCTCCATCCACTGGAAATGAAATACTAGCAGTTGCTGTTTATAGTAGCTGATGAGGAAGGTAGGACTCAAAGCCATCGAATCGAGCCTAAAGGGCAAGCTCCGTAGAAAGAATATTCCCGGTCGAATGGGATCCTCGTGTCATCAAACGTGAGTTTTGAGTTCTTAAGTTTTTGAGTTGGCAGTTTTGTTCCTTTCTATCTCTTGAATGGGAGCATCCGAAATAAAGAAGAAAAGCACTCATGACATAGAATAGAGGGATTATCCGTAAGAGTCTAATGGGGGTGCAGCTGCTGCTTGCTCCTCTTCTTGAGTTAGGACTTCCAAAGCCCTAACAGAGTCAAGTTAGTTAAGACTTGGAGTGAATGGCTTCTAAACCCTAATAGGAACTCTAACTAGTAAGCTACTAAAGAAAGACCCTAGATCAGCTAGACGGAAGAGAGTTGAACAGCTACAGCTAGACCGCGAATAGCTTTGACTATGGCTATAGTTTAGTTATCTCTATAGTTGTATAATATTATATTAGAAACATTGTTTAAACAGTTGTCCTCGCTTTAATCTAAAACCTAAACTCCTTTTCCAAACAAGATACTAAAGCAAAAAAAAGTCTAATCCTTTGAACCTCGCCCTTAAAAGGCTATGCCATCATAAATAAGGTGCTGCTAAATGGAAAGATCTTATCAACGTCCATGAATGAGAAATCATAGATCGAACCGCCGGCTTTGTATCGGCTAAGTTCACGAGTTGAAAATAAGCGGACTCACACCGCTGACATCCGCCACAGGGTAAATCAACGCCTCTCTGGCCCCCAGCTAATTCTACCAAAGAGCGACTCTTCTCAAAATTTCAAAGGGGCTGAGATGGAATCCCATTCTAAGTATTCTTTGGTTCCGGAGGATCCCGCTACAGGAGAACCAGGAACAGAGAGCACCGCTGACATCCTCCACAGGGTAAACCATCGCGTCTCTGGTCTCCGGCTGATTCTACCAAAGAGCGACTCTTCTCAAAATTTCAAAGGGGCTGAGTTGGAATCCCATTCTAACTGAGGATTCTTTGGTTTCGGAGGATCCCGCTACAGGAGAACCAGGAACAGAGAGCACAGCTGACATCCGCCACAGGGTAAACCATCGCGTCTCTGGTCCCCGGCTGATTCTACCAAAGGCCAACAATAGACAAGAATTCCACCCCTAACACAACTTGAATCGTACTGTGCTCTCCAAAGAGCGACTCTTCTCAAAATTTCAAAGGGGCTGAGTTGGAATCCCATTCTAACTAAGGATTCTTTGGTTCCGGAGGATCCCGCTACAGGAGAAGAACCAGGAACAGAGAGCTTTCCCCTTTTCCGCTCAAGATAGATGGTTTTAAGAATGAGTGATTGCCCTTATCCGACCCTTACTGCTCAATCTAAGAGCTGAGAGCTAATGCGTTCCACTTATTGAACAGAATTCAATAGTCGGTCCTAGACCCCTGGATGCCGAGGGCGTCCTAGGGTGATCTCCTAGTTCCTACGTGGTGGAGATGATGGCGTCGGTCCATGGATTTCCTTCCTTTTGCCGCATCTTACGCTCAAAGGGTTGAAGGGAGATAGTGCATCAAGCTGTTGGCAAGGGCCAGCTTGATCCTCTTCCCCAGGATCCCTGACGAGGGAACCCTAGGAGAGCCACCGGCTCCAACTACCGTCCATGTACGATCCATACTAGATCTGACCAACCGCCCATCCTACCTTCTCTACATTCTTAACAGCCAATCTTTGAATCTTTGACTCAGTAGAGTCTTTCGGTGGCATCTTTTGGTCCTCTTCCCCATTACTTAGAAAAAGTGAGCTACCAGTTCAAGTACATAATATACTATCATTACCGCCTGGACAATTAGACATCCAACCCGTAATTGCAACGACCCAATTGTAAGAGCAGAGCTCTACCAACTGAGCTATATCCCCCAAGCCAAGTGGAAGATGCATGAAGGAGTAAGATGTTTTTTGCTTTTTCTATTATTTTTCTTGACGCAGCTGGACCATTCTGGACTTGAGCCAGAGACCTCGTCCGTGAAATCAATTATCGCACCTATGGGGAGGCAGATAATCAAGAGATTCGTTTTCGGGAGCGATTCATCCTTTTCGAATACAACATACAACTCTTCGTTGTACTACGCTCTATGAGTGTGCTTTTTCCCTTCTTCCTTACCATGATAAACCTTTGTGAAATAACGTCGAAAAGAAAAAATAAGGCGTTAAGAGACCCTCCCAGCCTAACCCGTCACACTCCAAGATCCGTTTTCAAACCGGCTCCTATTCGAGTCAAGCTGCTTTCTTCAAACCTGCGGGAATGGTATGAAAAAAAAGGCTCTAATGGTACGATCTCTTTGTCACCTTAGAATAAGGGCGATTTCGTAGTTCTTGATTTGTGAAGATAGGTTATTAGGTGCTCCATTTTCTTTTCCCATTGAGATCGAACCTATCCTGTGCTCGAGAGATAGCTGTCCATACAGAAGGGAGGTAAGGATTCTTGAGAAGAGAGGAGCCGTGTGGTCCCTGGACCGCTCGAGTCCCACGAGTGAGTGGAAAGTTGGATTTGCATTGGATCTCACCTAAATCGCCCCATCTATCCTCTTGAGGAGGGGTTTGGTTTCAAACCCGGCTCGAGCAGGAGAAGTACGCCATGCGTGCCTTGGATGGTCCACATCTCAGGGTCAGGCGCTGATGAGCACATTGAACTATCCATGTGGCTGAGAGGCCTCACAGCCCAAGCACAACCACGCAATTATCAGGCGCGCGCTCTACCATTGAGCTAATAGCCCAGCGAGGGCCTCCCGTCGGGGCCGCTATGTCAAAAGCGAGAGAAAGACCATCCCCCTCTTTCCTTTTTTTGCCCCGCGGCGCCACGCAGTGGAAAACGCATGGAGATGTCAAAAAGGGGTCCTATCAACTTGTTTCGACCTAGGATAATAAGCTCATGAGCTTGGTCTTACCTTCATCGTCGAGAATCGAAAGAAGACTTCCATCTCCAAGTTTCACTCAGATGTAGTTCGCGGGTGTAAAGCAATGTCAAACCAAAATACCCAACAAGCATTAGCTCTCCCTGAAAAGGAGGTGATCCAGCCGCACCTTCCAGTACGGCTACCTTGTTACGACTTCACTCCAGTCACTAGCCCTGTCTTCGGCATCCCCCTCCTTGTGGTTAGTGTGACTGGCGGTGTGTACAAGGCCCGGGAATGAATTCACCGCCGCTTGGCTGACCAGCGATTACTAGCGATTCTGGTTTCATGCAGGCGAGTTGCAGCCTGCAATCCGAAATGAGGACGGGTTTTTGGAGTTAGCTCCCCCTTGCGGGCTCGCGACCCTTTGTCCCGGCCATTGTAGCACGTGTGTCGCCCAGGGCATTTGGGGCATGTTTGGAACCCTCACCTTCCTCTGGCTTATCATCGGCAGTCTGTTCAAGGTTCCAAACTCAACAGTGGCAACTAAACACGAGGGTTGTGCTCGTTGCGGGACTTAACCCAACACCTTACGGCACGAGCTGACGACAGCCATGCACCCCCTGTGTCCGCGTTCCCGAAGGCACTCCTCTCTTGAAAGAGGATTCTGGTTCTTCGCTTTACATCGAATAAAACCACATGCTCCACCGCTTGTACGACCCCCATCAATTCCTTTGAGTTTCATTCTTGCGAACATACTCCCAACCGGGATACTTAACACGTTAGCTATAGCACTGCACGGGTCGATACGCACAGTGCCCAGTATCCATCGTTTATGGTTAGAACTACTGGGGTATAGAATCTCATTTGCTCCCCTAGCTTTCCTCTCTCAGTGTCAGTGTCGGCCCAACAAAGTGCTTGAGCCCTTGGTGTTCTTTCCAATCTCTGTGCATTTCATCGCTCCACCGGAAATTCCCTCTGCCCCTACCATACTCCAGAAGATAATTCAAATTTGAATTTAAAGTGTGAGATTTATCATAAATCTTCTAGAAGATTAAATTAGGAAATAATATATTTTCTAGATATGTTCAAGAAATATATTAGCAATATTTTCAATATAATTGGCATGTCAACCCCAATATTTTATTTCCTTATTTAGATTCTCTTCCCTTTTTATCTCTCACTCTCTCTCCTCTCTCTACTCTTCATATCTCTCTCCCCCTCTCTCCCATACTCTCTCTCTACATCTCTCTCTATATCTCCCTCTTCTCTCTTTCCTCATCTCTCTCCCCTTTCTATCTCTCAGTCTCTCTCCTCTCTCTATCTCCTTTCTCTATCTCCTATCTATCTCTCCTCCTCTATCTCTCCCCATCTCTCTCTCCTATCTCTCCCCTTTCTCACTCTCACTCTCTCTCCATCTCTCCCTCCTATATCTCTCCTCGTCTCTCTCTCCCTCTCTCTATCTCCTTTCTCACTCTCACTCTCTCTCCAATCTCTCTCCATCTCTCTCCTATATCTCCCCCTCTCTCTCCTCATCTCTCTCTCCCTATCTCTCCCCTCCTCTCTATCTATCTCACCCTTTCTCTCTCTCACTCTCTTTCCTCCTCTCTCCCTCTCTCTCTCCTCATCTCTCTCCTCTCTCTATCTCTCCCATTTCTCTCTCTCTCCCCTCTCTATCTCTCTCCTTTCTCTTTCCCTCCCTTCTATATCTCTCCTCTCTCTATCTCTCCCTTTCTCTCTCTCACTCTCTTTCCTCCTCTCTCCCTCTCTCTCATCGTCTCTCTTTCCACCTCTCTCTCGTCTCTCTCTTCTCTCTCTGTCTTATTTCTCTCTCACTCTCTCTATCTCTCTCTCCCCATCTCGCTATATCTCCTCTTCTCTGTCCCCTTTTTGTCTCTCACTCTCTCTCCTCTCTCTACTCTCCCTATCTCTCTCCCCCCTCTCTCTACATCCCTCTCTCCCATCTATCTCTCACTCTCTCTCCAATCTCTCTATCCTCTCTCCATTTCCTATCCCTATGTCCTATCTCTTTCTTCCTCTCTCTTCTCTCTCTATCTCTCCTATTTCTCTCTCACTTTCTCTCTCCTCCTCTATCTCTCCACTTTCTCTCTCACTCTCTCTCCCCATCTCTCTACATATCTATCTCTCTCCTCCTCTCTCTCCCTTTATCTCTATCTATCTCTCTAATCTCTCTCTCCATCTTTCCCTCTTGTCACTCTCTTATATCTCTCTCTCTCCCTGTCTCTCCTCCCTCCCTCTATCTCCATCTCTCTCTCCTCCACTCTTGCCTCTCTCTTTATCTCTCTACTTTTCTCTCCACTTTCTCTCTCTCATTGTCTCTCTTCTCATCTCTACCTCTCTCTCCCGTCTCTCTCTCCTCAATCTCTTTCACTCTCTCCTTTCTCTATCTATCTCTCCACATTCTCTTTCACTCTCTCCTCTCTATCTATCTCACCACTTTCTCTTTCTCACTCTCTCCTCATCTCTCTATCTATCTCTCCCCTTTCTCTCTCCAATCTCTCTCCATATCTATCTCTCTCTCACTCTCTCTGCTCTCTCTCCCTCCCTCTATCCATCTCTATCTCTCTACTTTCTCTCTCTCATTCTCTCTCTCCCCGTCTCACTCTTTCTCTATCTCCCTGAATCTCTCTCCCTCTCTCCTCCTCCCTCTCCTTCTCTCTCTCTCCCCATCTTCTCTCTATATCTCTTTATATCCCCTATTCTCTCTCCCCTATCTGTCTCTCTCTACATCTCTCTCTCCTCTCTCTCTCCCTCTCTCTTTCTCTCCCCTTTCTCTCTCACTATCTCTCTCTCTACCTCTCTCTCCCCGTCTCTCTATCTATCACTCCCCTTTCTCTATCACTCTCTCTTCAATCTCTCTCTTCAATCTCTCTCTACATCTCTCTCTCCTCATGACTCTCTCCCTCTCTCTCTCCCTTCTCTATCTCTCACTCTCTCTTTCTCTCTCTACACGTCTCTCTCCATGTCTCTCTCCCCTCCTCTCTCTATCTTGCCCTTTCTCTCTCTCACTCTCTTTCCTCCTCTCTCCCTGTCTCTCTCCTCCTCTCTTCCTCCTCTCTCTATCTCTCCCATTTCTGTATATATCTCTCTCTCCCTCTCCTGGTCTCTATCTCTCTCTCCCCTCTCTATCTCTCCCTTTCTCTCTCTCCCTCTCTTTCCTCCTCTCTCCCTCTTTCTCCAAGTCTCTCTCTCCTCTCTCTCTATCTCTCCCCTTTCTCTCCCCCTCTCTCTCCTCGACCTAATCTCTCTCTCACTCTCTCCCTCTCTCCTCGCTCTCTTCATCTCTGTCTCATCTCTCTATCTCTCCCCTTTCTCTCTCTCACTCTCTCTCCCCGTCTCTCTCTTCCTCTATCTCCCCGTTTGTCTCTCTCTCTATCTCCTTCACTCTATCCCCCTCCCTCCCTCTCTATCTCTATCTCCTCTCTCTATCTCTCTCCTCGTCTCTCTCTCCAATCTCTCCCCGTCTCTCTCTCCTCTCTCTCTACGTTTCTTACTCTCTCGTGTCTCTATCTCTCCCCTTTCACTCCCCCATCTCTCTCCTCTCTCTATCACTCCTCCTTTCTCTCTCTCACTATCTCCCTGTCTTTCTCTCTCTCACTCTCTCTACAATCTCTCTCCCTCCCTCAATCTCTCACTCCCTCTCTGTATCTCTCACTCTCTCCTTATCTCTCTCCCTCCCTCTCCCCTCTCTATCTCTCCCTCCCTCTCCCCTCTCCCTCTATCTCTCCCTTTCTCTCTCTTACTATGTTTCCTCCTCTCTCCCTCACTCTCTCACTCCTCCTCTCTCTATCCTCTCCCCTTTCTCTCTCTTTCTCTCTCTCCTCTACTCTCTCCCCAACTCTCTATCTATCTCTCCCCTTTCTCTCCCTCCCTCCCTCAATCTCTCTTTCCCCTCTCTATCTCTCCCTTTCTCTCTCACACCCTCTTTACTCCTCTCTCCCCGTCTCTCTCCTCTCTCTATCTCTCCCATTTCCCTATCTATCTCTCTCTCCTAGTCTCTATCTCTCTCTCTCACTCTCTCCTCTCTCACCCTCACTCTCTCTCTCTCTCTCCTAGTCTCTATCTCTCTCTCTCACTCTCTCCGCTCTCTCACCCTCACTCTCTCTCTCCCCCCTCTCTATCTCTCCCCTCCTCTCTCCATCTCTCCCTTTCTCTCTCTCACTCTCTTTCCGCCTCTCTTCCTCTCTCTCCAAGTCTTTCTCTCTCCTCTCTCTATCTCTCCTCTCTTTATCTCTCTCCCCTCTCTCTCCTCTCTCTATCTCTCCCCTTTCTCTTTATCTCTCTCCCCTCTCTCTCCTTGACCTAATCTCTCTCTCACTCTCTCCCTCTCTCCTTTCTCTCTACATCTCTCTCTCATCTCTCTATCTCTCCCCTTTCTCTTTCTCAAACTCTCTCTCCCCGTCTCTCTCTTCCTCTATCTCCCCGTCTAACTCTCTCTCTATCTCCCTCACTCTCTCCCCCCTCTCTGTCTCTCTCTCCTCCTCTGTCTCCTCTCTCTCTTTATCACCATCCACCTCTCTCTATCTCTTGCATTCTCTCTCCTCCTCTCTCTACAACTCTCTCTTGTCTCTCTCGACTCTCTATATCAACACTTTCACTCTCCCATCTCTCTCTCCCTCACTCTCTCCTTTCTCTATCACTCCCCTTTCTCTCTCACTATCTCTCTCCTCTACACTCTCCTCATCTCTCTATCTATCCCTCCCTCTTTCTCTCTCTCATCTACTCTCTCCCCGTCTCTCTATCTATCCCTCCCTCTTTCTCTCTCTACTCTGTCTATCTCCCTCCTTTCTCTCTCTCACTCTCTCTCCCTCTCTCTCCAATCTCTCCCTCCTCTCTCTACATCTCTCTCTCCTCTCTCCACGTCTCTCTCCCTTTCTCCCTGTCTCTCTTTATCTCTCACTCTCTCTCCTCTCTCTACTCTCCCGGTCTCTCTCCCTTACTCCCTCTCTGATGCGAACCTCGCCAATATGCTGACGACACCCTACACTAAATATGGCAATGATCCCAAGACTTTCACGACGCAAGTGCGAAAAGATGGAATATACCTTATTTATGTGAGAAACAAGGTATGAGATATGTAGATGCCACACCCAAATCCTCTAAGAAGAACTCTTAGAAAACCTCGGGTGATAAGTCTTGATTGCTTGAACGCCACAAGTAAAAACCTGATAAGTTCAAAAGCTCTTTCAAGATAGAAAGAAGACAAAACCTCACAAGATATAAATTCTAAAGTGTGTGTCTCCAATGCTGTGGAGTATGCCTTTTATAGGCTCAGAAAACAACCGAATGACCCACATAATGAGAAAAAAATCTATTATGGTTATAAGCTAACCTTATCTAATCTAGCTACCTAATATTATCCTAATAGATTTATTATATTTATAAATCTCTCCTTATTAATTAAATCTGGACCTTTTGTTGGGCTCATCTTGGGCTCTTCATTTGGGCTTCTATTTGAATATGCAGCAATCTCTTTAATCAGCCTATATAAAGCTTCTTTGAATCTTTTAGCCCTTGACCTTGTGATTGGGCCCTCTTGTAGACTCAAATGATTATTCATCTCATTTGGTGACGAACTGTTCAGCTCCATTGCAGGTTCGGTTGATTGGACTTGTGAATTCGTAGTCTCTTTAGTCGGATTCACATCATTCTCCCCCTCTTGAAAATGATTTGTCCTCAAATCTTCTGTTTCTTCATCACCTACATCAAAGGGCATTAAATTAGTAACATTGAAGCTTTCATTAACGCTATACTCACCAGGCAACTCTAGCTTGTAAGCATTATTATTAATGCATTCCAACACACGAAATGGTCCATCTCCTCTAGGAAGAAGTTTTGATTGCCTTTGTTCCAGAAATCTTTCTTTCCTCATATGTAGCCAGACCCAATCGCCAGGTTAAAAAATGACACTTTTGCGGCCCTTGTTTGCTTGTTTTTCATAAACTTTAGTCATCCGTTCAATGTGCATCTTTGTCTTCTCGTGCAGTTCTTTCAAAAACTCTACTTTTCTCTTTCCATCAAAATTCACAAATTCACCTACAAGAAGTGGAGTTAGATCTAGAGGGGTTAATGGATTGAAACCATAAACAATCTCAAATGGTGAAAACTTAGTTGTAGAATGAACAGAACAATTATAAGCAAATTCAACATGTGGTAAGCAATCTTCCCATGATTTCAAATTCTTTTTTATTATAGAACGTAATAAAGTACCTAATGTCCTATTTACTACTTCTGTTTGACCATCAGTTTGTGGGTGACATGTTGTTGAAAATAGCAGTTTGGTTCCCAATTTACCCCATAGGGTTTTCCAAAAGTAACTCAAGAATTTAGAATCACGATCAGAAACAATAGTTCTAGGCATACCATGCAATCTGACAACTTCTCTAAAGAACAAATCAGCCACATTCGATACATCATCAGTTTTATGACATGGAATGAAATGTGTCATTTTTGAAAACCTATCAACTACCACAAACACAGAATCCCTCCCCCTCTTAGTTCTTGGTAATCCTAAAACAAAATCTATGGAAATATCAATCCAAGGTGCATTAGGAATCGGAAGAGGAGTATACAGGCCTTGAGGTTGTTGCCTAAACTTAGACTCTTTACATGTAATGCATCGAGAACAAAATTTCTCAACATCCCTTTTCATGTGGGGCAAAAAAAAAAATGCTCGTGCATCATCACCATAGTTTTAGCTACCCCAAAATGTCCCATAAGTCCTCCACCATGTGCTTCCCTAACAAGTAACTCACGCAAAGATGACTAAGGGATGCATAATTTATTTTCTCAAAAAAGAAATCTATTTTGTAAATAAAATTTTCCAAACCTACCAGTTCGACAACCTTTAAACACTTCACAAAAATTAGGATCATTTGCATACAAATCCTTGATATAATAAAAACCAAGTAATTTAGAATCAAGCATTGAAAGCATAGTGTACCTTCGCGATAGAGCATCTACAACTATATTTTCCTTACCTTGTTTGTATTTGATCACATATGGGAATGTTTTAATGAACTCCACCCACCTTGCATGGCGTTTGTTCAACTTGTGTTGTCCTTTGAGATGTTTAAGAGATTCATGATCTATGTGAATCACAAACTCTTTTGGCCATAGGTAGTGCTGCCATGTTTGAAGATTTTGAACTAGGGCATACATCTCCTTATCATAGGTAGGATAGTTAAGGGTTGCTCCACTCAACTTTTCACTGAAATATGTAATTGGTCTTCCTTCCTGCATTAATACACCTCCAATACCTACTCCTGATGCATCACACTCAATTTCAAATGTTTTCGAAAAATTAGGCAATGAGAGCAATGGGGCAGTAGTTAATTTTTCCTTTATCAATTGAAAGGCATTTTGTTGCTCATTACCCCATTTAAAAGGTACGTTTTTCTTTATAACAGCAGTAAGAGGTGCAACATAACTACTAAAAATTGGAACAAAACATCTATAAAAACTAGCTAATCCATGGAAACTTCTTACCTGACTTACCGAATTAGGTGTTGGCCAGTCGCGAATTGCCTTAATCTTTTCCTCGTCAACTCCAATCCCTTCTGAACTTATAATATATCCAAGAAACACAAGTTTATCTGAACAAAAGACACATTTATTCAAGTTGGCAAACAACTTATGTTGCCTTAATGCTTCTAACACAGCTCTTAAATGTGCTACATGTTCATCCATGGTCTTGCTGTAGATTAGAATATCATCAAAATATACCACTATAAATCTCCCAATAAAAGCACGTAATACATGATTCATTAATCTCATGAAGGTGCTTGGTGCATTAGTCAATCCAAAGGGCATAACTAACCATTCATATAATCCTTGTTTAGTTAGTTTTAAATGCAGTTTTCCATGCATCCCCTTCTTTCATTCGAATTTGATGATATCCACTCTTAAGAACTATTTTCGAAAATAAACAAGATCCATGCAACTCATCTAACATGTCATCCAAATGAGGAATAGGGTGGCGATACTTTACCGTGATGTTGTTGATGGCTCAACAATCCACGCACATTCGCCATGTTCCGTCCTTCTTAGGTACAAGTAGCACCGGCACAGCACATGGACTCATACTCTCTCGAACATACCCCTTTTCCATCAGCTCTAGGACTTGGCATTGAAGTTCCTTTGTTTCTTCATGGTTACTTCTATATGCTGGTCGGTTAGGAATCATCGCTCTAGGGATTAAATCAATTTGATGTTCAATTCCTCGAATTGGTGGCAAACCTGGTGGTATCTCATCAGGAAAGACATCGATAAATTCCTACAAAACAGTAATAATATTGCTCGACAAAGATCCGACAAGATCATTAGTACTCAAAAAGGCGTCCTTGTACATAAGTACAATAAGAGCCTGATGTGAAAGTAAAGTTCGCTTGATCTCACTTTTTCTTGCAATAAAATTGCTTTTACTCTTTTTTTTTCCACTTTTGGCTTTTCCCTCTTTTTTTTCAACTCTGATATTTCTCCTTTCTTTCTTTCTTCTATTTTCTATTCATTTGCCTTTTTCTTTTTCAGTTGATCCTCAAAAACTTGCCTTGGAGTCAATGGTACAAGAGATATTGGTTTCTCATTCATCACAAAAGAGTACCTATTAGTGAATCCATCATGCATAACTTGACGATCAAACTGCCAAGGTCGTCCCAAAAGTATATGGCACGTGTGCATTGGTACCACGTCACATAGTATTTCATCTTGATATTTTCCAATAGAAAATGCAACCAACACTTGTTTGGTTACCTTGAGTTCACCTTGGTCATTCAGCTATTGTAGTCGATAGGGCTTTGGATGCTTCAAGGTTGGTAATGCCAATTTCTCCACCAGCTCAGTGCTAGCTACATTAGTGCAGCTTCCCCCATCTATAATAACACAACAAACCTTATTTTTCACACAACAACGAGTATGAAATAAGTTCTTACGCTGATTGTTTTCTTCTTCTTGGGCTTGAACATTGAGAGTTCGCCGTGCAACCAACAATTCCCCTTCTTCTGCATATTCATCAGCATCTTCAAGTGGTGGCATCCCCGGATCGATATCTTCTTTTTCATCATCGGTCTCAATCTCACCATTAGCATTGATCACCATTGCCCGCTTATTTGGGCATTGACTTGCAATGTGACCCCTGCCTTGGCATCAAAAACACTTAATATCACGAGTTTTGGGAGTTGTGATATGGGTGTTACCTTGATCTTGGGCCACAGCCTGCTTGGTTGTCTCTTTTAGTGGAGCATGCTGAGGTTGAGTTGATTGACTCTCAAATTGCCTTGAGGATGGTTTCCATGAGTTCGAGGAACCATTGTTTAATCCCCTTTTGTGTAAACTCTTTCTCTTCAGTTGTTGTTCGACTTTGATAGCTTGATGTACCATATCTTGGAGCTCAACATGATACTGCATTTCCACCACGTCAGTTATCTCATGGTTTAGACCATGCAAAAATCTCACCATTGTTGCCTCTCTGTCTTCCTCCACATTTGCTCGAATCATCGCAATCTCCATCTCCTTGAAGTATTCATCGACGCTTCTTGATCCTTGGGTAAGCCTTTGGAGTTTATTGAAGAACTCCCAGTGATAGTGGCTGGGAACAAATCGTCGTCGCATGATCGCTTTCATTTCATCCCAAGACTCCACAGGGCGTTCATGATTTCGTTTCCTTTCCTTCACCAATTGATCCCACCATATTATAGCATAATCGGTAAATTCGATAGTAGCAAGTCGTACCTTTTTCATCTCCGAGTAATTATGACAGTAAAAAACCATCTCCATCCTCTTTTCCCATTCAAGATACGCTTCTGGATCAGTTTTTCCTTGAAAAGAGGGTATCTTCAACTTGATATTATCCAGGTTGTCATCAACTCGAGGTCGTTCTCTATGAGCATATCGATCAAACTGCTCGAGTTCTTGTGGATCAAAACGTCTTGGCTGAAAGCTTCAAGGTCGCTGTTCAGTAGGGGTATGTTGACGTGAACCCCTCACTCCTTCCAATTGATCAATTCGCTCATGAAGCGGTTCCAACTCGGACTTCAGCATTCGTCTCATTTCGCTTATTATGGCTTGCATTTGTAAATTTGGAATCGGTTGTTGGGAATCTTCTTCATTTGGCGTACCTCCTCATCGCTGTACCATGAGTTCCTACAAATGATAAAAAATAACAGAAGAACCTTGCAAATGCTCACTCACGTATTTCTCTCAATCACTCGTGTTTTCACACTCAATTGGCTTTTTCTTAAAGATTCAAACACTCTTGCTTTTTTCCTCTCGAAGGTCTTCTTTCAATCTAAATTGAACTTTAAAAACAAATCGTTTTTACGAAGCAGTTCAACTTGAGGAACAATCAAGACAAATCAATAAAGGTTTTCAAAAAGTAATTTCAAAGAATTTAAGTGAGAGGTATGAATAGACTCAGAAATAAGAGTAGAATTTAAATAGAGAAGAAAGAAATGAAGTAATAGACTTAGATAGACCAGAATAAGAATGAGATATAAGATAGAATTGTGTGCCACTTTTTTTTTTCTTTTGCCTTTTTTTCACAAATTTTTTTTGCTCTTTTTTTTAATCTACTGAAGAGAAGATAGATAGAAGAATATGATAATTTTTTTTATAGAGAATAGAAATAGGTAGAGAAGATAAAAAAAAGAACTAGATAAAAAAAATGGTATGGAACTTGTCGTGCAACCGTGTGCTCTGATACCAACTGATGCGAACCTCGCCAATATGCTGACGACACCCTACACCAAATATGGCAATGATTCCAAGACTTTCACGACGCAAGTGCGAAAAGATGGAATATACCTTGTTTATGTGAGAAACAAGGTATGGGATATGTAGACGCCACACCCAAATCCTCTAAGAAGAACTCTTAGAAAACCCCGGGTGATAAGTCTTGATTGCTTGAACGCCACATGTAAAAACCTAATAAGTTCAAAAGCTCTTTCAAGATAGAAAGAAGACAAAACCTCACAAGATATAAATTCCAAAGTGTGTGTCTCCAATGCTATGGAGTATGCCTTTTATAGGCTAAAAAAACAACTGAATGACCCACATAATGAGGAAAAAATCTATTATGGTTATAAGCTAACCTTATCTAATCTAGCTACCTAATATTATCCTAAGAGATTTATTATATTTATAAATCTCTCCTTATTAATTAAATCTGGACCTTTTGCTGGGCTCATCTTGGGCTCTTCATTTGGGCTTCTATTTGAATATGCATCAATCTCTTTAATCAGCTCATATAAAGCTTCTTTGAATCTTTTAGCCCTTGACCTTGTGATTGGGCCCTCTTGCAGACTCAAATGATTATTCATCTCATTTGGTGACGAACTGTTCAGCTCCATTGCAGGTTCGGTTGATTGGACTTGTGAATTCGTAGTCTGTTTAGTCTGATTCACATCACTCTCCCATCTCCCTCTACGTGTCTCACTCCTCTTTCTCTATCTCTCCCCTTTCTCTCTCTCCCCGACCCAATCTCTCTCTCTTACTCTCTTCACTCTCTCCCATCTCTCTCCTCCTCTCCCTACCTCTCTCTCCCATCTCTTTCTCTCTCTATCTCTCCCCTATCTATAATCACTCTCTTTCCTCCTCTCTCTCCCATTTCTCTCTCTCACTCTCTCCCTCTCTCTCCCCGTCTCTATCTCTTCCTCTCTCCTCACTCTCCTCTCTCACACCGTCTCTTTCTCTCTCCTCCTCTCTCTACCTCTCTCTCCCCGTCTCTCTCTCCTCCTCTCTCCCTATCTCTCGTCTCTCTCACCCATCTCTCCCTCCTCTCTCTACATCTCTCTACATCTCCCTCTCCCTCTCTCTCCCCGTCTCTATCTCTTCCTCTCTCCTCACTCTCCTCTCTCACACCGTCTCTTTCTCTCTCCTCCTCTCTCTACCTCTCTCTCCCCGTCTCTCTCTCCTCCTCTCTCCCTGTCTCTCGTCTCTCTCACCCATCTCTCCCTCCTCTCTCTACATCTCTCTGCATCTCCCTCTCCCTCTCTCTCCCCGTCTCTCTCTATCTCCCTCTTCTCTCTCTACCCTCTCTGTCTCTCACTCTCTCTACTCTCCCTGTCTCTCTCCCTTACTCCCTCTCCCATCTCTCTCTACGTCTCTCTCCTCTCTCTACTCTTCCTATCTCTTTCCCTTACCCCCTCTCCCATTCTCTCTCTCTATCTTTCCCCTCCTCACTCCCTATCTCCCCTTTCTCTCTATCACTCTCTTTCCTCCTCTCTCAACCTCTCTCTCATCCAGTTTCTCTCTCCTCCTCTCTCTACCTCTCCCGTTTCTCTCTCTCACTCTCTCCCCGTCTCTCTCCTTCTCTCTACCCATATCTATCTCTCCACTTTCTCTCTCTTATTCTCTCTCCTTCTCTCTCCCCGTCTCAATCTCTCTCCTATATCTCTCCCCCTCTCTCCTTCTCTCTCTCCATCTCTCTCTTCCTCACTATCTCCCGTCTCTCTCTCCCATCTCTCTCTACTCTAACTCTAAATCTCTCTCTCCCCTCTCTCCTTCTCTCTACCCATCTCTATCTCTCCACTTTCTCTCTCTCATTCTCCCTCCTCCTCTCTTTCCCCGTCTCACTCTCTCTATCTTCATCTATCTCTCCTATATCTCTCTCCCTCTCTCCCCTCTCTCCTTCTCGCTCTCCATCTCTCTCTCCCTCACTATCTCCCGTCTCTCTCTCCTCTACCTCTACATCTCTCTCTCCCCGACTCTCTTCCTCTCTCTCCCCATCTCTCTCTATATCTCCCTCTTCTCTCTCTCCTCTCTCTACTCTCCCTATCTCTCTCCCCCTCTTCCCCTTACTCTATCATGTCTCTCTCCACAACTCTCTCTATCTCTCCCCCTCTATCTCTCCCTCTCTCTCACTCTCTTTCACTCACTCTCTCTCACTCACTCTCTCTCTCACTCTCTCTCCTCCTAACTCTCCCTCTCTCTCTCCAATCTCTCTATCCTCTCTCTATCTCCTATCTGTATCTCCTATCTCCGGACAAGAACAGGCTAGTTTTGGAGCTTGTGTTAGTTGTCAGCTAGTTAATAGCTAGTTTTGGGGCTTTCGACATAAAAAAAGCCTATCCGGCTTGGCTTCGCTATCGCTCATGACTTATATTGTAGTCGGTCTGGAAGTTCGCTTCTAGCGACTAGCTTCTACCACTAGTGCTTTGACTTGGAAGCAAGCTCGAAAACTACAAGCTAGCTAGCTAGCGAGAAAGCAAGCTCCCGCTTGAGAGCCTACGCGCACATTGTCTTTTGTTGCTAGCACGCGTAGGGTCGTTCCTCCCCGACAAGCTAGGGTTCGAAAGCTGGAGCAGCAAGCGGGGGTCCGAAAGGACCCGAAGTTAGCACGTGTAGGGTCTACATCTCTCTCCTCTCTCTCCCCATCTTTCTTTATATCTCTCTATCTCCCTATTCTCTCTCACCTCTTCTCTCCCCCTCTCTATCTCTCATCTCTCTCTCTACATCTCTCCCCTTTCTCTCTCCCATCTCTCTCTCCTTTCCCTCTCTCTCCTCTCTCTATCTCACCTCCTCTCTCTATCTATCTCTTCTTCTTATCTCTCACCTCCTCTCTCTATCTATCTCTTCTTCTTATCTCTCACCTCCTCTCTCTATCTATCTCTCCCCTTTCTCTCTCTCACTCTCTCTCCCCTCTCTCTTATATATCTCTTTCTCTCTCTCCCTCTCTCTCCCCCTCAATCTCTATCTCTCTCTCTCCCCGTCTATCTCTCCCTCTATCTCTCTCTCCCTCTCTCTCTCCCCTCCTCTCTCTCCCCTCCTCTCTCTATCTCTCCCTTTCTCTCCCTCACTCTCTCTCTATCTCTATCTCTCTCACTCTCTCTCCCCTCTCTATCTCTCCCCACCTCTCTCTATCTCTCCCTTTCTCTCTCACTCCTCCTCTCTCATCTCTCTATCTCTCTCCCCCTCTCTCTCACCGACCCAATCTCTCTCTCTCTCATTCTCTCCCTCTCTCCTCTCTCACTCCTCTCTCTATCTCTCTCATTCTCTCTCTACCCCGTTCTCTACCTCTCTCTCCACATCTCTTGTCTCTCTATCTCTCCCCTTTCTCTCTCTGCCATCTCTCTCTTCTATCTCTTTCCCTCTGTCTCTCTCTCCTTTCTCTATTTCTCCCCTTTCTCTCTCTCACTAACTCTATCCTCCCCTCTCTCCACGTCTCTCTATCTATCTCTCCCCATTCCCTCTTTCATTCTCTCTCCTCTCTCTCTTATATCTCTCTCCCTCTCTCTCCCTCCCTCAATCTCTCTCTCCCTCTCTTCCTTCTCTCTCTCCCCTCTCTTTACCTCTCCCTTTCTCTCTTTCACTATGTTTCCTCCTCTCTCTATCTCTCCCCTTTCTATCTCTATCTCTCTCCCCCTCGCTCTCCCCGTCTCTATCTCTCTCTCTCACTCTCTTCGCTCTCTCTCCCTCACTCTCTCTTCCTCTCCCTCTCCCTCCCTGTCTCTCCCCTCCTCTCTCTCATCTCTCTATATCTCTCCCATTTCTCTCTCTCCTTACCACTCTCTTCGTATCTCTCTCCTCTCTCTCTCTTTATCACTCTCCTCCTCTCTCTATCTCTCTCATTCTCTCTCTTCTCCTCTCTCTACCTCTCTCTCTCCTCTCTCTATCTCTTCCTATTCTCTCTCTCACTATCTCTCCTCCTCTCTCTCCCTCCCTCCATCTCTGTCTCTCTCTCTTTATCTCTCTCCTTCTCTCTCTTCCTGTCTCTCCCCGTCTCTTTCTCTCTCTCCCATCTCTCTCCTCTCTCCCATCTCTTTCTCTCTCTCTCCACTCTCTCTATCTCTCTCCTTTCTCTCTCTCTCCTCTCACCCTCTCTCTCCCTTTTCTCTCTCTCCCCGTCTATCTCCCCCTCTCTCTCCTTCTCTCTCTCCTTGTCTCACTCTCTCCCATCTCTCTCTCTCCTATATTTCCTCTCTCTATCTCTCCTTCTCTCTCTCCCCGTCTCACTCTCTCCCATCTCTCTCTCTCATATCCTTCTCTCACTCTATCTCCAATCTCTCTCTCCTATATTTCCTCTCTCTATCTCTCCTTCTCTCTCTCCCTCTCTCTCTCCCCGTCTCTCTATCTATCTCTCCCCTTTCACTCTCTCACAATCTCTCCTATCTATCTCTCCATCTCTCTCTCCCCGTCTCTCTCTCATCCTCTCTCTCCTCTCTCTATCTCTCCCCTTTCTCCCTCTATCTCTCTCCCTGTCTGTCTCCCCCTCTCTCCCTCTCTCTCTCCTCATCTTAGTCTCTCCCATCTCTCTCTCCCTCTCTCTCCCCGTCTCTCTCTCATCCTCTCTCTCCTCTCTCTATCTCTCCTTCTCTATCTCTGCCCTTTCACTCTCTCACAATCTCTCCTATCTCTCTCTCCTATATCTCTCTCCCTCTCTCTCTCCCCGTCTCTCTCTCATCCTGTCTCTCCTCTCTCTATGATGCGAACCCCGCCAATATGCTGATGACACCCTACACCAAATATGGCAAGACCCTTAGACTTTCATGATGCAAGTACGAAAGGATGAAATATACCTTGTTTATGTAAGAAATAAGGTATCAGATATCTAGACGCCACATCCAAATTCTCTAAGAAGAACTCTTAGAAAACCCTGGTGATAAGTCTTGAATTGCTTGAACGCCACAGGTAAAAACTTGATAAGTTCAAAGAGCTCTTTTAAGAAAAGAAAGAAGACAAAACTCAAAAGATTGAAATTCCAAAGTGTCTGTTCTCCAATGCTGTGGAGTATGCTTTTTATAGGCACATATAACAACTGAATAGCATAAAAACAAGAAAAATATATCTTATGGTTACATGCCAACCATATCTAATATAAATATCTAAGATATTTTTATAACCAATTTAAAAATCTAAAATTAACTAATTAAATATCTAATATTATCATTTAATATCATAGAATATTTATTATATAAATAAATCTCTACCCATTAATTAAATATTAACCTTCTCGTGGGCTTTTATTAGGCTCTTCAATTGGGCTTCCACTTGAATTTTTTTCAGCAATCTCTTTAATCAGCCCATATAAATCTTGTTTGAATCTTTTAGCCCCTTAACCTTGTGATTGGGCCCTCTTGAAGTCTCAAATAATCATTTATCCCATTTGGTGACAAAGTGTTCAGCTCCATTGCATGTTCGTTTGATTGGACTTATGAATTTGTAGACTCTTGTCGTATTCACATCACTCTATCTCTCCCCTTTCTCCCTCTATCTCTCTCCCCCCCTCTCTCTCATCCTTGGGAGGTATCAGGAAGGAATTGGAATAGAATAATATCGATTCATACAGATAGAGAAGAAAGGGTTCTCTATTGATTCAAAGGTTGTACCTATGCTATGGGATAGGGATAGAGAAGGAGGAAAAACGGAAGATTTCACTCTTCTGATCGAAAAAGAAAATGAATTTCGCACCCTTCGTTCAATGAGAAAATGGGTCAGATTCTATAAGATGAAACCTATGGGACTTAAGTAATGATGAAAGGAAATAAAAAAAAGAAATAAAGATAAAAGAGAATATTATGCAATGCCTTTAAACCTCTTGACAGAAATCATTTTATAGAGAGCTATCTGTTCTGTCCAAAATTCTTGAAAGAACTTATTATCTTGTTATTTAGTTACTTTAATTACTAGTACTTTTTTCTTATCTTGCATTTGTAGGATTGCCTTGTTCGACAAAAAGTGCATTTTTATGCAATAATTGCATTGTAGCGAGTATAGTTTAGTGGTAAAAGTGTGATTCGTTTTATTAATCCCTTGTATAGTTAAGGGGTTCCTCAGTTTGATTCTTATTTCGAGCAGAAACTTTCTTTTTCAAAAGGATTTTCTCCTTTACCTCACAATGAAAGGTCGAGGAAAATATATATTGTCGTGATTTGTATACAATGGTCAAGTATAAATTGAAAAACTGAATTATTAAATTAATTGCGAAACATAATATTTGTTTGAATTAGATCAACACTTCTCTAATTTTATAAGTATGAATAAAAAATCCATGGACAAAGATAGAAAAGTGGATCTCTAATCGTAACTAAATCTTCCATTTTTGGTATATATAGAAAAGATTGAAATAAAATAGTTATTAAAGGACGTCTTTAGTTTACTAGGGACATCAGCATATTTTTTGAACTCGGTGGAAATAAAATACTTTTCCTAAGGATCATTTTAAATAATCATTTCAAATAGAAATAGAGAATGAAGTAACTAGGAATATTGTTAGAATACCCTATAGGAATTATCTAAAAAGCAAATTATTTTGAATACATTTATTTAAAGAGAAAAGCTGACAAAGATATTATGGGTCGAATTTTTTATATTTATTTCGTTCACATCTTAATATCTATATTTTCTATTTTGGAATTTAGCTATCTTCCATCCATAAAGGAGCCGAATGAAAGTCAAGTTTCATATTCGGTTTTGAATTAGAGAAGTTTAAAATGATGAATCGATGTCGACTATAACCCTTAACCTTCCAAGCTAACGATGCAGGTTCGATTCCCGCTACCCGCTATATTTAATACACTTACCATTAGACTTAATATATTAGATTAGAATAAGCTAATATACATTAGACTTAATATATTAGATTAGAATAAGCTATAGATTATTATGAGTATATTAGAATCCAATTTTTAGAAGTATTCTATTATAAATTAATAATCATCGAATCAAATAAACAATTCCCATCTATATAATATAGAAAGATGGATACTCCTCCATGTGAAATAAAAGAATAGAAACAACGTCCATAGTCTAATGGATAGGACATAGGTCTTCTAAATCTTTGGTATAGGTTCAAATCCTATTGGACACCCTCATTTTGAGCTTATCAATCAAATTAGATTCCATTTTCTTTTCTATTAATTAAATAAAATAATTGTTAAAATGTTCAGTGATTCATTTATTTACCTTATCAATCAAATTAGATTCTATTTTCTTTTCTATTAATTAAATAAAATAATTGTTGAAATGCTGAGTGATCCATTTATTTAGCCTATACATTTTCCTGAACTAAAAAGCGTTCCTTCTGTTCCTAAATAGCTTCTTTCAAAATGGCTTCTGATTTTTCAATAAATGTTTTAGTAGAAGATATGATTTCTTGAAAACGAGGTTTATTCGTTTTTATATAAGTACGTAACTCAACGAAAATGTAGAAAGCGTTCCTTCTGTTCCTAAATAGCTTCTTTCAAAAGGGCTTCTAATTTTTCAATAAATTTTTTAGTAGAAGATATGATTTCTTGAAAATGAGGTTTATTTGTTTTTATATAAGTACGTAACTCAACGAGAAATTTCCTTACCTGTGGAATTTCTAATGAATCAAGATAACCATTCGTTCCAGTATAGATAGTCATTATCTGCTCTTCCACTATCAGAGGGGCTGATTGGGATTGTTTAAGCAACTCACGTAATCGTTGACCTCTTGACAATTGATTTTAGGTAGCTTTATTGAGATCCGAAGCAAATTGTGCAAAGGCTTCTAATTCTGTGAATTGCACCAATTCCAATTTTCATTTTCGGACTACTTGTTTCATGGCTTTAATTTGAGGTGCGGATCCTACTCTAGAGACAGGAATACTCACATTAATAGCAGGTCTGATCCCAACATTGAATAGATCGGTTGATAAGAATATTTGTCCGTCTGTAATGGAAATTACATTAGTAGGAATATAAGCTGAAACATCTCCTGACTGGGTCTCAACTATTGGTAAGGCAGTCATACTTCCTTCACCTAAAGCAGAACTGAATTTAGTGGCCCTTTCCAAAAGGCGTGAATGCAAATAAAAAATATCTCTCGAATAAGCTTCGCACCCGAGCGATCTTCATAATAGAAGAGACATTTGGCGATAAGCCAGTGCTTATTTGGAGGGATCATTATAAATGATTAAATTGTTGCTCATGATACATAAAAAATTCAGCCAAAGCTGCTCTCTTACCACAATAGTGTATTCCATAGCCCCCCTTTTCTGGAGAGTATTCACTACCTGAGCCACAGAAGATACTTTTTGACCAATAGCTACATAAACACATATTACATTTTGCCCTTGTTGGTTAAGAATCATATCCGTGGCTACTGCCTTTTTAAGTCTGTCTGTCCCCGTCCTATAGGAATCATTGAATCAATAGCAATAAGTCATGTTTGAAGAGGCTCATATACCGAATGTCTCGAAATAATACATGGGGCGGGGGATTCCATTAACCAAGGTTCAAAAGCAGAAATTTCACCTCAACCATCAATAGGTTTGGCTAGGGTATTTATAACATGACCCAAATAAGCCTCACTCACCGGGATCTAAGCAATTCTTCCAATTGCTTTTATAAAACTTCCCTCTTGGATCAACAAACTATCACCCATTAATACAACACCAACATTATTTGATTCCAAATTCAAAGCAATACCTATTGTACCCTCTTCAAATTCTACTAATTCACCCGCCATTACTTCATTAAGACCATAAATACGAGCAATGCTATCACCTACACGATTAACCTCTGGATTTGAAATCACTGCTTATATACCAAGTATTGGCCATAATTCACAAGAACATTCTGTAGTCTTAGTAAGAGGGGGAAGGGTTAAGGATTTACTCGGTGTGAGATATCACATTGTTTGAGGAACCCTAGATGCTGTCGGAGTAAATGATCGTCAACAATGGCGTTCTAGTGCGTTGTAGATTTTTATCCAAGACTTGTATCATTTGATGATACCATGTGAATCGCTAGAAATATTTGAAGTGTATGGCTAACCCAATAATGAAAGTTTTGTAAGGGGACTAGCCTACGGTCGGTCTCCCCGGAGCATGCATAGGCAAGAAAGCCGGAGCAGCAAGCATAGGGTCCGAAGGATGAAGCGTGCCAAAGAGCAAGCTAGGGGGTCCGAAAGGACACGTAGCGTGCATCTACGCTCTACCTTTTCTCATTCACTAGCGCGCTCATACTACGTTTTCTCGCTTGCTCTCTAGCGCACTACGGGTCCTTTCGGACCCCCTAGCTTGCTCTCTTGCTCGCGTAGGATCGGTCTATCTCTCTCCCCCTCTAGGGTCCTTTCGGATCACCATGCTCTCTTGCTCGTGTAGGTTCTTCTATTGAAAATAATGCTGAACACCAACTTAGTGAATAGGTGTTTAAAATATGAGTTTCAGAAAAATAGTTTGAAATGGAGTATGCAAGACTCTTTATATTCTTTAAAACCCTTTCTTCCTCAATTTTCTCGATTTTTTAAAACTATTATTCCTCATTAACCACAGTCGGTGTGTTTAACAATCAACACACGCCATTCATCATTAAGGGATCACACATTCGCAGGGCAGCCCGTCCATTGCACCCACACGTGGCGTCAGAGCGACTGTACTGGCCACCTTGATAGAAGCCTATCCCCTTCTACCCTAGGAATGAGTGGATGTATATGATATTGGAACCTCAAACCTGAAAAGAAACTCCTTGTCCGTATGAGGACATAGACCTCATCCCGAACCCACCACGATCTCATGCGCATGAAGCTACGTCGAGCTTCCCTTGCTGCTGGCACAATAAACTGCCCTTTTCTCCACCATGTAGTCCAGTAGCCCTTAGGATACATCGCTACCCCTCTTGGGCGTCTTAATGGTCTTGAACCTCAAGTGTATGCACAAACAAAGTTTTCCATATAAGCCATTAATATTTGGTGCCACTAGTCCAACGACCTTGACCCTCAACTCGACTTGCAGCTGTATGTCTTGATTGGTCCATCGACCTGTCTTGTCGCACTACTGCCAATCCATCGAGTATGTCGATCCTATCTTGGTACCATGGCCAAATCACATCATTCATTAAAATTTTCATGGCTTATCATCACATTTTTTTTGAGCTCGTACTCGTGCCAACTCGCCTTGGGCCCACAGTACGAGATTTTCAAAATTGGGCAATTTAGCCCCCAAGTTCCAAAATCATGGCCTCTGGCCTATCTTAGCTATTCGAGCTCTCGTCAAGGTCTCCCAAAATTTTTAAGCATTAGCACTCAGTTAGGTGATAACACTTCTGACAAAATATCCTTTTCACTCGTCAATCACACCAATTAGGTTTAATGACATCTCTGCTTACAACCGGTAAATGGGTTTTCCACTTTCTTTTAGGAAGTTCATCATACCAATTAGATATGCTCTACTTATAATAGGTAAGTAGTTTTTCCACGTTGTTTTTACATCACTCCATCCAGGTATGATGTTAAAATTTCACATGATAGTGGTTTTTCATTCTGAGGTATTTATCATCCCAACCAAGTATGATGTTAAAATTCCCACTCACCCGATAGTGCAGTGAATTCCTTTTATGTGGCTCATTGCCTCCACGTGAGCTTGTCTATGCTAGCTAGCATTCTAGATATTTCATGTTCCTACACGATATGAACATCCTTGTTTATAATCTTTTGGCCTAACAGCCTTCATTCTTCACAAATGAGTAAAATGCCCAAACTTTTAATTATTTGCATCTATGTCCCTAAATTTCTTTTTCTTTAACTTTTGGTCCCAAATACAATTTTTTGCCTAAATTGAGTCTCGGAAATTCTAAAATTTACTTTGGGACCTCAATTTATTCATAATCAGAAAAAGTGGTTCAAGTTTCCCAAATTTCCAATTTGGTCCCCAACTTTTAAAAAATTACCATTTTGCCCCTACTTCACCAAAATGGCAAATTTGATCCCAATAATTCCAAAAATTGACTAATTGGACCTCCAACATTATTTTCATGCCCAATTGGCCCTCAATTTTGGAAAATTGCACTTTAGTCTCTCAAAATTTTGAAATCCCCAATTTCCCCCTTTCAACTTGGCTGAATTTGATTTCATCAAATTGACCAATCAATCAAGGTTAATTGTTGAAATTGAAGGTAAAATTGAGTTCCTACACTTCCAAACAATTCAATGAAACTTTGAATTGTGTCATTTGGATCCGATTTGAGCTCAAACAGAACTTCGTCGGAAAACTAGACTTAGAGAGAGAAAGCTTCGAAAGATTACCATCGGGGGTGCGACTTCCCGAGATTTTGATCTTGGTAGATAGCTCTCGTCCTAAGGTTTCTCCTAGGATCAAGAATTGCATCAATTCATGCCAAATTAAATATGAATTTGGTCGACCAATTTTCATCGGTTCTCTCTCTAACACTAATCAGAAATTACAAGGGAGAGCCAAATTGGCATACCTTTCAGCTCTAATCCTGTCATATAAGGTCTGTGGAAGTGTTGGGAGAGCTTGGTTTGCCTGAGAAGGGCATGAATTGCTCACTTTTAGCTCAGCTGAAACAGAGCAACTTCGGTCCGTCGGAGCTGCTTCATTATTCGATCACGCCAGCATTTCTCTGGTATTTCTCCGCGATCCTCGGGGCAAATGGAGACTACCATTGGATAGTTGACTTCTCCTCGAATCTAATAAAACCAACCTCACCTTATTTGGCTTAGAAAAATGCCCAAGTAAGAGCTCTTTTTGAGCTTCACTAGAAAATGGAGCAATAGGGAGAGAGAGGGAGGAGTTTTTAGGTGAGAGGAGGATGAATGAGGAGGAACTCTTTATATAGGAAGCTCGGGGACTTCTTGGTTGTTTGATTGATGCATTTATGACATTCATTCATTGCCTAAAACTTCCTGGCTGGAGACTTTTCATCTTCACTGGTACGGCTCAATTTTCTGACGAGTGAATAGTGTTGTCATCTGAAGAAACAAGATGACACTGTTCTGAATCAGACCGGACCAGGTTCAATACTTAAACCAGCTGGTTCAGGCCCAATTATACTGAGTTTTTCAAAATTAAATATTTTTAAATTATCTAAATTCATTATCTAACCAATGGTGGCTTTAATTCTCTAAGCCTCCTAGAAAAATGAATTTATAAAATGGTTCAATAGTGGTTCAAACCGGTTCAAGTCCGGTTCACCTAAAATGGTTTGGTTTTCACCTCCAATTCATCTTAAAGTCCTTTCTCATGACTTTTGTGACTCTTTAATTCACTCGGGATCCGTAAATTTCCCAATTTACCCTTTCTCTATCAGTTTCGATTTATAAACTGACTTAGTTTTCTCCTTGGAAATGACCGATTCTTTTCCCGATTTTCTTATTATCAAAGGATGGGTTTTACATGAACTTTCATAATGATTTGAAAGTTGTGTTTTTTCAAAAACTTACCCTAACACCCGCTCATTGAGTTGTAGAAACTCACCACCTCCCTTTAAAACCTTTTTCAGGAAAGGAGACAACCCTTAAAGAATCACACTGCCAAGCCTTTAATTCTAGTATTTTAAAATTTTAAGCTATTAGTTTTGTTTAATGCTATTCCATGGGACAATGATAAAAGATATGCCTAACTTCTCATGGTCTTGGAAGTGGAGACTTTTCTTGGACCAACAGGAGTGGTGGGTTGCTCACGGGGTTCTGACCAAACCAGGTCAGGGCGTGATAGTAGGGGTGTAGGGGTTAGGGTAAGGTGGTAGAGGGTAGAGTGGTAGGCGAGTAGGGCAGTAGGAGGTTTAGGGAGCTAGGGGG
>CM057768.1:12806837-12829337 GCA_030064435.1 Trapa incisa | reverse complement strand
CTATTCCATCATGTCGGCGCTTCTCCAACGATTCTCCGATTGACTGGAGTTTGCTATCAGATAGCGTCTTCTCCTCGGTTCTAAAGAGCCCGACTTTTGTTCAAGTCGAAGCTCTGGTTCGAGCTTTACTAGGAAATGGAGCAGTAGAGAGAGAGAGAGAGAGAAGTGTTTAGGTGTGAGGAGAATGAAATGGGGATGACCTCTTTATATAGTCGTAAAACCTGTGTATTAAATAGGCGAGATTTATTACTAGTATTAATATTGCCATAAATTATTGGTATTAATTCCAATAATTTAATTTCGGTATTAATTTCAATAATTTAATTTTGGTAATAAATTATTTGTATTAATTTCAATAATTTAATTTAGGTATTAAATTATTGGTATTAATTTTAATAATTAAATATATATTAATTGATGGCTATTTATGATAAGTTGCATAAAATTTTTTTTACAGAAATTTCAGGTTACAAAAAATCAAACTTCCCAGGAGGTCACCCATCCTCCCACTACTCTCAAGTAAACACACTTAACTTTGAAGTTCTTATAGAATCTAGTTCACCTGAACCAATTTGGTTTTTATTTTTTAGTTTGTCTTAAATTTCTTTTACAATGTTGAATAAATTCTTTGGATCAACCGAAAATTCTAAATTTTCATATTGCTTATTCCCAAATGAAAACCGATTTGTTTTTTCTTATTCGGTTTGACCGGTTCTTTTCCCGGTTTTCCTTAACTCAAATGTGCGGGGTTTACACGGTTGTTATGCCAATAGCAGCGTCGCAGCTAAGTTGGTAGGGAAGAATTGCTGGGCCACGGGAAATTCTTCTCTATACAAGTTCTTTGACGAGATTTTAGAACAGAACTTCGATAGGCGAGAGGTGTAAGCACCGCAAGGTATAAAGGGATCGCGTACTAAACGAAACGTTTTTTAATTCTTTTTTATACCACCGACAAAAGAAAAAATAAAAAATGTCTCGACGAATATGAAAAACTAAAGACCTATTTCCTGCCAAAAAAATAGGGAAACACATGTGATAAGACCCATGAGAACAGACATTAAACCAATAGTAAGATAGAGGAATGGTTAATGGTGTGTTAGATAAATTAGGAGTGACTAAAATTGAGAAGAAAGAACTCATCTCTCATCGCGGCTCTCCTTAATTTGCTAAGAGATTTATTATATTAATAAATCTTTCCTAATTAATTAAAACTGGACCTTCTCTTGGGCTTATCTTGGGCTCTTCTATCGGGCTTCCATTTGAATATTTATCAATCTCTTTAATTAGCCCATATAAAGCTTCTTTGAATCTTTTAGCCCTTAACCTTGTGATTGGGCCCTCTTGTAGTCTAAAATGATTATTCATCTAATTTGGTGACAAACTGTTCAGCTCCATTGCAAGTTCGGTTGATTGGACTTGTGAATTCGTAGTCTCTTTAGTTGGATTCACATAATTTCTTAATGTATTTTAGGATTTATTAGTGTTACATAGCGTTTCTTAGTGTTTATTAGCGTTTTATAGGGTTTCTTAGGGTTTTATTGGGTTTTTTTAGTTTCTTAGGATTTTGTAGTGTTTCTTAGCATTTCTTAGAGTTTTATAGGGTTTCATAGAACTTTTTAGCGTTTATTAGTGTTTCTTAGGTTTTGTTAGGATTTATTAGGGTTTATTAGTGTTTCTTAGAGATTCTTAGCATTTTTTTACCATTTCTTGGATTTTTTTTTGAGTTTCTTAGCATTTCCTTGCGTTTCTTATCGTTTTTAAGGTTTCCTTAGGATTCTTAGCATTTTTTTAGCATTTCTTGGGTTTATTTATGTTTTTTCAGGTTTCTTATCTTTACTTAGCATTTGTTATAGTTTTTTTAGTATTTCTTAGGGTTTTAGAGGGTTTCTTAGCATTTCTTAATGTTTTAAAGGGTTTTTTTTTAGAGTTTCTTAGCGTTTTTAGGGTTTCTTAAGGGTTATTAGCTTTTATTAGGATTTCTTAGCATTTCTTAGTGTTTTTCAGTGTTTCTTATAATTTACTAGGGTTTTCTAGCGTTTCTTAGGGTTTATTAGCGTTTCTTAGGTTTTAATAACATTTATTAGCATTTTTTTAGCATTTCTTGGGTTTATTAATGTATTTTAGGGTTTCTTAGTATTAGTTAGCGTTTCTTTTAGTTTCTTAGCATTTTATTTGGGTTTTATAAGGTTTCTTAGCATTTTATATGGGTTTTATAGGGTTTCTTAGA
Organism: Trapa incisa; assembly: GCA_030064435.1. Taxonomy (NCBI): domain Eukaryota; kingdom Viridiplantae; phylum Streptophyta; class Magnoliopsida; order Myrtales; family Lythraceae; genus Trapa; species Trapa incisa. The sequence continues at coordinate 12,827,110 of CM057768.1, read as the reverse complement.
TTTTATTTGCGTTTTTAGTGTTTCTTAGCATTTCTTGGTGTTACTTAATGTTTACTAGGGTTTCCTAGTGTTTCTAATCATTTCTTAAGGTTTCTTAGGATTTATTAGGGTTTATTAGCATTTTATAGTATTTTTTTTAGCGTTTCTTAGAGTTTCTTAACGTTTTTAAGGGTTTCCTAGCATTTCTTAGTTTTCTTAGCAATCCCTTGCGTTTCTTACCATTTCTAAGGGTTTCCTAGGTTTATTAACATTTCTTAGGGTTTCATAGGGATTCTTAGAGTTTATTAGGGTTTACTACCGTTTATTAGGGTTTCATGGGTTTTTTTAGCAGTTTTAGCGATTCTTAGCATTGTTTTAGCATTTCTAGGGTTTCTTAATGTTTTTTTAGGATTTCTTAGCATTACTTAGCGTTTCATATAGTTTTTTTAGCATTTCTTAGTATTTTTTTAGGGTTTTATAGGGTTTCTTAGTATTTCTTAGGGTTTTATTAGGTTTTTTTTAGGTTTTTTTTAGAGTTTCTTAGGGTTTTGTAGGGTTTCTTAGCATTTATTAGAGTTTTATAGGGTTTCTTAGGATTTTTTAGCGTTTATTAGTATTTCTAAGTTTTCTTAGGATTTACAAGGGTTTATTAGCATTTCTTAGAGATTCTTAGCATTTTTTTTAGTGTTTATTAGGTTTCTTGATTTTTTTTAGAGTTTTTTAGCATTTCTTTGGGTTTCTTAGGGTTTTATAGGGTTTCTTAGTGTTTTTTGGGTTTTTTTTAGAGATTCTTAGTGTTTCTTAGGGTTTATTAGCGTTTTTTAATACCAATAATTTATGGCAATATTAATACTAGTAATAAATCTCTCCCATTTAATATACGATTTTACAACTATATAAAGATTTCATCTCCATTCATTTTCCTCACACCCGAACACCTCTCTCTCTCTCTCTCTCTCTCTCTCTCTCTCTCTACTGCTCTATTTCCCGGTGAAGCTTAAACCAGAGCTTCGACTTAAAATTTTTCTTAACCTCGAAAGGAGAGGTCATGCTCTTTAGAACCGGGGAGAAGTCAGCTATCTGATAGAAAACTACAGTCAATTCGAGAATCATTAGAGAAGCGTCGACATGATAGAATAGTTGAAGCAGCTCCGGCGGCCCGAAGCTGCCCTGTTTTGGCTGAGTTGAAATTGGCCATTTCGAGCCCTACTTAGGCCAAACCAAGCCTTCCCAAAACTTCCTCCGCCCTCCCACGGCCGAATTAGGACTGAAAGGTATGCCAATTCGACTCCACTCTACAATTTCCCACCGGTGTTAGAGAGAGAATCGGTAGAATTTCAATAATAAAATTCTAACTCAATTCGACATCAATTGATGTGATTCTTGATTCAAGGATGAATCTCAAGATTAGAGCTATCTACCTAGATTGAAAGCTTGGACCGTCGTGCCCTCACTAGTGAGAAATCAAAGCTTTCTCTCTCTATAGTCTATTTTCCGGCGAAGCTTCGTTTGAGCTCGTTCCGGCGTTAAAATCTACGATTAAAAGTTTCTTAGAATCGTATGAACATGCAGGAACTCAATTTCAACTCCAATTTCAATAATTAGAAGTGTTTGATTGGTCAATTTGATGAAATCAAATTCGGTAGTGTTGAAGAGTTGAAATTGAGGGAAAATTGGGGATTTTTTAAATTCAAAGGGCCAAAATGCAATTTTATGAAATTGAGGGTCAATTGGGCATGAAAATAATGTTGGAGGACCAATTGAGAAATTTTGGAATTTTTGGGGCAAAACTTACCATTTTTGTAAAGGAAGGGCAAAATGGTAATTTTGGAAAAATTGGGGGACCAAATTGGAAATTTTGGAAATTAAACCCCTTTTTGGTGAAATTGAATAAATTGAGGTCCCAAGATAAATTTTAAAAGTTATGGGACTCAATTTGAGGAAAAACCGACATTTGGGACTTAAAGTTAAAGAGAAATATCTTTAGGGACCTAATTGCAAATAACTAAAATTTTGGGTTTTCTCATTCATTAGAAATGAATGAAGGCTGTTATGCCGAGTAATAATGAACAAGGATGTTCATATCGTGTAGGAACATGAAATACTGGGAATGCCAGCATGGATGAGCTCGCGTGAATACAAAGAACCGGTCAAGTGGAATTCACTGCGTTAATGGGTGAGTGGGTTTACTAACATCATACCCAATTGGGATGATGAGCACAACTTAAAGATAAAAACCATTTACTGGTTGTGAGTGGAAATTTTATATCATGCCTAGTAGGGGATGATAAGTACCTCGGTATAAAAATCCACTGTTTAGTGGTATTTTAATCATCACCACTTAGAGAAAGTGATGTGAAAATTATGCGAAAAAACTACTTACCGGTTGTAAGTAGATCATACCCGGTTGGTATGATAAGACTTTCTCGAAGGAAGTTGAAAACTCATTCATCGATTATGAACGGAGATGTCCATTATACCAACCGGTATAATGGACAGTGAAAACCTATTTTGTCGGAAGTGTTCTCCCCTAACTGTGTGCCAATGCTTAAACTATTTGGGAGACCTTCTTGACGGGAGCTCGAATAGCTCTAATAGGCCGAGTGCCTCGATTTTGGAACTTAAGGGCTAGAATGCCTAGTTTTTTAAAAATCTCGTACAGTGGGCCCAAGGCCAGCTGGCACGAGCAGGAGCTCGTAAACGAACATGATATATATGCCATAAAACTTAATAAGTGAATTGTTTAGCCATGGTACCAACATAGGACCGACACGCTCAGTCAACTAGCGGCAGTGTGACATGACAGGTCAACAAGCTAGTCAAGACAAACAACTATAGGTTGAGTTGAGAGTCGGGGCTGTTGGACCAGTGGTGAACGAGATGGTTACTTAGGTTGATATTTATCTTTGGGAAAATATATTTATTTGTAAATACCGTACCACTATATCTCATACCCCTAACTCACCCCTGACTCTTTATACCCTTTACCGCCCTACCCTCAACACCCTATCGCCTCACATCAGTAACCCCCTACATCCTCACCCCTAAAGATAAATATCATTGGTTGGTTGTGGTGGGAGGGTGTGTTGGGTGTAGGCGGTGGGGTGTACGGGTGGAGGGAGTTGGGTCAGTAAAGGGAGGTAGGGGGTTGGGTGGTAGGGGCGGTAAGGGGAGTAGGGGTGGTAGGGTGGTAGAGGGTTAGGGGAGTAGGGGTAGTAGGTATTAGGGGGTAAGGGGAGTAAAAGGTTGTAGGATGGTAGGGGGAGTAAGGTGGTTGATGGATTGGGGGTAGGTGGTAGGAGAGATATGGGAGTAGTGTGGTAGGTGCGAGGGGTAGTGGGATAAGGTATGGGGTATTAGGTAGGGGATAGTGGCAGTAAGGTCCGAGTAGGGGGGGTAAGGGGTAGGGGAATAGAAGGTGTATGGAGGTATATGGTAGGGATGTAAGAGGTAGAGGCGTTTACTCGTTGAGCTGATATTTATAGCAATCGAAGTTAAAATACTAAATATAAATTGATTTCTCATTACTAGTTAGTTATATAATTAGATGGAAAGATGTGACTCCCTTTTCTTACAAGTGACAATGTAAAACAATTATTTGATTAAATTTGAAATTATATACCAAAAAACATAAAAATGAATAACTGAAATGTTTTATTTGTTTGAAGAGATTATCAACGATTCAATATTAGTGAAGGAGATGGATACTCAGGTTGATATTTATCTTTGGGGAAATGTATTTCTTTGTAAATACCATACCCCTCTATCTCATACCTCTACCCCACCCCTAACTCTATACCCTCTATCGCCCTACCCCCTACCGCCCTACATCATTAACACCCTACACCCTACACCCCCCGAATCACCTACCACCCTACCCCTTCACCCCTACCACCCTACACCCTCCGAATCACTTACCACCCTACCCCTTCACCCCTACCACCCTACACCCTCCGAATCACTTACCACCCTACCCCTTCACCCCTACCACCCTACATCATTAACACCCTACACCCTACACCCCCCGAATCACCTACCACCCTACCCCTTCACCCCTACCACCCTATCCTAAATCCATTAATTAACCAACCCCCTACCCCCCAAACTCCATACCTCCACCCACATATCACCCTATCCCCTACCCACCTACCACCTTACCCCTACCACCCTATCCCTACCCATTAACCACCTATCACCCTAGCCACCTATTCCCTACCTTGCCTACCTCCTACCCCTTACCTCTAAACCCCTACTCCCCTACCATAACCCCTATAACCCCTACCACCCAACCCCATTATCGCCTACCCTTACCACCCTACCCCTACATCCCTAACCTCTAGCTCCCTACCCCCTACACCCTACACAATTTCCCACTAGCCCCACCCTACTCTATAGCTGATGTGAATTTGACAAAAAGTCTACAAATTCACAAGTTCAATCAACCGAATCTGCAATGGAGCTGAACAGTTTGTCACCAAATACGATAAATACTCATTTGAAACTTCAAGAGGGCCCAATGACAAGGTTAATGGCTAAAAGGTTCAAATAGGCTTTATATGGGTTGATTAAAGAGATTGTAGAAAATTCAAGTGGAAGCCCAATTAAAGGGTCCAAGAAAAGCCCACAAGAAGGTCTAGATTTTATTAATGAGTAGAGATTCAGTAATATAATAAATCTTCTACGATATTAAATGATAATATTAGATATTTAATTAGTTAAATTTAGATTTTTAACTTGGTTATAAAAATATCCTAGATATTTTGATTAGATATGGTTGGCATGTAACCATAAGATATATTTTCCTTGTTTTTAGGCTATTCGGTTGTATATGTGCCTATAAAAGGCATAGTCCATAGCATTGGAGGACAGACACTTTGGAATTTCAATCTTGTGAGTTTTGTCTTCTTTCTTTTCTTGAAAGAGCTTTTTGAACTTATCAGGTTTTTACCTGTGGCGTTCAAGCAATTCAAGACTTATCATTAGGGTTTTCTAAGAGTTCTTCTTAGAGAATTTGGGTGTGGCATCTAGATATCTGATACCTTGTTTCTCACATAAACAAAGTATATTCCATCCTTTCGTACTTGCATTGTGAAAGTCTTGGGGTCTTGCCATATTTGGTGTAGGGTGTCGTCAACATATTGGCGAGGTTCGCATCAATAGCCCCTTACCAACCTAACCCAACTACCACCCTACCCCATAGCCCCCTTCCCACCACCCCCACTCTACCTCATAGCCCCCTACCACCCCTACCAACCCAACCCACCTACCACCCTACCCCCTCCCCCATAGCACACCCATACCACTACCCCATCATGCCAACCTCTAACCCCACCGCTCCTACCCCTACCCTCACACCCTACCAACCTAGCCCCCTATAACCCTACCTCACCTACCACCCTACCCCTATCCACCTACCCCCTCCCCATTACCCCAAACCTACAACAACCTAACAACCCTACACCACCCACCTTCTACACCCACTCTCTACCGCCCTATCCCCCACCCCCAACCCCTACCCCTCTACCGTCCTACCCCCTAAAACCCTAGCCCCTGCAGCCTATCACCTAGCCTCACCCACTAACCTCTACATCCACACCCCTACACCCTAACCTTAGCCCTACTCCCTTCTCCCTAATACATACCCCTACACCATAGCTCCCTACCCCACCCCCACCCAACCCCTTACCCCCTTAGCCCCCTAGCTCCCTACCGCCACAACCCTACCCCTTAGCCCCTTACCACCCTACCCCCTAGCCCAAACCCCCAAATACCCCTAACACCCCTTACCCCTTAACCCATAGCCCTAACCCATCTAACCCCCGGCCTGTAGCCCTGTCAGTTGATGAGCCCTATCAGACAGCTTCAAAAGGCAGATAACTCAACTTTCTAGCGAGGCACAAACTAGAAATTGGTAAGGGAACTTTCTTAGAACTCAAGAGGCGAATTGGGAGTCCCTAGAATTGAGAGGAGTCTCCACTTGGCTTGAAGACCATCGGAGAAGCGTTAGGAGACCTACATACTTCCTCTGCTCCGACGATCGCAGAATAGTTAAATCACATCGAGCCTAATTTTGGTCACTCCTGACCTCCTCCAACTAAACCAACCTTCTCCCAACTCTTCCTAACTAACACCCAACCTCCCCGAAGCTCGAAGGTAAGTCCAGTCTGCCTCCTCTTGTTAGAATAGTAAAATGCTAGAGAGAGAAGGAAACTCCTAGTTAGACACAAACTTCCCAAATCGAGAACTCCGGCAACCCAGACCTAGCTGGTAAGATTTCGTAGCTTTCTCTCTCTAGGACATGTTTTTCGATAAAACTCCATTTGAGCTCAAAATTGAGTCAAATTTTGAAATTCCAAGTTTAGGATGATCGTAGTGAATTAGGGGAATTAATTAGCAACATTATAGGAGTGAATTAACAGAGTTTAGATGTTCAATTGGAGCAGATAAGAAGTCGGGGATCAAATGCAATTTTTGGAAATTTTGGGGCAATTTAAGAATATTCGAAAACTTTAGGGGCTGAATTAAAATTAATGGGAAACTTAGGAGTTGTGTGGAAATGAGAAAACCTAAGGGTCTTAATCAAGAAAAAAAGGGTGTCGCGAGCCGAAATGCAAAAATTTCATAAATTTGGAACCTAAATGCATTTTAGGCAAAATTGAAGGACCTATATGTGAGAATGAGGTCATACCTACCACATCCCCTTACGTGATTTCTCAGACCTGATGATTGGAAACCAGCTAGGACGAACGCATAACGACTATCGGGTGAGTGGAATCTTCCAGCATTAGTCCCGATTGGGAAAATGGTTATGCTTTTAAATTTGAAAACAATTTTTTTGGAATTAGACTCCCCTAACTACGTGAACTTGCTTAAACAATTTGGGAGCTATTTACGGGATGAGCTAGGACTGCTCTAGTGGGCCCAGGGCAAATGGGCGCGGTTTCAAGCCCGTTGAAAATTGTTGAGTAATGAGCCTATAAAAATATTCATAATGAATAAGTTGTGTGCTATAGCTATCGAGCCAAGGTCGGGTTGTTGAACATGCAGCTACCATGCCGAAGTCGGCTCATCAAACCCATTGGACTGGTGGACTTGGGAGCAAAGCCAGGCCAACAAACTGTGGGGTCGGTAGCCCAAAGATAAAGGTCTTAATTAAAATACTTATGCTTGTGCATGCTAACATACGCAACCATTGAGGTGCCTAGTATTGGGTAGTGGTGGTTCCAAGGGCTACTAGACAACCCAAGGAGTATAAGGGAAGCCTATCATCCAAGGAGTCAAGAAACTCTAGGATCTTCATGCCCATTGACATCGAGGTCGGAAGGGGAGAGGTCTCGTCCCACATTTTGTAGACACGATGTATAATGCGTGACTGAGGGTTGGCTGGTTGATGCTCACTCAGTCACTTGGTAGGAGTCTTGGACTTATACCAATGTGGTCGGTAAATGTGCTTTGGACCACAAGTGGAGTGGTTGGAGACTGCTCTATGACCGAGTAAACCCTTTTATGATAAAAGTGTGAATGTTCGATAAAAAATAACACTAGAACAAAGAAAAATAAAGTCTTGACTAAAACTATGTTGTATAAATTTATTCTTAATGAGTCATGAACTCATTCCACTCCCTTAAACGTTTTTCAGGAAAGGTCATGCCAATTAAACTCGAAGCCCGAGGGTGAGTCGAATCTCTGAGCTAAATCCTATTTTATGTTGCCATGAAAAATTTGTTATGGAAAAAGTATTTATCATTACGCATTTACCTTTCTTGAACCATCTTGGTAGAAAGAGTATTGTGGCTTAGGGAATGGTGGCATGTTGATCAAATGGCTCCGACCATATTGGGTTGGGGTGTGACACCTACACCCATACATCACTGCACCCTTACACACCTACACCCTTACCCCCTTACCCCCTACACCCCTGCCTCCAACACCCCCTACACCTCTGCCCCCAACACCCATACACCCCAAAAATCCAACACCCATACACCCAAACACCACTACAATCTTACACCCTACACTATACACCCTTACACCCCTACACCCCAACACTCATAAACCCCTACACCCCTACTCCCCTACACCCTTCTAACCCCTACAAACCATACACGCATACACCCCTACCCCCATAAAACAATACACAAATACCCCCTACCCCTAACACCCCTACACCCGTAAACCCCGACCTCCCTACCCTCGACCCATATCACTTACTCACGTACACCCTTACACACCTACCCCCTACCTCCAATCACCACTACACCCTTACGCCTTAAACTCATACACCCTTACACCCCTACAACCCAACACCCCTTCACCCCTTCACCCTTACTCCCCTACACCCTACCCACGACACATGTACACCCCATACACCCCTACACCGTTCCACACTAACACCTCTACCCCCTACACCCTATACACCTACTCCCTACACCCCCTACACCCATACATCCCTATAACCCCTCACTCATACACACATACACTCTTACACCCATACACCCAAACACCCCTACACCCGCACACGAACACACCCCTACACCTCTACACCTACTACACCCCCTACACCTCAACACACCTACACTCCTACACCCCAACACCCCTTCACCACTACGCCCCTTCACACATACGCCCTACACCCCTAACCCCCGACACCCCGACCCTCTATCCCCAAACCCCTACACCTCCACACCCTTCCCACCTACTCCTCTACACCTTACCATGCCAAGCCCTTATACCCCAATCACCCCTACCACCAACACCTCATACACCCATACACCCCTAAACACTTACCCCTACTCTCCTACACCCTACCCCCTACCCCCTTACCCCCTACGCACATACCACCATACACACATACACCCACACACCCCTACACCCTTACACCCATACCTCCCTACCCTCGACCCCTACCCCCTACCCACCTACACCCCTACATCCCTACACCCTACATCCCTACACCCTTACCCCTTACCACCTATACACATACACCCTTACACCCCTACACCCTTACCCCCTACCACCTATACACATACACCCTTACACCTTTACACCCATACACCCATAGACCCCAACACCCACACACTCCAACACCCATACACCCATACACCCTTACACACCTACACTCCGACTCTTCTATACACATACACCCATACACCCCTACACCTCTGCAACCATACCCCTACACAACTACACACCACCCATACACCCCTACACTCCTATACCCACACACCCATTCACCACTTCACCCTTACCCCTAAAACCCAAACACCCTTACACCTATACACCCTTATACCCATACACCCCTTACAACCATATATCCATATAACCATTGTCACGCCCCGACCCGGTTTGTTCGGATCCCAATGAGCAACCCACCACTCCCATTGGTCTATAAAGGGTTTTCCCTCTTCTAAACTGCGACGAGTAAGGTGTCATCTTTCTTGTATTTCCTAGAATAAAATTATAGAAAGCTAAATATATTGAAATAATCATATATGTCTTATGGTTCAATTACATGAGGGTCTTTAAGGTTGGTTTTCAACGGTTACATGAAAAAGGGGAAAAAGAGAGGGTGTGAGTTCTAAAACTTAGTGAATGGGTGTTGGGAGTGAGCTTTTAGAACATCTTTGGTTTATAAGAAAACCATGTCAAGGTTATCATTTTCTTTATAAAAGGATTTTTCTCAAATTCAGGTTTTCTTAAACCTTTTTCCATTTTCATATTAGGTGTGTTTACCTCTCTTTGCCCATCCCCTTACCTCGAGAGGCATTTAGCAAACAAACACACCCCTTCATTAGGATGGGAACACACATTAGTAGGTGCACCTCAACCACTCCACCCACTTGTGGATCAGAGCATCTTTATCATCCACCATGATAGAATCCCGTCCACTTCTACACCGAGTCTGAGTGGACATCCCAAACGTCCGACCATCAGACCTAAATGCCACTTCATGTTTGTATGAGGATGGAGACTTCATCCTGACCCCACCCGAGTCTTATGTGCAAGAAGCTCCCAAAGCTTCAAGACTGACTAGCATGACGAACTACCCTTATCTCTACCATGTCGTCCAACAACCCTTAGGAGCCATAACTACCCCTAAGGCATCTTGATGGTCCCGAACCACAAGGTCATGAACAAACAAGAGTTTTCATATAGTTATCAATCCTCATTGGTGCCAACGGTATAATGGTCCTAACACTCAACCCAACTTGCAGCTGTTTGTCTAGGTCAGTTCGTCAACATAGCCTTGGCACACTACCACCAATCCATCGAGCACTGTCGGTCCTAACTTGGTGTTGTGGTGCAACACACAATCAATTCCATTAATTAGGAATTTTCATGTCTCCTCCTAATCAACTTAATTTACGAGCTTCTATCGGTGCTCACTAACCTTGGGCCCATAGCACGTGATTTCCAAAACTGGGCATTGAGCCCTGTGAGTTAAAAAATCGAGGCTCCTGGCCTATCTGAGCTATTCTAGCTCCTGTCAAGAAGGCCTCCCAAATGTTTTAAGTAGTTGTCACACAGACAGGGGAGAACACTTCTGACTTCCTACACTTCCATATGATCAAATGGAGCTTCCAATCACAGAATTTGAGTCAGAAATGAGCTTAAACAAAGATTCATCCAAAAACTGTTCGTAGAAAGAGAGTGCTTTGAAAGCTTACCATCGGAGGGGCGGTGGTCTAAGCTCTTGATCTAAGGAGGTAGCCCTCATCCTGTGGTTCCTTCTAGGATCAAGAATTGCTACAATTGAAGTTTATACGAGGGTGAATTTTGTTAGTGAAATTTGGCACTTTCTCTCTCTAACACCAGTCTGCAATGACGGAGGAGGGGTGAATTGGCTTACCTTTCACCTCTGTGAAGGTTGTGTGAGGGTGGTAAGGGTTTTGGGGAGGCTCAGTTTGGCTGGAGAAGGTCTGAATTTGACCGAATTTAGATCGTCCAAAATAGGGCAGCTTCGGTTCATCTAAGCTGCTTCATTGTTTGATTTTACTGACGCTTCTCTGGCAGTCCTTGGGTTGAAGGGAGATTGTTGTCTGGTAGCTAACTTCCCCCATAGTTTGTAGGACTTGACCATGAATTATGAGGATAATAAAACTGCCCAAGTTGGAGCTCTACTTCGAGCTACACAGGAAAATGGAGCACTTTAGAGAGAATGGCGATTTGAGGTGTGTGGAGGATGAATGGAGAGGAGCTCTTTATATAAGGAGCTCGGGAATCCTTTGCCCGACCAGTTTCATTTTTTGATCTAGCTTATCCTCCCCTAAAAATGCCCTGATCGAAGAGGATCTTCCTTCGTTGAAGAAGGAAAGTCTTTGAATCAATAAATAATGATGTCATCCCGAGGAAGAAGACGACACTATTCCAAATTGGTCTGATGGGGTTCAATTATGAAAATTGGTCAGTTCAGGCCTGATTCGACCAATTTTCTCAAATCTAAAAATTTCTAAATTTGTATAAATTCATTCCTTATCCAATGATGGCTTCAATTTTTTAATTTTGTCACTTTAATCCATCAAGAAAAATGAATTTAGAAATCGGTTCATGTATGGTTCAAACCGGTTCAATTTGGTTTAGGTTCGGTTCACCCTGAACCAGTCCGATTTTCTCTTTCAAATTGCTCCATGGTTCTTTTCCATGATTTTTTTATGTCTCTTTGATTCACTTGGTATTTTCCAATTTCCCATTTACCCTTTCTTTACCAGTTTTGGTTCATTAATTGGCATAATTTTCTCTTTTGAATCAACCAGTTCATTTCCCGATTTTCTTATCTTTAAAGGAACAAGGTTTATAATTATCTCCTCCTTTTAGGGGTTTTTTCCCCATAATGTTTACATCCCAAACAATTGTGTGTACCCATCCCTCATAACACTTTTGGTTTCCTAAGTCACCTCTTGTACTAGTCCGTTCTGCCAAAGAATCTTAACCAAGGGAATCTTTTTGTTCCTCAAGTTCTTGTCTCTCAAGTCGATGATTTGCACCAGTTTTGCTTTATAGGTAAGGTTCTTTTCTAACTTGGGTGGGGGTTGGTCCAGCACATGACTGATATCGAGCTGGTACTTCTAGAATATCGAGATATGGAATATGTCATGTATTCTTTGTAGGTCAAGAAGTAGTTCCAGTCTATAGACCATTAGCCCTATCTTTTGGATTATGGTGTAGAGGCCGATATATCTAGGTTTCAATTTCCCCCGTTGTTACAACCTAAGTATTCCCCATGGATTCCCCTCCATGGGGATATCTTGAGAAATACTTGGTCCCCTACACCAAATTCCATGTCCCTTCTCTGATGGTCTACGTAGCTCTTTTATCTATCCTTAGCTGCCTTAAGTCAACTACTTATCATCTTTATTTTCTTTGTGGCATCTTCTATTAGATCGACCCTTTTGAGCTTTCTTTCTCCCACCTCTTCCCAAAATAAGGGGGCATGACATGGTCATCCATAAAGGGCCTCATAAGGAGCCATTTGATTACTAACCTAGTAATTGTTATTATATGCAAACTACATTAGATACAAGTATTCCTCCCAACCCTTGTTCATGGTGAGTACGCATGCCCTTAGCATATCCTCTAGGGTTTGGATTGTTGGCTCAAACTATCCATCCGTCTGAGGGTGAAATGCCGTACTTATGTGGAGTTTGGTTCCCAAGGCACTTTGCAGACTAGGCCAGAACCTTGAGGTAAACCTAAGGTTCCTACGCGACACTATGCTTACTAGGACACCATTGAGTCTCACAATCTCCCCTATGTATAGAGTAGCTGATTGCTCCACGAAATCAGTATCCCTTATTGGTAAGAAGTGGGCGGACTTGGTCAGCCTATCCATAATGTCCCAAATTGCGTCTCGCCCCTTCCTAGTCACTGATATTCCTGTGATGAAGTCCATAGTGATGTGTTCCCAATTCCATTCAGGAATTGGTAGGGGTTGTATTAGTACTCAAGTTTTAGATGCTCAACATTGATATGTTGTCAGGACAAACATCGTGCTACATACTCCATGATATCCCTCTTCTTCCCTTTCCAACAATAACCCCATTTGAGGGTGTGGTACATCTTGTATAAACCTCGCTCCTTTACGATGAGAAAATTGGGGAAAGAACCAGTCAACCCAGGTGAGAATACCAAACTGGTTCACGAAACCCAATCGATAGAGAAAGGGTAAATCGAGAAATTTATGGATCCCAAGTGACCTAAAGAGTCACAAAAGTCATGAAAAAGGACTTTAGGATGAAATAGAGGTAAAAATCAAACCGGTTCAGGTGAACCTGACCTGAAACGGATTGAACCAGTTTAAACCACAATTGAACTTATTTCTAAATTCATTTTTCTAGATGGCTTAGAAAATTCAAATTTGAGAATTGAAGCCACCATTTGATAGAGAATGAATTTAGATGAATCTAGAAATTTTTAATTTTGAAAAACCCGTTTGAATCAGGCATGAACCGACCGATTTAAGCTTTAAATCCGGTTCGGACCGGTCCGGTCCGGTTTGGAATAGTGTCATTTTCTTCCTTCAGATGACAACATTGTTCACTCGTCGGAAAATCAAGCAGTGCTAGCGACGATGAAAAGTTCACGACTAGGGAGTTTCATGCAATGAATGACCTCCATTAAGGTGCCAATTAGATGGCCAAAAAGTCTCCGAGCTTCCTATATAAAGAGCCCTAATTCATTCATCCTCGACATATGGTAAGCTTTTGAAGCTTTCTCTATACGTTCAGTTTTTCGGCGAAGCTCCGTTTGAGCTCATTCCGACATCAAATCGTGCGATTCAAAGTGCAATTGAATCATATGAATGTGTAGGAACTCCAATCTAACTTAAGTTTCAACAATTAAACTCATTTGATCGGTCAATTTGATAAAATAAAATTCGACTAAGTTAGAAGGTTGAAATGGGGGAAATATTTTTGGAGAAATTGGGGATTTCGTAAAATTGAGGGACCAAAGTGCAATTTCCCAAAATTGGCCAATTTTCCATGAAAAAGTTATTAAAGGACCACATGGTCGATTTTTGGAATTTGTTGATGTCACGCCCCGACCCGGTTTGGTCGGATCCCTATGATCAATCTGCCACTCTCCCGGTTTATTAAAGGGTTTCCCCTTATCGTAAACCGTAAAGAGTAAGGCATCCTTTAACTTGCACCTTTTTCCTGTAATAGCATAATCCAAACTGTATGAAATTTAAAACTTTACATACTTGTCTTATAGGCACCTTAGTTGACGGTCTTTAAGGGTAGGCTTTCTGGGATTTCCTGAAAGGGATATAAGGAAGGGGGTGAGTACGACTACTCAGTGAATGGGTTTTTAAAAGTTTTTGACTTTTAAGAAAAACATTTATATGGAGTGTGCCAGACTCCTTTGTTTTCAAAAATCCCATCATTTAAAATTTTGGATTTTTCCATTATTTCTTAGTTACCATGGTGTGTCATCACCCAACACACATCCTTCATCATGAAGGTTACACACATTCGCAAGTCAGTATCACTACTGAACCCGCTAGTGGCTTCGGAGCGACTTTTCCTGCCACCCGGATAGAAGTACGACCACTTCTACCCTGGGAATGAGTGGATGTACGTGACATCCTACCCACAATCCCGAAATCACTTCTTCATGTCCGTATGAGGACAGAGACCTCATCATGTCCCCACCCCGGTCTCATGCGCTTCGTGCTACTCCAGATTTCGCACAGACACCTGGAACGACGAACTGCCCTTATAGCCACCAGGTCATCCAGTGCCCTTAGGACGCATCACTACCCCTCATGGGCGTCTTGATGATCCCGTACTCACAGTGCATGCACAAACAATGTTTTCTTATATTGCCATGTAATCTGTGGTGTCACTAGTCCAATGACCCCGACTCTCAACTCAACTCACAGCTGTTTGTCTTGACTAGTCCGTCAACCAGTCATGTCGCACTGCCGCTAGTGGACTCAGCATGTCGGTCCTATCTTGGTACCATGGCCAAACAATTCACTTATTAAGTTTTATGGCACATATATCATGTTCATTTACGAGCTCCTGCTCGTGCCAATTGGCCTTGGGCCCACTGTACGAGATTTTCAAAATCGGGCATTTAGCTCCCAAGTTCCAAAATCGAGGCCCACGACTTATTAGAGCTATTCGAGCTCCCGTCGAGAAGGTCTCCCAAATTGTTTAAGCATTGGCACACAGTAAGGGGAGAGCACTTCCCATAAAACATATGTTTTCTCTATCCATTATACCAACCTGTATAAGGACATCTCCGTTCATAACCGATGAACGGGTTTTCAACTTGCTTCGAGGAAGTCTCATCATACCAACCGGGTATGATCTACTTACAACCCGTAAGTAGTTTCTTTCGCATAACTTTTACATCACTTTCTCTAAGTAGTGATGATTAAAATACCACTAAACAGTGGGTTTTTATATCGAGGCACTTATCATCCCCAACCGGGTATGATGTTAGTAAACCCACTCACCCGTTAATGTTGTGAATTCCACTAGACTAGTTCTTTGTATTCACGCGAGCTTGCCCTTGCTGGCGTTCCCGATATTTAACGTTCCTACACGATATGAACAACCTTGTTCATTATTACTCGGCAGAACAGCCTTCATTCATTAATGAATGAGAAAACCCAAACTTTTAGTTATTTGCAATTAGGTCCCTAAATTATTTCTCTTTAACTATAAGTCCCTAATGTCGATTTTTCCTCAAATTGAGTCCCGTAACTTTTAAAATTTATTGTGGGACCTCAATTTATTCAATTTCACCAAAAAGGGGTTTAATTTTCCAAATTTCCAATTTGGTTCCCCAATTTTTCCAAAATTACCATTTTTCCCTTCTTTCACAAAAATGGTAAGTTTTTCCCCAAAATTTCCAAAATTCCTCAATTGGTCCTCCAACATTATTTTCATGCCCAATTGACCCTCAATTTCATAAAATTGTATTTTGGCCCCTTTGAATTTCGAAAATCCCCAAATTTTCTCCCAATTTCAACTCTTCAACACTACCAAATTTGATTTCATCAAATTAACTGATCAAACACTTCTAATTATTGAAATTGGAGTTGAAATTGAGTTCCTATATGTTCATACGATTCTAAGAAACTTTGAATCGCAGATTTTAACATCGGAACGAGCTTAAACGGAGCTTTGCCGGAAAACAGACAGTAGAGAGAGAAAGCTTCGATTACTCACCGGTGAAGGCATGACAGTCCGAGCTTTCGATTTTGGTAGATAGGTCTCGTCCTGAGGTTCATCCTAAAATCAAGTATTGTATCAATTGATGCGGAATTGGATTAGAATTTTTCCATTGAAATTTGGTCGACTCTCTCTAGCACCGATCGAAAATTATAAAAGGGAGCCGAATTGGCTTACCTTTCGGTCCTAATTCGGCCGTGGAAGGGCTGGGGAAGTGTTGGGAGGGTTTTGTTTGGCTTGAGGAGGGCTTGAAATGGCCGATTTCAGCTTGGCCGAAATAGGGTAGCTTCGGTCCGTCGGAGTTGCTTCACTATTCCATCATGTCGGCGCTTCTCCAACGATTCTCGGATTGACTGGAGTTTGCTATCATATCTGTCTTCTCCCTGATTCTAAAGAGCCCGACATTTGTTTAAGTCGAAGCTCTGGTTCAAGCTTTACCAGGAAATGGAGCAGTAGAGAGAGAGAGAGAAGTGTTTAGGTGTGAGGAGAATGAAATGGGGATGACCTTTTTATATAGTTGTAAAACCCGTGTATTAAATGGGCGAGATTTATTACTAGTATTAATATTGCCATAAATTATTGGTATTAATTCCAATAATTTAATTTTGGTATTAATTCCAATAATTTAATTTCAGTATTAAATTATTTGTATTAATTTCAATAATTTAATTTAGGTATTAAATTATTTATATTAATTTTAATAATTAAATATATATTAATTGATGGCTATTTATGATAAGCTGTACGTTTGCATAAAAATTTTTGACCGAAATTTCGGGTTACAAAAAATCATACTTCCCAAGAGGTCACCCATCCTTACACTACTCTCAGGTAAGCATGCTTAACTTTGAAGTTCTTATGAAATTTAGTTCACCTGAACCAATTTGATTTTTGTTTTCTAATTTATCTTAAGTTACTTTTGCAATGTTTAATAAATCCTTTGGATCAACCGAAAGTTATAAATTTTTATATTGCTTATTCCCAAATGTAAACCGGTTTGGTTTTCTTATTTGGTTTGACCGGTTCTTTTCCCGGTTTTCCTTAACTCAAATGTGCGGGGTTTACAATTGAGGTCAAATTGCCATTTTTGTAAATTAGGGGCAAAATGGTAATTTTTGAACAGCTGGGGACCAAATTGGAAATTTGGGAAACTTTAACCCTTTTATGTGTTTTTGAATAAATTAAGGTCCCAAGGTGAATTTTAGAAGTTTTGAGACTCAATTTGAGGGAAAATCGGCATTTGAGACTTAAAGTTAAAGAAAAAGAACTTTATGGACCTAATTGCAATAAATCGAAAAGTTTTAGTATTTCATCCATGCACGATGAATGAAGGCTATTAGGCCAAGGGATATTGAACAAGGACGTTCATATCGTGTAGGAACACGAAGTACCGGGAATGGCAGTAAGGACATGCTCGCGTGAAAATCCCATACAGTGGGCCCAAGTCCAATTGGCACGTGTAATAGCTCATAAACAAACATGAGTTTAAGCCATGAAAACTTCAAATGAATCATATGTTTCGCCATGGTACCAAGACAAGACCGACATACTCGATGGACTGGTGACAGTGTGATATGACAAATCGACAAACTAGTTGAGACAAATAGCTGCAGATTGAGTTGAGGGTCAGGGCCATTGGACCAGTGGCACAAAAGATTAAATGGCTTGTGAGGAAAACTATTGTTTTGTGCATGCATTGAGGTACATGGCCTCCAAGATGCCCAAGAGGTGTAGTGATGCATCCTAGGGGCTACTTGACGACATGGTGGAGATAAGGGTAGTTTGTCGTGCCAAAAGACAAGGATGCTCGACATAGCTTCATGCGCATGAGACCGGAGTAGGGTCGGGATGAGGTCTTTGTCCTCATACCGACACGGAGTTTCCTTTATGGGATTGAGGATCGGATGTCACGTACATCCACTCATTCTCAGGGTAGAAGTAGACGTGCTTCAATCTAGGTGATTGGTAAAGTCGCTTCGACGCCACAAGTGGGTGCAGTGGACGTGCTGCCCTACGAATGTGTGTTCCCTTCATGATGAAAGGTGTGTGTTGGTTGATAAACACACCAGTTATGATTGAGGATTGAGGATTGAGTAATGGCTATGAAAATGAGATTTTAAGGATGAATTATTTTAAAAGAAAATACAGAGTTTTGTACACTCTGACTCAAATACTTTTCCAAAAAGTCAAACTATAAAAACTCATTCACTCAGTCATTTAACTCACCTCCTCCCTTATATCGTGTTTCAGGTAACCAAGGGCAACCTACCTAAAGACCTCATGTTAGTCACACCTGCAAGACAGGTATGCAAGTTAAAATTTTTATTCAGATTTGATTTATATTATTCTAGGAAAGGTATAGGTTTAAAGGACACCTTACTCTCCCCGGGTTAAAGAATGGAAAAACCCTTAGTAAATTGGGAGAGTGGTGGGTTGCTCACGGGGATTTGACCAAATCGGGTCGGGGCGTGACAACTTGAGTGGTATCAGAGCCTATTTACTTGAATACATTATCAAGACTAGATAATATAGTAACTAATAGGAATAATTTTAAAATTTTCAGATGGCTCCAAGAAAAGTTGCCAAACAAACCTGCATTATCTTAGCCACCCCAGGGAGAACCCCATCCCAAGGGAGGAAATGAACCAAGAGTATAGAATGACCCGGAGTAACCCTGGGTCAAAGAGGACTCGACAAAAAAGCCTCCAAGGTGTTCAAGCTCAAAGATGGCAAGGCATCAAACCATTAGAAATCCCTTAGAAAGGCCCCACAATGCACAAAGTATAGGAGGAACCATAAGGGTCCACACAAGGAGATGATCTGTTATAAATGTGGACAATGGGGACACTATTTTAGAAGATGTTCAACATTTAAGTGGAAATGACCCGAGAGGATCTATTATAGTGTAAGAGGGTGGGACACACAACAAGGAATTGTCCCACACTATGAGGAATCTAAGTGATACCATCCAATAAGGACACCTCCACCCCTGCAAAAGTCCGAATGGATAACATTACAAGAACCACAATAGTAGCTAGGGAACAAAATCTCACCCAAGAAGAAATCCCTCTAGACCATAATTTAGTAATGAGTATTCCTTAACCCATCATTGTAACAATCTCCCTCAAGAGATGTTAAAACCCCAAAACTGTATTCTCACTTCAATAAATATGATTCTGAGTTCCTGAAAATTTCTCTATCCCTTAATAATACAATTGCATGCTTCAATTACCTGAGGAAGGATCATGGAAAGAAGATGAAGGGTAGGACCTTAAGAAAACCTAGAAATATTAGAATATAGATAAAGGGAATTTTTCCTTAAGGATGCACTACAAACCACCTAGGAGCAAAGAAGGAAACACCTCCTCCATAAAAGACAAGTCGAACGATGAATGACAACTAGGATGTCTCGAGACAGTAAGGTATGATCTACCTTGGAAAAATAGATGAGCCAAGTAGGGTTGTAGACTAACCTAGCGAGGAAGGGGAGGTGGAAAGGCTAGAATAGTGGAAAGGAAGTATGAAGAAAACCCTTGAAGAAATAAATGGCCGAAAATGGAATTATGACTACACTCATACCATAAGTAGGATTTAGTAAGTCCCACACAAAGAGGTCTTTGAGCAAATAGTGCATGAACCTTTCCCAAGGAAGGAGACCCTGAGAAGTCATACATGTTCCAACTAAGAAGTAATGGACCAAGTGACGAAGAATGAGTAGATTAAGTGCACGCTGAGGTTAAATAATCAAGGGAATCACATTAAGAGGACTCAGGGGGATAGTTAAACCCAAGGAACGAGTAAGTAGGAAATATGATCAAAGGACGTAGTGACGAGTGAAAATGGGTGGGTTCATCATAAGGAAATGGATGAAAGAACATTCAAAAAATCTTGGAAAAGTAAGCTCTCCAATTTGGAAAGAGTATGGAGAAAACAACCAATGATATCAAGATTGGTCGTGGCCCACACTCGCTTAATAGAGCCCAAGGAGTGTATGGCCGGACATAAATAGAGCTAGGATCCAATCTATCAGTAGGAGCTCTTCAAAGAAAGGATAAGGAACAAAAAGGAAATGGAGGAAAGTGAAGGATAAAGAGCGAGAAATAATACTGA
>CM057768.1:12769337-12801837 GCA_030064435.1 Trapa incisa | reverse complement strand
CATAATTAGATATATCATATTCATAACCATATCTAATTGGAGGTTTTCCTGCATTAGCTCTAGATTCTTTACGAATAGCAATGGGCAGAGATTCATTACCATCTGGTGATGACGAGGAATCGTCAGGAGATTGATGGGTATCTAGGACATTTGGTGATGATGAGGAATCGTCAGAAGATTGATGGGTATCTGGGACATCCGGTGATGATAAGGAATCGTCAGAAGATTGATGGATATCTGGGACATATGTGGGCAATGAGTGTGGTATAAGTATCTGTTCTTGTTGCTCTCCATCATCTTTTTTATCTTCCTCCCCCTGAGCACAACTCTTGTTCCTTCTACTATAAACCTTCAATTCTGGTTCATTGGTCCCTCCCTCATTGCTACTCAATCTCTTAGGACATGGGATTATACCTACAATGACATCATCTTCTTTATTATCACTAATTCTCTCTTCATTTCCATGTTGTGCTTCAGTCAAATCATCTAGCACTATGGATGACGTTGTTGATTCACCATAAAAGGGTTCATTCTCACGAAATGTTACATCCATACTCACAAAAAGTCTTCTCTCGCTTGGACACCAGCACTTGTAACCTTTCTGAGTGCTAGAATAGCCCACATAAATACACTTCAATGCACGTGGATCAAGTTTAGTTACTGTGGGACGATGATCTCTCACAAAACATACGCAACCAAATACACGAGGACGGATTGCATATATATTACGTCCCATCAAAAGTTCACAAGGAGATTGAAAGTTTAATATCTGAGAAGGCATCCGGTTAATTAAATATGTTGCCGTCAATACTGCTTCACTCCATAGATATTTTGGAACATTCATTGTAAATAGAAGTGTGCGAGCTACCTCTAACAAGTGTCGATTCTTCCGTTCTGCCACTCCATTCTGTTCTGGTGTATCTGGACATGTGGTCTGATGCAGAATCCCCTTTGTAGATAAATACGATGAGAATTCTCTATTAACATATTCAGTACCATTATCTGTACGGAGAGTACTCACTTTGGCATTATATTGTGTTTGCACCAAAGCTAAAAAATCTTTAAAGCAAACCAGTGTCTCAGATTTATTTTTCATCAAATATACCCATGTCATCCTTGAGTAACAATCAATAAATGTAATAAACCATCTAAATCCGCCAATCGAAGTAACTGGACATGGTCCCCAAACATCAGAATGTATCAACGAAAATGGTGAAATACTTCTTAAACCAGTAGGAGAATAACGTGTTCTTGTATGTTTTCCAAACTCACAAGCATCACATACAAGCTTGCTACGTTCTACATTATTCATCAAGTCAGGCCTTACCCTCTTAAGATTCTCAAACGATAGATGACCAAGACGACGATGCTCCAATATGACTTCATTCATTGCTCGTTCAGACAAAGTAGTGGTTAAAGCCGTGCTAGACTCATCTCTCATAAGATACCACAATCCATCAAGCCTCCGTCCAGTCCCAATTATTCTCTTGGTATTCCTTTCCTGAATGACACATGAATCTCGATCAAAGATTACTTGACAGTTCAATTGATCACTAATTGCACTAACTGATAATAGATTAACTGGAAATGATGGGACATGTAGAACTGATGATAATGTAATTGATGAAGTGCATTTAATCGAGCCGAATCCCATAACCGGTTGAAATGTGCCATCAGCAGTTTGAACTCTATTATGGGAAAAAGGTGGAGAACCAGTATATGTAATAAACTCTACTGATGTTCCTGTCACATGTCTAGATGCGCCTGAATCAATAATCCATTCTGTGAAAGATGGTTTAGAAGAAAATGCATGTGCAATAATACCTGAGTCAGCATTAGCATAACACATGTCGTTGTTTGAAATGTCAGCACCTTTAGCACGATAGGTTTGTCCCCCAAATCGTCCATAACCTCGACCTTGACCTCGGGCTCCACGTCCTCTGATGCTATGACATGTTCCACCCAATGCAGGAATACGTGTCGAGGAACAATTCCAGCTAATATGTCCATTCTTCCCACAATTATAGCATTGTCGATTGTCAATAATCGGTTTTGCTAGAGTAGAGCGAACTGGTATTGCTGATATCTTAGAAGTGTTCATAACCTTTTGTCTTGACTCCTCATGAATTAGTGCAGCAATAACATCTTCCATCGGAGGAATTGGAGACTGATGACATATCATTGCTCTCTTGTTTTCATATTCTAGATTTAGTCCCCTCAGGAGGTGAATCACACGTCGTCGCTCCATCCATGCTCTAATAGAAGCTGTATCTGAAGGATCAGATGTAATCAATGGATCATAATAATCAAGTTCGGACCATAACCTTTTCAGCTCAGTACTGTATTCTATTATGCTTCGCTCCCCCTGCTTTAGTGCATCCAATTTATCTTCAATCTCAATCACAGTCATCATATTCCCAATACCAGAGAATTGAGTAGCCAAAATCTTCCATATATCAGATGCTTTATTAATACCTTCTACCAACCCCGCGATAGAAGGAGAAAGTGATCCTATTATCCATGCAACCACCAGAGAATTAGTCGCCCTCCACACCTTCCATGATGTGCTGGTAGTATCAGTGGGTTCTTCATACGAGTCGTCAATGTAATCTTCCAAATATTTTGACTCTAGTATGAGTCTTATCTTTCTCGACCAACTCAAATAGTTTTTCGTTCCTTCAAGTCTCTGCT
This sequence comes from Trapa incisa, assembly GCA_030064435.1. NCBI lineage: Eukaryota > Viridiplantae > Streptophyta > Magnoliopsida > Myrtales > Lythraceae > Trapa > Trapa incisa. Next base: position 12,799,146 of record CM057768.1, on the reverse strand, counting down.
CTATTGGGAGTAATTCCAACTTCAAATCTCGATTGAGAGTATTGTTATGTTGAGACAATACATCTTCTCTTCCTACAAGCAATTTGGCCATACCTTCTAAAATTTCCTTCAACTCCCTTCCTGTTAATACTGCATCCGTTTTCTCCATCTTCTACGACAATTCAGTTATGCCGTGTCTTGAGCCTTCAAATCAAAAAACCTTAAAAATAGAAGAAAACCTGGCTCTGATACCATGTTATAAAACTGAATTCGAGTAAGGGAAAACGAATATATTGATAGAGAGGCATTGGGGATGAGAAATTGAAACCCCCCTTATTTTCTCCAAACCCTAACTTAATATATATACATGTCTATTTATTAACTACCTTAAATAGAATATATGATATAATCTTAATATCCAAGATTATATCATAATTCCCTTAAATAACTTATACTATTTCAACAGTTTCATTCTTGCAAACGTACTCCCGACCAGGATACTTAACGCGTTAGCTACAGCATTGCATGGGTCGCACAGCGCCCAGTATCCATCGTTTACGGCTAGGACTACTGGGTATAGAATCTCATTCGCTCCCCTAGCTTTCCTCTCTCAGTGTCAGTGTTGGCCCAGTAGAGTGCTTGAGCCCTTGGTGTTCTTTCCAATCTCTGTGCATTTCACCGCTCCACCGGAAATTCCCTCTACCCCTACCGTACTCCAGCTTGGTAGTTCCCACCGTCTGTCCAGGGTTGAGCCCTAGGATTTGACGGCAGACTTCAAAAGCCACCTACAGACGCTTTATGCCCAATCATTCTGGATAAGGCTTGCATCCTCTATATTACCGTCAAACTTTCGCCCATTGCGGAAAATTCTCCACTGCTGCCTTCTGTAGGAGTCTGGGCTGTGTTTCAGTCTACCGGGTATTAGCAGCCGTTTCCAGCTGTTGTTCCCCTCCCAAGTGCAGGTTCTTACACGTTACTCACCCGTCCGCCACTGGAAACACTACTTCCCGTCCGACTTGCATGTGTTAGGCATGCCGCCAGCGTTCATCCTGAGCCAGGGTCGAACTTATAGGTTCATAATTGCATTACTTATAGGTTCCTTGTTCATAGACAAAGCGAATTCGGAATTGTCTTACATTACTTATTCGTTCTCATTTGATCGCGGCAAGAGAAAGTCAAAATAGAAAAACTCGTATTGGTTTTTGAGATAATCAGGCTCGAACTGATGACTTCTACCACTCAAGATGACACTCTACTACTGATTATATCCCTTCCTTGCTCCCATCAAGAAATAGAACTTACTAATCCTAATACCAAGGGCCGAGAAAGTCAACGCCACCATTCCGCTATTCTTGAACAACTTGGAGACGGACCTTCGTTTCGCACTATTGCGAATACGAAAAGAATGGCATGCTTAACACATGCAAGTCGGGCACGGAACTCCGGGTTGAGGAAGAACACATACAATATTCGGCTAGAATCTATGTGATCACAAACATAGATTGCTCGCGTATAAATATAAATTGAGACGAAAGCTTTATAAAGCCTTTTGTAAAGATCCCGATCTTGATATGCGGGACAAACATCGTTATAAGTTGTCAAGGGTAGCACTTTTGGAAAGATAGAATATCACCGCGTGAACATATAAGAACATAAATAAACTCCCGAGGGATCGACCACTATTTAGAATAGTGGTCGGTGGAGAACTGTTATTCATTGGAGCGCCCAAGCACGCGGAGGCGAGAAAGAGCAAGTGAGAATAATACGCTAGTGCGCGTAGGGTCGTTCCTCCCTAGCAAGCGGAGGGTTGAACGCTAGCAACAAAATAACAAGACGCGCACGTAGAGTCCTTTATCTTCTCCCCTCTGCTTGCTTGCTGCTCCTGCTAGATCAATGCGAGCAAGAGAGCAAGCAAGGTCCGAAGGAGAGCAGCAAGCTCCAGTCCGAAAGGACTCGAAGCGTACCAAAAGAGCAAGCTCCAACAAGAAAGCCTACGCAGTAAGTTCCGGGGAGGAAGGACCGTAGGCTTGCTCTCGAGCAAGCGTAGGCTCTAATAGAATAGAAAGCCTCCGCTTGCTGGTTGGCTCCGAGTCTAACTAACCTCCCTTTTGCTTGTGAACCTGAGGAAACCCGTCTTTTTAGGCATCAAACTATTTTAGGGAAGGACGCAAATAATCCATTTTATGAAATTCCGGTAAAAAGATCATAGATGTTATTGATTGTCGATCCTTTCAAAAGCCTATTTTTGATTAGTTTCTTCGGCTTGAGAATTCGGCTTGCTCTCTGACTTGTTCCGGGTCGTTTCGAACCTTCATTTACTTTATCTCTAGCTACCTTTTCGTTTTTAAGCTTGTTTCCATCATTGATTGTTGTGTGTGGGAGTGAGCCTTCCAAATGATAAAGACAAAAATGTGCTTAGTTTCGTTGAAAAAACCAAGGCAAATATCATATTGACTTTCTCTCGCCCTACTTCTAAAGATAGATAGAAAAGGTTTGAGAGAATTTTCATTCTCTCTCCTTTCTAAATCTGCGCAAGGCGGCCCCCAGAACAAAGCCAACCCTCTTTTCTTTCTCCCCCTTTAATGAAAGACCCTTGCCCCGCTTCCTATTCATTTGTGGGTCGGGACCCGACGGCCCTTTTTGTTGCAGCAAGATGATCAGTCCGAGAGTGCTGGAGAAAAGAGAAAGTGGTAAAAACCTCTCTGATTCGGTCACCGAGCAGTCGGATGACTCTTCAGTAACCCAGGATGAGCCCTTCGACGCTTCTTTCGCTGTATACCCCCTCCATCATTCGGGGTGGAAGAAAGGGTACTATATCTGATGGTCTGATCGGGGTATTGGCGATCTAGGGACTGGAAGCGGGGAGTAAGCGAACTCTATCGAACCTATGTGCGTTAGCAACAAAAGAAAAATTCGCGCGAGTAGGCTTTCAGCACCTACGCTTGCTGCCTCTCTGGCTCGCTGCGGGTCGGTTGTTCCTCTTCGGACCTACGCTTACTCTCTTACTCGCTACGGGTCGTTCTGAACCTTCGCTTGCTCCCCTACGCAACAAAACAAGACGACGTTTGCTTGCTAGGCTCGAAAACTACAATAACGCAAGCGGAGGTCTGAAAGAACTCTCAAAAAGCAAGCTCGGGGAATGTTTTTCCATTTTTTTGCTTGCTCTCAAACTATAATAACGGTAGCTTTCCGTTTTCACTCTGGATATTATATATTAAATATAGGATGCAGAACAAAAGTTGTCACTCTGGATATTATATATTAAATATAGGATGGAGAACAAAAGTTGTCTCGACAAGAAAGAGAAATAACTATAAAGTACCAATAATTCTCTCTTATTAAACAACCTATATCCTTCACACTTAATTAGTATTTGATAGATTATCCAACCCTTAGTAATCTTAATTATTGATGGGGTTCGATTTCGCTGTTAATCTTTGTTTAGTCATTCAGATATTAACTGATAATTTTTTAGCTATGCATTACATCTTATATGAATCTAATTTTTAGCATAGAATACGTTATCAGAGATATTGAAAGAGGTTAGTTGCTCCATTATATGCATACTAATGGGGCAAGTATGTTTCTCGTTGTGGTTCACCTCCATATTTTCCGTGGTCTATATCATGCAAGTTATAGCAGTCCTAGGAAATTTGTTCGATGTCTCAGAGTTGTAATCTTCTTATTAATGATTGTGACAGCTTTTACAGGATACAGTAATTACAAGCTTAGCTAGCGCCATACCTCTAGTAGGAGATACCATAGTGACTGGGCTTTGGCGTGGTTTCTCCGTGGACAATGCCACCCTAAATCGTTCTTTTAGTCTTCATCATTTACTCCCCTTTCTTTTAGTAGGCGCCAGTCTTCTTCATCTGGCCGCATTGCATCAATATAGATCAAATAATCCATTGGGTGTACATTGAGATGGATAAAATAGCTTTTTACCCTTATTTTTATGTAAATGATCTAGTAGGTTGGGTAGGTTTTGCTATCTTTTTTTTCATTTGAATTTTTTATGCTCCTAATGTTTTGGGCCATCCCGACAATTATATACCTGCTAATCCGATATCAACCCCGCCACATATTGTGCTGGAATGGTATTTCCTATCTATGCCATTCTTCGTAGTATACTGACAAAGCCGGAGGTGTAGCCGCAATAGCACCAGATTTTATATGTATGTTGGCTTTACCTTTTTTTTAAAGTATGTATGTGCGTAGTTCAAGTTTTCACCCATTCACTAAGGAATATTTTGGTTGCTTTTGGCGGATTACTTACTAGTAGGTTGGATCGGATGTCAACTTGTGGAGGCACCATTTGTTACTATTGGACAAATTTCTCCTTCATTTTTTTCTTGATCTTTGTCATAATTCCTATTCTAGGACGATTTGAAAAAAGAATTCCTAATTATTACATGGATGAGACTGGTCACACCTGACAGTTGTGTGCAGAGGTGTGCGAAGAAGGGAAATAGAATTACTTGCCTTCACCACTCCTGCATTCGCTTTGGGTTGGTCAAGCCCAATGGCGAATACCAAGAAGCTTGTGCCAGTGTGACCATTGAACAACTAGGGACTGTTATGTTAGGTATGGATACCCTCTCGGGTAGAGCCCACCTTAACCGGTTCTGTTGTCGCAAATCAACAATCAGATCGAACTCATCGAGAGGTAGCAAGTGGAGGGGAGACCCAGAGCAGGCAAGAAAGCAATCGTAGGCGAGAATAGAAAGTTAGAGCAGAGCAGCAAGTGGAGGGGAGGTCCAGAACGACCGACCCTACGTGCGCCAAAGAGCAAGCGAAGGTCTGAAAGGGGACCCGAAGCACGCCAAAGAGTAAGCTCCGGGTCCGAAGGAGAGCAGCAAGCGGAGGTCCGAAAGGACCCGGAGCTGTAGCAGCAAGCAAACTCTTCGAGCCTATGCGCGTTAGCAAGAAAAGAATCGGCGCGCTCCGGCTTTCTATCTCAAGCCTACGCTAGCCAGATAGCAAGCCTACGGTCCTTCCTCCCTGAAACTTGCTCTTTGGCATGCTTCGCTTCCAGCGCCTACGCTTGCTGGCTCGAAAGCCAGAGCAACAAGCAATGCAGACTCTATACGTGTACACTAGCGCTCCGGCTTTCGAGCCTCCGCTTGCTCTCTTGCTCGCGTAGGGTCGTTCCTCTCGAAAGCGCACCAAAGAGCAAGCTCTGGTCCGAAAGGACCCAAAGCACGCCAAAGAGCAAGCGAAGGTCCGAAAGGACCCGAAGCCCGCCAAAGAGCAAGCGGAGGTCCGAAAGGACCTGAAGCTCGCCAAAGAGCAAGCTATGGCTTGAAAGAGTGCGCTAGTGCACGCTCCATTTTCTCGCTGGCTCTCAAGCCTCCACGCGCTAGTGCACACTCTGTTGAAGGGTCTTTTGAACTTCTGAAGTGCGCGAATACTACCTTTTCTTGAGAGCGTCTACTAAGAGAGACACTTCAGGAGATGTTTTATAAATCAAATGGACAAAGACATGTCCTAGGGAATGCCATGCTGCAAGGGCATATAAGCCCAACAACCACGAGGAGAATATGACTCAAAGTAATGAAGAGTCGGCTAATAAGCATGACAAGGTCAAATGTAACAATTTGGACCAAAGTTATAATAGACAACGAATGGAGGAAGGGGCAAAATAGGACGAAAAGTGATAATAAAGAAAACCGTAAAAATAAGTACGTAATGCTCGAAAGAATATCGAGCTAAGGGTTTCAATGACCAAGTGGTTAACTAGACATAAAAATGGTTAGTTATTTTGGAATTTTCAATCTTGAGTACAGAACCTCAAGGGGAAGAGTGTTGCTCTAAGCAAATAAAGAGATAAAATCTAAGGACATACCCTGAAGTAAGGTATGTCTAGTTATGACAAACTCCATGGAGGGAGTAAATAATACAAAGGAAAAAGGAATTCCTTAAGTGAAGATTATAAAAAGGGCTAATTAAAAGAACGAGAGAAGAGTTTTCATGTTAAGAAAATACCAAAGGGGCATCAAAGGAAATGATTCCTCATACAAGGTTGCTAATTAAGTTTTGGGGACAAAACTTCTAAAAGGAGGGGAGAGTTGTAAACCCCGCCCTTTAGAGCTAAGGAAAATTGGGAAGGGAACCGGTCAAACTGAGTGAGAAAATGGAACCGGTCCACAAACCCGATCAATTGTGAATGGGCAATTTAAGGATTTAAAACTCCCAAGTGATCTAAAGCGTTCATAATACTATGGAAAAGAACCTTAGAACAAAGTGGGAGAGAAAAACCAGATCGGTTCGGGTGAACCGGATCCAAACTAAATTGAACCGGTTTAAGGACCGAGTCGATTTATGAACTGGAATCGATAAAGAGATGGTAAAACGGAAATTTTATGGACCCTAAGTGACCCAAGGAGTCACAAAAGACATGGAAATGGACTTGTGAAGGAATTGGGGATGGAAACCAAACCTGTTCAGGTGAACTAGATCCGAACTAGTTTAGATCGGCTTGAACCACTATTGAACCGAATCCTAAATTTATTTTTCTAGGTCACTTAAATAACTCAAATTGGTTATTTGAGGCCACAATTAGATAGAGAATGAATTTAGAAATTTTCAGATTCGAAAAACTCGATCGAATGGGGTGTGAACTGGCCGATTTAAGCTTTAAACCCGGTTCGAACAGGTCTAGTCTGGTTCGGAACAGTGTCATCTTCTTCCTTAGGATGACAACACTGTTCACTCGCCGGGAAACTAAAGAAAGACCAGTGAAGAAGAAACGCTTCTATTTAGGGCGTTTCAGGTCTCCAATGTCAGTCATAACAGTGCCAAATGGACGGCCAACAGGTCCTCGAGCTCCCTATATAAAGAGCCCCTCTCCATTCATCCTCTCCACACCTGAAAACTCCATTCTCTCTCAACTGCTCCATTTTCTGGTAAAGCTCGAACCAGAGCTCTAGCATGAGGTCATTTCTAAGCCAAACAAGGTGAGGTCAGGTTCTTTAGAACCAGGGAGAAGTTAGCTACACGTCTGTAGTCTCCGTTCACTCCGAGGGTTGCCGGCATGATGAAATAGTGAAGCAGCTCCAGCGAACCGAAGCTGCCCTATTTTGGCCGAGATGAAATCGACCAGTTCAAGCCCTCCTCAGGCCAAACCAAGCCTTCCCAACACTTCCCTAGCCCTCCCACGGCTGAATTAGGATTGAAAGGTAAGCCAATTCGGCTCCCCTCTACAATTTCTGGCCGGTGCTAGAGAGAGAACTGACAGAATTTCATGAAATTCTGAAATTCTAACTCAATTCGGCATCAATTGATGCAATTCTTAATTCTAGGATAAACCTCAGGATGAGAGCTATCTGCCCAGAACGAAAGCTCGGACCGTCATGCCCTCACCGGTGAGTAATCGAAGCTTTCTCTCTCTACAGTCCGTTTTCCGGCGAAGCTCCGTTTGAGCTCGTTCCAGTGTCAAAAATTGTGATTCAAAGTGCTATTGAATCGTAAGAGGATGGAGGAACTCAATTTTAACTTCAATTTCAACAATTGGAGGTGTTTGATTGGTCAATTTGATGAAATCAAATTCGGCTGTGCTAAGGAGTTGAAATTGGGGAAATTTGGGGATTTTTGGAAATTCAAAAGACCAAAATGCAATTTTATGAAATTGAGGGTCAATTGGGCATGAAAATAATGTTGGAGGGCCAATTGATGAATTTTTGAATTTTGGGGGCTAAACTTACCATTTTTGTAAAGGAAGGGTAAAATGGTAATTTTGGAAAAGTTGGGGGACCAAATTGGAAATTTAGGAAGTTAAACCCCTTTTTGGTGAATTTGTATAAATTGAGGTCCCAAGATAAAATTTAAAAGTTTCGGGACTCATTTTGAGGAAAAACCAACATGAGGAACTTAAAGTTAAAGAGAAATAACTTTAGGGACCTAATTGCAAATAGCTAAAAAGTTTGGGTTTTGTCCTAAGGGACTTGGATGAACCGGTGAGTATAAGGGAAGATCGTTGTTCCAGGTGTCTGTGCGAAATTTGGAGTAGCACCAAGCGCATGATACTGAGGTGGGGATAGGATGAGGTCTCTGTCCTCATATGGACACAAAGAATCAATTTTGGGATTAAGGGTCGGATGTCGCATACATCCACTTAATCTCAGGGTAGAAGTGGTCGTGCTTCTATCCGAGTGGCCGGTAAAGTCGCTCCAAAGCCACTAGTGGGTTCAGTAGTCTGACCTGCGAATGTGTGTAACCTTCATGTTGAAGGATGTGTGTTGGGTGATGACACACCGTGGTAAACAAGAAATGATGGAAAACCTGAATTTTTAATTGAAGAGATTTTTGAAAAGAAAGGAGTCTAGCACACTCCAATAATAAATGTTTTCTTGTAAGTCTAAAACTTTTGGAAAACTCATTCACTAAGTAGTCGTACTCACCCCCTCCCTTAAAGACCATCAACTAAGATGCCTGTAATACAGGTATGATAAATCTAAATTATTATGCAGTTTTGTTTATGTTATTCTTGGAAAAGGTGCATGTTTAAAGGACGCCTTACTCTTTACGGTCTATAATAAGGGGAAACCCTTTTAATAAACCAGGATTGTGGTAGGTTGATCACGGGGATCCGACCAAACTCGGTCAGGGCGTGACACTATCTCTCCACTTTCTCTCTCTCATTCTCTCTCTCCCCGTCTTACTCTCACTCTCTATCTCCCTCACTCTCTCTCCCTCTCTCTCCCCCCCTCTCTCTCCCTCTCTCTCCTTCTCTCTCTCCCTCACTCTCTCCCGTCTCTCTCTCCCATCTCTTTCTCCTCTCTCCCTACATCTCTCTATCTCTCCCCTTTCCCCCTCTCACTCTCTTTCCCTCTCTCTCCCCGTCTCTCTCTATCTCTCTCTATCTCCCTCTTCTCTCTCTCCCCTTTCTGTCTCTCACTCTCTCCTCTCTCTACTATCCCTGTCCCTCTCTCCCTCTCTCTCGCTTACTCTCTCTCTCGTCTCTTCCTCTACATCTCTCTCTATCTCTCCCCTTTCTCTCTCTCACTCTCTCCCCCTCTATCTCTCCCATCTCTCTCTCCTATCTCTCTCTCCTAATTCTCTCTCTCCCTCTCTCTCCTCTTATCTCCCCCTCTCGCTCTCTCCCATCTCTCTCTCCTATCTCTCTTTCACTCTTTCTCTCCTCTCTCTCCCCTCTCTATCTCCTATATCTCTCCCTCTCTCCTCTTTCTATCTATCCCCTTTCTCTCTCTCACTATCTCTCTCCTACTCTATCTTCCTCTCTCTCCCGATCTCTCTATCTATCTCTCCACTTTCTCTGTTTCACTCTCTCTCTCCATCTCTCTATCTATCTCTTCCCTTTCTCTCTATCACTCTCTCTAATCTCTCTCTCCCATATCTATCTCTCCACTTTCTCTCTCTCATTCTCTTTCTCCACCTTTCTCTCCCTATCTCACTCTCTCTCTATCTCCCTTACTCTCCTCCTCTCTCTCCCTCACTCTCTCCCATCTCTCTCTCCTCTCTCTCTATACCTCTCTCCTCTCTCTTCCTATCTATCTCTCTTCTTCTCTCTCCCTTTTCTATCTCTCGTATCTCTCCACTTTCTCCCATCTCTCTCTCCTATCACTCTCCCATTTCTCTCTCACTATCTCTCTCCTCCTCTCTCTCCCTTTATCTCTATCTATCTCTCCAATATCTCTCTCCATCTTTCCCTCCTCTCACTCCCTCAATCTCTCTCTTCCTCTCTCTATCTCTCTCTCTCTCCTCCACTCTTGCCTCTCTCTTTATCTCTCCACTTTCTCTCTCTCATTGTCTCTCACCTCATCTCTACCTCTCTCACCCGTCTCTCTATCCTCTGTCTCCCAATCTCTTTCACTCTCTCCTCTCTCTATCTATCTCTCCACATTCTCTTTCACTCTCTCCTCTCTCTATCTATCTCCCCACATTCTCTTTCACTCTCTCCTTTCTCTATCTATCTCTCCACTTTCTCTTTCTCACTCTCTCTCCTCATCTCTATCTATCTCTCCCATTTCTCTCTCTCCAATCTCTCTCCATCTCTATCTCTCTCTCTCCCTCTCTTCCTCTCTCCTCTCTCTCCCTCCCTCTACCCATCTCTATCTCTCCACTTTCTCTCTCTCCTCCTCTCTCTCCCCGTCTCACTTTTCTCTATCTCTCCTCCTCTCTCTCCTTCTCTCTCTCCCCGTCTCTTTCTCTATCTCATTATCTCTCTATTCTCTCTCCCCTATCTATCTCTCGTCTCTCTCTACATCTCTCTCTATCTCTCTCCTCTCTCTTTCTCTCCCCTTTCTCTCTCACTATCTCTCTCTGCCTCTCTCTCCTCATCTCTCTATCTATCACTCCCCTTTCTCTCTCGTCTCTCTCTACATCTCTCTCTATCTCTCTCCTCTCTCTTTCTCTCCCCTTTCTCTCTCACTATCTCTCTCTGCCTCTCTCTCCTCGTCTCTCTATCTATCACTCCCCTTTCTCTCTCACTCTCTCTACATCTCTCTCTCCTCTCTCTCTGATATCTCTCTTCCTCTCCCTCTCCCTTCTCTATCTCTCCCTCTCTCTATACGTCTCTCTCCATCTCTCTCTCCCCTCCTCTCTCTATCTCGCCCTTTCTCTCTCTCACTCTCTTTCCTCGTCTCTCTCCTCGTCTCTCTATCTCTCCCATTTCTCTATCTATCTCCTCGTCTCTCTATCTCTCCCATTTCTCTATCTATTTCTCTCCAATCTCTCTCGCTCCCTCAATTTCTCTCTCTGTATCTCTCACTCTCTCCCTATCTCTCTCCCCTCCTCTCTCTCTATCTCTCCCTTTCTCTCTCTTACTATGTTTCCTACTCTCTCCCTAACTCTCTCACTTTCTCTCACTCCTCCTCTCTATCTCTCTCTCCTCTTTCTCTCTCTCACTATCTCTCTCCTCTACTCTCTCCCCATCTCTCTATCTATCTCTCCCCTTTCTGTCTCTCCCTCTCTCAATCTCTCTCTCCCCGTCTCTCTCCATCTCTCTCCCCTCTCTATTTCCCCCTACTCTCTCTATCTCACCCTTTCTCTCTCTCACTCTCTTTCCTCCTCTCTCCTCCTCTCTCTCTAACTCTCCCATTTCTCTATCTATCTCTCTCTCCTGGTCTCTATCTCTCTCTCTCTCACCGCTCTCTCACCCTCACTCTCTTCCAATCTCTATCTCTCTCTCTCACTCTCTCTAGTCTCTCTACTCTCTCACCCTCACTCTTTCTCCCTCTCCCTCCCTTCCTGTCACTCACTCTCTTTCCTCCTCTCTCTCTATCTCTCCCCTTTCTCTCTATCTATCTCCCCTCTCTCTCCTTGACCCAATCTCTCTCTCACTCTCTCCCTCTCTCCTCTCTCTACATCTCTCTATCTCTCCCCATCTCTTTCTTCCTCTATCTCCCATCCAACTCTCTCTCTCCCTCCCTCCCTCTCTATCTTTCTCTCCTCTATCTCCTCTCTCTCTTTATCACTATCCACCTCTCTCTATCTCTCACATTCACTCTCCTCCTCTCTCTACAACTCTCTCTCATCTCTCTCTACAACTCTCTCTCGTCTCTCTCTGCGTTTCTTTCTCTCTCGGCTCTCTATCTCTCCCCTTTCACTCTCCCATCTCTCTCCCTCATTCTCTCCTCTTTTTATCACTCCCCTTTCTCTCTCACTATCTCTCTCCTTTACACTCTCCTCATCTCTCTATCTATCGCTCCCTCTTTCTCTCTCTACCTTCTCTATCTCTCCCCTTTCTCTCTCTCACTCTCTCTACCTCTCTCTCCCCGTCTCTCTCTCCTCCTCTCTCTCATCTCTCCCTCCTCTCTCTCTGCATCTCTCTACTCTCTCTGCATCTCTCTCCCTCTCTCTCCCTGTCTCTCTCTATGTCTCTCTATCCCCCTCTTCTCTCTCTACCCTCTCTATCTCTCACTCTCTCTCCTCTCTCTACTCTTCCTGTCTCTCTCTACATCTCTTTCTCCTCTCTCTATTCTCCCTATCTCTCTCTACTCTTCCTGTCTCTCTCTACATCTCTTTCTCCTCTCTCTATTCTCCCTATCTCTCTCCCTTACCCCGTCTCCCATCTCTCTCTACGTCTCTCTCTCCTCTCTCTCCCCGTCTCTTTCTCACTATCTCTCCCCTTTATCTCTCTCTGTCCTCTCTCTCTATCTCTCCCCTTCTCTCTCTATCTTTCCCCTCCTCACTCTCTATCTCTCCTTTATTTGTGTCACACTCTCTTTCCTCCTCTCTCAACCTATCTCTCATCTAGTGTCTCTCTCCTCCTCTCTCTATCTCTCCCGTTTCTCTCCCTCACTCTCTCACCCCGTCTCTCACTCCCTCTCTCTACCCATCTCTATCTCTCCACTTTCTCTCTCTCATTCTTTCTCCTCCTCTCTGTCCCCGTCTCACTCTCTCTATCTTCATCTATCTCTCCCCACAACTCTCTCCATCTCTCCCCCTCTATCTCTCCCTCTCTCTCACTCTCTCTCCTCCTAACTCTCCCCCTCTCTCTCCCATCTCTCTCTCTCCTATCTATCTCTCACTCTCTCTCCAATCTCTCTATCCTGTCTCTATCTCCTATCTCTCTCCCTCTCTCACCCCATATCTTACTCTCTTCTCCTCCTCTCTCTCTCCCCGTCTCTCTCTCCTCCTCTCTCCCCATCTCTCCTGTCTCTCTCTCCCAACTCTCCCTCTTCTCTCTCTCTCTACATCTCTCTGCTCTCTCCACCGTGATTCACAAGATAAGGGGCAAAAGATTTGAAGAAGCATTGAATGGACTAATTGGAGCAATTGAGGAAACTCAAGCGGAAGCCCAAAGAAAGAGTCCAATAAGATCTCAAGCCCAAAGAAAGAGTCCAATAAGATCTCAAACCCAAAGAAAGAGTCCAATAAAATCTCAAGTCCAAAGAAAGAGCCCAATAAGATCTCAAGCCTAACAGAAGAGACCAATAAGATCTCCAAAAGATAATTCAAATTTGAATTTCAAATTTAAATTTAAAGTGGGATATTTATCATAAATCTTCTAGAGTAGTTTGGTGTGGCGTCTACTTCTATCCTTACCTTGTTCCTTAACTAGACAAGGTATATTCCATATTTGGTGTAGGTGCCGTTAGTATATTTGCGGGGTTTGCATCACTTTTTCTTATAGATTTAAAGCACTCTTGCCTTTTTCCACACATATGTCTTCTTTCAATCTGAATTGAACTTTAAAAACAAATCGTTTTTACGAATCAATTCAACTTGAGGAACAATCAAGACAAATCAATAAGGTTTTCAAACACCAATTCCAAAAGAATTTAAGTGTGGTGTACGAATAGACTCAGAGAAGAATAAAATGTAAATAGAGAAAGAATTAAGATGGAATGAAAAAGAATAGATAGAGAAGAATGAAATTCAAGCTAGAATTGTGTGCCTCTCTTTTTTTTGCACGAATTTTTGTCTTTTTTTTCTTTTTTCTTTTAACCTACTGAAGAGAAGATAGATAGAAGAAGATAGAATTTTTTTTGTTTTTCTTTTATAGAGAATAGAAATAGGTAGAGAAGATAAAAAAAAAGAACTAGATATAAAAGATGGGATGGAATTTGCCGTGCAATCGTGTGCTCTAATACCAACTGATGTGAACCCCGCCAATATGTTGACGACACCCTACACCAAATATGGCAAAGACCCCAAGACTCTCATGACGCAAGTGAGAAACGATGGAATATAGGATATGTAGATGCCACACTCAAATCCTCTAAGAAGAACTTTTAGAAAACCCTGGGTGATAAGTCTTGATTGCTTGAACGCCACAAGTAAAAACCTAATAAGTTCAAAAAGCCCTTTTAGGATAGAATGAAGACAAAACTCACAAGATTGAAATTCCAAACTACTGAACCCACTAGTGGCTTCGGAGCAACTTTACCTGCCACTCGGATAGAAGCACGACCACTTCTACCCTGAGATTAAGTGGATGTACGCGACATCCGACCCTTAATCCCAAAATTGATTCTTCGAGTCCATATGAGGACAGAGACCTCATCCTATCCCCACCCCGGTCTCATGCGCTTGGTGCTACTCCAAAATTTTTAGCTATTTGCAATTAGGTCCCTAAAGTTATTTCTCTTTAAGTCCCGCATGTCGGTTTTTCCTCAAATTAAGTCCCGAAACTTTTAAAATTTATCTTAGGACTCAATTTATACAAATTCACCAAAAAGGGGTTTAATTTCCCAAATTTCCAATTTGGTCCCCCAACTTTTCCAAAATTACCATTTTGCCCTTCCTTTACAAAAATGGTAAGTTTAGCCCAAAAAATTAAAAAAATTCCTCAATTGGCCCTCCAACATTATTTTCATGCCCAATTGACCCTCAATTTCATAAAATTGCATTTTGGTCCTTTGAATTTCCAAAAATCCCCAAATTTCCCCAATTTTTCCCCAATTTCAACTCCTTAGCACTGCCGAATTTGATTTTATCAAATTGACCAATCAAACACCTCAAATTGTTGAAATTAAAGTTAAAATTGAGTTCCTCCATCCTCTTACGATTCAATAGCACTTTGAATCGCAAGTTTTGACATTGGAACGAGCTCAAACGGAGCTTCGCTGGAAAACGGACTGTAGAGAGAGAAAGCTTCGATTACTCACCGGTGAGGGCACGACGGTCCGAGCTATCGATCTGGGTAGATAGCTCTCATCCTAAGGTTTATTCTAGAATTAAGAATCACATCAATTGACGCCGAATTGAGTTAGAATTTCAGAATTTCATGAAATTCTGCCGGTTCTCTCTTTAGCACCTGCCGAAAATTGTAGAGGGGAGCCAAATTGGCTTACCTTTCAGTCCTAATTCGGCCGTGGGAGGGCTGGGGAAGTGTTGGGAAGGCTTGGTTTGGCCCGAGGAGGGCTCGAAATGGCCGATTTCATCTCGGCCGAAATAGGGCAGCTTCGGTCCGCCGGAGCTGCTTCACTGTTTCATCACGCCGGCGACCCTCAGAGTGAACGAAGACTACAAACGTGTAGCTGACTTCTCTCTAGTTCTAAAGAACCTGATCTCACCTTGTTTGACTTAGAAAAGACCCCATGTTAGAGCTCTGGTTCGAGCTTTGCCGGAAAATGGAGCAGTTGAGAGAGAATGGAGTTTTCAGGTGTGGAGAGGATGAATGGCGAGGGGCTCTTTATATAGGAAGCTCAAGGACCTGTTGGCCGTCTGTTTGGCACCATTATGACTGACATTGGAGACCTTAAATGCTTCGAACAGAAGTGTTTCTTCTTCGCCAGTGTTTCTTTAGTTTCCCAGCGAGTGAACAGTGCCGTCATCCTGAGGAAGAAGATGACGCTATTCCGAACCGGACTGGACCTGTTCGAACCAGGTTCAAAGCTTAAATCGGCCGGTTCACCCCCCATTCGATCAAGTTTTTCAAATCTAAAAATTTCTAAATTCATTCTCTATCCAATTGTGGTCTCAAATAACCAATTTGAGTTATTTAAGCGACCTAGAAAAATGAATTTAGGATTTGGTTCAATAGTGGTTCAAGCCGATCTAAACTAGTTCGGATCTAGTTCACCTGAACCGGTTTGGTTTCCATCCTCAATTCCTTCACAAGTCCATTTACATGTCGTTTGTGACTCCTTGGGTCACTTAGGGTCCATAAAATTCTCGGTTTACCATCTCTTTATCGATTTCGGTTCGTAAACCGACTTTGTCCTTAAACTAGTTCACCCGAACCGATCTGGTTTTTCTCTCCCACTTTGTGCTAAGGTTCTTTTCCATAGTATTATGAACGCTTTAGATCACTTGGGAGTTGTAAATTCTTAAATTGCCTAATCATAATTGATCGGGTTTGTGGACCGTTCTGTTTTCTCACTCAGTTTGACCGGTTCCCTTCCCAATTTTCCTTAGCTCTAAAGGGCGGGGTTTACAACTCTCCCCTCCTTTTAGAAGTATTGTACCCAAAATTTAATTAGCAACATTGTATGAGGAATCATTTTCTTTGATGCCCCTTTGGTGTTTTCTTAACATGAAAACTCTTCTCTCATTCTTTCAATTAGCCCTTTTTACAATCTTCACTTAAGGAATTCCTTTTTCCTTTGTATTATTTACTCCCTCCATGGAGTTTGTCATAACTAGACATACCTTACTTTAGGGTATGTTCTTAGATTTTATCTCTTTATTTGCTTAGAGAAACAGTCTTCCCCTTGAGGTTCTGTACTCAAGATTGAAAATTCCAAAATAACTAACCATTTTTATGTCTAGTTAACCACTTGGTTATTGAAACCTTTAGCTCGATGTTTTTTCGAGTGTTACGTACTTATTTCTACGATTTTCCTTATTATCACTTTTCGTCCTATTTTGCCCCTTCCTCCATTCGTTGTCTATTATAACTTCGGTCCAAATTGTTATATTTGACCTTGTCATGCTTATTAGCCGACTCTTCATTACTTTGAGTCATATTCTCCTAGTGGTTGTTGGGCTTACATGTCCTTGCAGCATGACATTCTCTAGTACATGTCTCTGTTCATATGATTTATAAAACATCTCCTGGAGTGTCTCTCTTAGTAGACGCTCTCGAGAAAAGCTAGTATTCGCGCACTTCAGAAGTTCAAAAGACCCTTCAACGAAGTGTGCACTAGCGCATGGAGGCTTGAGAGCTAGCGAGAAAACGGAGTGCGCACTAGCACACTCTTTCAAGCCATAGCTTGCTCTTTGGCACGCTTCGGGTCCTTTCAGACCTTCGCTTGCTCTTTGGCGAGCTTCGAGTCCTTTTGGACCTTCGCTTTCTCTTTGGCACGCTTTGGGTCCTTTCGGACCGGAGCTTGCTCTTTGGCGCGCTTTGGGTTCTTTTAGACCGGAGCTTGCTCTTTGGCGTACTTTCAGGAGGAATGACCCTACGCGAGCAAGAGAGCAAGTGGAGGCTCGAAAGCCAGAGCGCGCTAGTGTGCGCGTAGAGAGTTTGCATTGCTTGCTGCTCCGGCTTTCGAGCTAGCAAGCGTAGGCGCTGAAAGCGAAGCGCGCCAAAGAGCAAGCTCCGGGGAGGAAGGACCGTAGGCTTGAGATAGAAAGTCGGAGCGCACCAATTCTTTTCTTGCTAATGCGCGTAGGCTCGAAGAGTTCGCTTGCTGCTACAGCTCCGGGTCCTTTCAGACCTACGCTTGCTACTCTCCTTCGGACCCGGAGCTTGCTCTTTGGCACGCTTTGGGTCCCCTATCAGACCTTCGCTTGCTCTCTAGCACGTGTAGGGTCGGTCGTTCTGGACCTCCCCTCCACTTGTTGCTCTGACTTTCGATTCTCGCCTACGCTTGCTTTCTTGCTTGCTCTGGGTCTCCCCTCTGCTTGCTACCTCCTGATGAGTTCGATCTGATTGTTGATTTGCGACAACAGAACCGGTTAAGGTGGACTCTACCCGAGAGGGTATCCATACCTAATGTAACGGTCCCTGGTTGTTCGGTGGTCACACCGGCACAAGCTTCTTAGTATTCACCATTGGGCTTGACCAACCCAAAGCAAATGCAGGAGTGATGAAGGCAGGTAATTCTATTTTCCTTCTTCGCACACCTCTGCACACAACTGTCAGGTGTGATTAGTCTCATCCGTGTAATAATTAGGAATTCTTTTTTCAAATCGTCCCAGAATGGGAATTATGGCAAAGATCAAGAAAAAAACGAAAGGAGAAATTTGTCCAATAGTAACAAATGGTGCCTCCACAAGTTGACATCCGATCCAACCTAGTAGTAAGTAATCCGCCAAAAGCAACCAAAATATTCCTTGGTGAATGGGGTGAAAACTTGAACTACGCACATACATACTTTTAAAAAATGATAAAGCCAACAGACATAAAATCTGGTGCTATTGCGGCTACACCTCCGGCTTTGTCAGGTATACTACGAAGAATGGCATAGATCGATAGGACATACCATTCTGGCACAATATGAGGCGGGGTTAATATCGAATTAGCAGGTATATAATTGTCGGGATGGCAAAAAATATTAGGAGCATAAAAAATTCAAATGGAAAAAAAGATAGCAAAACCTACCCAACCTACTAGATCGTTTACATAAAAATAAGGTAAAAAGCTATTTTATCCATCTCAATGTACACCCAATGGATTATTTGATCCATATTGATGCAATGCGGCCAGATAAGAAGACTGGCGCCTACTAAAAGAAAGGGGAGTAAATGATGAAGACTAAAAGAACGATTTAGGGTGGCATTGTCCACGGAGAAACCACCCCAAAGCCAAGTCACTATGGTATCTCCTACTAGAGGTATGACGCTAGCTAAGCTTGTAATTACGGTAGCTCTCCAAAAGCTCATTTGACCCAAAGGTAGTATGTATCCCGTAAAAGCTGTCACAATCATTAATAAGAAGATTACAACTCCGAGACATCGAACAAATTCCCTAGGACTGCTATAACTCGCATTATATAGACCACGAAAAATATAGAGGTGAACCACAATGAGAAACATACTTGCCCCATTAGCATGCATATAATGGAGCAACTAGCCTCCTTCAACATCTCTCATAACGTGTTCTACGCTGTTGAAAGCTAGATCCACATGAGGTGTGTAATGCATAGCTAAAAAAATACCAGTTACTATCTGAATGACTAAACAAAGACCTGTAGCGGAATCGAACTCCACTAATAACTAAGATTACTAGGGGTTAGATAATCTATCAAATGCTAATTAAGTGTGAAGGATATAGGTTATTTAATAAGAGAGAATCGTTGGTACTTTATAGTTATTTATCTTTCCTGTCGTGACAACTCTTGTTCCTCATCCTATAGTTAATATATAATATCCAGAGTGAAAACGGAAAGCTATCGTTATTGTAGCAAGCAAAAAAATGGAAAAACAGTCCCTGAGCTTGCTCTTTGACGTGCTGTGAGTCCTTTCAGACCTCTGCTTGTGTTATTGTAGTTTTCGAGCCTAGCAAGTAAACGCCGTCTTGTTTTGTTGCATAGGGGAGCAAGCGAAGGTTTGGAACGACCTGTAGCGAGCAAGAGAGTAAGCGTAGGTCCGAAGAGGAACAATCGACCCGTAGTGAGCCAGCAAGCATAGGTACTGAAAGCCTACTTGCACAGATTTTTCTTTTGTTGCTAGCGCGCGTAGGTTCAATAGAGTTTGCTTACTCCCTGCTTCCAGTCCCTAGATCGCCAATACCCCGATCAAACCATCAGATATAGTACCCTTTCTTCCACCCCGAATGATGGAGGGGGTATACAGCCAAAGAAGCGTCAAAGTGCTCATCTTGGGTTACTGAAGAGTCGTCCGACTGCTCGGTGACCGAATCAGAGAGGTTTTTACCACTTTCTCTTTTCTCCAGCACTCTCGGACTGATCATCTTGCTGCAACAAAGCAAGCAACGAAATGAATCTAATGGAAATTGAGATCTCTGACCGCATGGAAGATTCATCTTTCCTCTTTGGTGAAAGAGGGGCAAAGGTGTGTGGGAGAAAGAATTCAAAAAGGAGAGAAGATTTTGTCCACCAAGCGGGACTGCGACCCCTACAGATTTCTCAGTTGGTTGATTCTCGAAATCACCTCTTGAGAATTTTCATTCTCTCTCTTTTCTTTCTCCCCTTTAACGAAAGGCCCTTGCCCCGCTTCCTATTCATTTGTGGGTCGGGACCCGAGGGTGGTAGGTTGGTAGGTGGGTTGGGTTGGAATGAGGCTATGGGGTAGAGTGGGGGTGGTGGGAAGGGGGCTATGGGGTAGGGTGGTAGTTGGGTTAGGTTGGTAAGGGGCTATTGATGCAAACCTCGCCAATATGTTGACGACACCCTACATCAAATAAGGAAAGACCCCAAGACTTTCACAACGCAAGTATGAAAGGATGGAATATACCTTGTTTATGTGAGAAACAATGTATCAGATATCTAGACACCACACCCAAATTCTCTAAGAAAAACTCTTAGAAAACCCTGATGATAAGTCTTGAATTTCTTGAACGCCGCAGGTAAAAATCTGATAAGTTCAAAAAGCTCTTTCAATAAAAGAAAGAAGACAAAACTCACAAGATCGAAATTCCAAAGTGTCTGTCCTCCAATGCTATGGAGTATGCCTTTTATAGGCACATATACAACCGAATAGCCTAAAAGCAAGGAAAATATATCTTATAGTTACATGCCAACCATATCTAATCAAAATATCTAGGATATTTTTTGTAACCAATTTAAAAATCTAAATTTAACTAATTAAATATCTAATATTATCATTTAATATCGTAGAAGATTTATTATATTAATAAATCTCTGCTCATTAATAAAATCTAGACCTTCTTGTGGGCTTTTCTTGGACTCTTTAATTAGGCTTCCTTCTCATGGGCATTTCTTGGACTCTTTAATTGGGCTTCCACTTGAATTTTCTACAATCTCTTTAATCAACCCATATAAAGCCTATTTGAACCTTTTAGCCATTAACCTTGTCATTGGGCCCTCTTGAAGTCTCAAATGAGTATTTATCATATTTGGTGACAAACTGTTCAGCTCCATTGTAGATTCGGTTGATTGAACTTGTGAATTTGTACTCTTTTTCAGATTCACATCAGCTATAGAGTAGGGTGGGGGTAGTGGGAAATTGTGTAGGATGTAGGGGGTAGGGATGTAGGGATAGGGTGGTAGGGGTAGGTGATAATGGGGTTGGGTGGTAGGGGTTATAGGGGTTATGGTAGGGGAGTAGGGGTTTAGAGGTAAGGGGTAGGAGGTAGGCAGGGTAGGGAGTAGGTGGCTAGGGTGATAGGTGGTTAGTGGGTAGGGATAGGGTGGTAGGTGGGTAGGGGATAGGGTGATATGTGGGTGGAGGTATGGAGTTTGGGGGGTAGGGGGTTGGTTAATTAATGGATTTAGGATAGGGTGGTAGGGGTGAAGGGGTAGGATGGTAGGTGATTGAGGGGGTGTGGGGTGTAGGGTGTTAATGATGTAGGGCAGTAGGGGGTATAGAGTTAGGGGTGGGGTAGCGGTATGAGATAGAGGGGTATGGTATTTACAAAGAAATACATTTCCCCAAAGATAAATATCAACCTGAGTATCCATCTCCTTCACTAATATTGAATTGTTGATAATCTCTTCAAACAAATAAAACATTTCAGTTATTCGTTTTTATGTTTTTTGGTATATAATTTCAAATTTAATCAAATAGTTGTTTTACATTGTCACTTGTAAGAAAAAGGAGTCACATCTTTCCATCTAATTATATATACTAACTAATAATGAGAAATTAATTTATATTTAGTATTTTAATTTCGATTGCTATAAATATTAGCTCAACGAGTAAACACCTCTACCTCTTACATCCCTACCATATACCTCCATACACCTTCTATTCCCCTACCCCTTACCCCCCTCCTCAGTATCCCTTACCCCCCCTCCTCAGTATCCCTTACTGCCACTATCCCCTACCTAATACCCCATACCCTATCCTACTACCCCTCGCACCTACCACACTACTCCCATATCTCCCCTACCACCTACCCCAATCCACCAACCACCTTACTCCCCCTGCCATCCTACAACCTTCTACTCCCCTTATCCCTTATCCCTTAACACCTACTACCCCTACTCCCCTAACCCCCTACCACCCTACCACCCAACCCCCTACCTCCCTTTCCAGACCCTACTCCCTCCACCCCTACACCCTCCCACCACAACCAACCGATGATATTTATCTTTAGGGGTGAGGATGTGGGGGGTTACTGATGTGGGGAATAGGGTGTTGAGGGTAGGGCAGTAAAGGGTATAGAGTTAGGGGTGAGTTAGGGGTATGAGATATATTGGTACAGTATTTACAAATAAATATATTTTCCCAAAGATAAATATCAACCTGAGTAACCATCTCGTTCACTAATATTGAATTGTTGATAATATATTCAAACAAATAAAATATTTTAATTATTGGTTTTTATGTTTTTTAGTATATAATTTTAAATTTAATCAAATAGTTGTTTTACATTTTTACTTCTTAGAAAAGGGAGTCACATCCGACATTATCTTTCCTTCTAATTATTTATACTAAGTAATAATGAGAAACCAACCTATGTTTAGTATTTTAACTTCGATTGTTATAAATATCAACTCCAATGTTGCATCTACCTCTTACATCCCTACCACCGACCTCCATCTACCCTCTATACCCCTATACCTTTACAACCCCTACTTAGTTCCCCTATTTAGTACCACCTACTGCCCCTATCCCCTAACCAATACCCCATGCCCTATACCACAACCCCTTAGGCTTACCACACTACTCCCCTAGCCCCCTACCACCCATCCCCAACCCACCAACCACCTTACTCCCCCTACCATCCTACCACCCCTACACCCCTTTTCGCCCCTACGACTCTACCCTCTCCCTCCCTTTACCGCTCCTATCCCCTCCACGTACATCTAACACCCCCCTTCCCACCATCGCTAACCGTTGATATTCATCTTTGGGGGAAGGGTGTAGTGGGTTAATAATATGGGGCGGTAGTGGGTATAGAGCTAGGGGTAGGGGTATGAGATAGAGAGGTGTGGTATTTACAAAGAAATAAATTTTCCCAAAGGTAAATATCAACATAAGTATAATAAACGTTGATAATCTCTTCAAACAAATAAGACATTTCAGTTATTCATTTTTATGTTTTTTGATATATGATTTCAAATTTAATAAAATAGTTGTTTTCATTGTCACTTGTAACAAAAGGGAATCACATCCGACATTATATTTCCTTCTAATTATATATACTAACTAAAAATGAGAAATCAACTTGTGCTTAGTATGTTAATTTTGATTACTATAAATATCAGCTCCAACATTTCTTTTAACGCCTCTACCTCTTACATCCCTACCACACACCTGCATGTACCCTCTATTCCTCTATCCACTTACCATCCCTACTCAATACCCACTAGCCAATACCTCATACCCTATCTTACTACCCCCTTGCGCCTACCACACTACTCCCCTAGCCACCTTACTACCTATCCCCAACCCATCAACCACCTTACTCCCCCTACCATCCAACCACCCGCTACTCCCCTTACCCCTCTACTCCTATTACCGCCCCTACCACACCCTAACTCCCTTTACCATCCCTACCCCCTCCTCCCCTATCCCCCACCACCTACACTCAATACCCCCTCTCTCCACCACTAACCGATGATATTTATCTTTACGAGGTGGGGGGATGGTGTACGGGGTTAATGATGTGGGTGGTAGGGGGGATAGGGGCGGTAGAGGGTATAGGATTAGGGGTGGGGTAGGGGTATGAGATAGAGAGGTATGGTATTTACAAAGAAATATAATTTTCCAAAGATAAATATCAACGTGAGTATCCATCTCCTTTACTAATATTGAATCGTTGATAAAAATCAACTTTGTTTCCTTAACGCCTCTACCTCTTACATCCCTATCACATACCCCCATGTATCCTCTATCCCCTACCCCCTTACCACCCCTAATCTATGCCCCCTACTCAATACCCCTACTGACCCTATACCCATCCTAATAGCCCATACCCTATCCCACTACCCACTTGGGCCAACCACACTACTTCCCTAACCCCATACCATATACCCCCAACCCACCAACCACCTTACTCCCCCTACCATTCTACCACTCCCTACTCCCCTTACCCCTTACCCCCTACCACCCTACCACTCCCTACTCCCCTTACCACCCTACCACTCCCTACCCCTACCCCCTCCTCCCCAATCCCCACCGCCAACACCTAACGTCCCCTCCCCCCGCTGCTAACCGTTGATATTTATCTTTGGGGGTGGGGGGAGGGTGTATGGGGTTAATGATGTGGAGCGGTAGGAGGTAGGGGCGGTAGATGGTATAGGGTTAGGGGTGGGGTAGGGCTATGAGAAACAGGGGTATGGTATTTACAAAGAAATAAATTTCCCCAAAGATAAATATTAATGTGGGTATCCATCTCCTTCACTAATATTGAATTGTTGATAATCTATTCAAACAAATAAGATATTTCAGTCATTCAATTTCAAGTTTTTTAATATATGATTTCAAATTTAATCAAAATGTTATTTTACATCATTACTTGTAAGAAAAGGGAGTCATATCTGACATTGTCTTTCCTTCTAATTACATATACTAACTAATAATGAGAAATCAACTTATGTTTAGTATTTTAACTTCAATTGCTATAAATATCTGCTCCAACATTTCCTTAATGCCTCTAACTCTTACATCCCTACCACATACCCCAAGTATCCTCTATCCCTCTACACCCTTATCGCCCCTACTCAATACCCCATACTGCCCATATCCCCTACCCAATACCCCATACCCTATCCCACTACCCCTTGCGCCTACCACACTAATCCCCTAGCCCCCTACCCACTACCCAAAACTCACCAACCACCTTACTCCCATTACCATCCTACCACACCCTACTCCCCTTACCCCATACCGCCTACACCCAACACCCCCTCCCCCTCCCCCATCGCTAAAAGTTGATAGTTATCTTTAGGTGTGGGAGAGAGTGTGTAGGGGGTTAATGATTTGGGAGGTAGAGTGGTAGGGGCGGTAGAGGGTATAGGGTTAGGGGTGAGGTAGGTATATGAAATAGAGGGGTATGGTATTTACAAAGAAATACATTTCCTCAAAGATAAATATCAATGTGAGTATCCATCTTCTTCACTAATATTGAATTGTTGATAATCTCTTCAAATAAATAAGAAATTTCAATTATTCATTTTTATGTTTTTTTATATGATTTCAAATTTAATAAATTGTTTTACATTATTACTTGTAAGAAAAGGGACACACATTCAACATTATCTTTCATTCTAATTATATATACTAACTTATAATTAGAAATCAACATATGTTTAGTATTTTTTACTTCAATTGCTATAAATAATAGCTCCAACATTTCCTTAACGCCTCTACCTTTTACATCCCTACCACATACTCCCATGTACCCTCAATCCCCCTACACCCTTATCGTCCGTACTAAGTACCACTACTGCCCCTATCTCGTACTCAATACCCCATACCCTATCCCACTACCCTCATGCGCATACCACACTACTCCCCTAGCCCCCTACCACCTACCCCCAAACCACCATCCACCTTACTCCCCCTACCATCCTACCAAACCACCATCCACCTTACTCCCCCTACCATCCTACCACCCCCTAATCCCCTTACCCCCCCCCCCCCCCCCCCCCCTCCCCCCTCCCCTCCCCTCTACAAGCCTACCACCCCCTACTCTCATTACTGCCCCTACCACTCTACACCCTATCTTCCTTTACTGCCCTCCCCCCTCCTTCCCTATCCCTCACTACCCTACACCCAACACCCCCCTCCTCCCCTATCCCCCACCACCTACACCCAACACACCCCCTTTCCCCGCATCACTAACCGTTGATATTTATCTTTAGGGGTGGGGGAGGGTCTAGGGGGTTAATGATGTGTTGTAGTAGGGGGTAGGGTGGTATGGGGATTGTGAGGTAAGGGCAGTAGTGGGTAATAAGATTAGGGGTGGGGTATGGATATAAGATAGAGGGGTATGGTATTTATAAAGGAATGTATTTCCCCAAAGATAAATATCAACGTGAGTATCCATCTCCTTCACTAATATTGAATGGTTGATAATCTATTCAAACAAATAAGATACTTAAGTTATTTATTTTTATAATTTTTTATATATGATTTCAAATTTAATCAAATAATTATTTTACATTGTTACTTGTAAGAAAAGGGAGTCATGGCCAATTGGTCCTCCAACATTATTTTCATGGCCAATTGACCCTCAATTTCATAAAATTACATTTTGGCCCTTTGAATTTAAAAAATCCCCAATTTTTCCCCAAATTTCAACTCTTCAACACTACCGAATTTGATTTCATCAAATTGACCGATCAAACACTTCTAATTATTGAAATTGGAGTTGAAATTGAGTTCCTGCATGTTCATACGATTTTAAGAAACTTTGAATCGTAGATTTTAACGTCGGAATGAGATCAAACGGAGCTTCGCTAGAAAATAGAATATAGGAAGAGAAAGCTTCGATTTCTCACCGGTGAGGGCACGACAGTCTGAGCTTTTGACCAATTCCTCAATTGGTCCTCCAATATTATTTTCATGGCCAATTGACCCTCAATTTCATAAAATTGTATTTTGGCCCTTTGAATTTCGAAAATCTCCAATTTTTCCCCCAATTTCAACTCTTCAACACTACATAATTTGATTTTATCAAATTGACCGATCAAACACTTCTAATTATTGAAATTGGAGTTGAAATTGAGTTCTTGCATGTTTATATGATTCTAAGAAACTTTGAATCGCAGATTTTAACGTCGGAACGAGATCAAACGGAGCTTCACCAGAAAATAGACTGTAGAGAGAGAAAGCTTCGATTTCTCACCAGTGAGGGCACGACAGTCTGAGCTTTCAATCTAGGCAGATAGATCTTATCTTGAGGTTCATCCTTGAATCAAGAATCGTATCAATTGATGCTGAATTGAGTTAGAATTTCAATAATGAAATTCTACCGATTCTCTCTCTAACACCGACGGGAAATTATAGAGTGGAGTCGAATTGGCATACGTTTTAGTCCTAATTCAGCCGTGGGAGGGTGGAGGAAGTTTTGGGAAGGCTTGGTTTGGCCAAAGTAGGGCTCGAAATGGCCAATTTCAACTCAGCCGAAATAGGGCATCTTCAGGCCGCCGGAGCTGCTTCACTATTCCATCATGTTGACGCTTCTCTAGTGATTCTCGGATTGACTGGAGTTTTCTATTAGATAGCTAACTTCTCCCCGGTTCTAAAGAGCCTGACCTCTCCTTCCAAGGTTAAGAAAAATTTTCAAGTCGAAGCTCTGGTTTAAGCTTCATTTGGAAATAGAGCAGTAGAGAGAGAGAGAGAGAGAATTGTTCGAGTGTGAGTAGAATGAATGAGGATGACATCTTTATATAATTGTAAAATCGTATATTAAATGGAAGAAATTTATTACTAGTATTAATATTGTCATAAATTATTGGTATTAATTCCAATAATTTAATTTCGGTATTAAATTATTTGTATTAATTCTAATAATTTAATTTAGGTATTAAAATATTAGTATTAATTACAATAATTAAATATATATTAAATTTATGGCTACTATACTTCCGAAGAGGTCACCCATCCTCACACTACTCTCAAGCAAGCACACTTAACTTCAAAATTCTTATAGATTCTTGTTCACCTGAACCAATTTGGTTTTTCTCTTCTAATTTGTCTTAATTTCCAAGCTTTAATGAACCTTTTGGATTACCCAGAAGTTGTAAATTTCCAAATTGCTTGTTCCCAAATGATCGGGTTTGTAAACCGGTTCGATTTTCTTACTCGGGTTGACCGGTTCTTTCCCGATTTTCCTTAACTCAAAAGTGCGTGGTTTACAACTCTCCCCTCCTTTTAGGAGTTTTATCCCCAAAACTTAATTTGCAACCTTGCATGAGGAACCATTTTCTTTGATGTCCATTTGTTGTTTGCTTATCATGCCAACTCTTCTCTTGTTCTTTCAATTAGTCCTTTTTGCATCCTTCATTTAAGGAATTTCTTTTCCTTTATATTATTTACTCCCTCCATGGAGTTTATCATAACGAGACATACCTTACTTCAAGGTATATTCTTAGATTTATATCTTTTTTTTTTGCTTAGAGAACCATTCCCATGTCTAGTTAACCCCTTGGTCGTTGAAACCTTTAGCTCAATGTTCTTTCGGGCGTTACGTACTTGTTTCCATGGTTTTCTTTATTATCACTTTTTCATCCTATTTTGACCCTTGCTCCATTCGTTGTCTATTATAACTTCGATCCAAATTTTTATATTCGACATCGTCATGCTTATTAGCCGACTCTTCCTTACTTTGAGTCATATTCTCCTCGGGATTGTTGGGCTTACATACCCCTTACAGCATGGCATTTTCTAGGACCTGTCTTTGTCCATTATATTTCTAGAACATCTCCTTGAGGGTCTCTCTTAGCTTTTTTTGACCTTTCAGGGATCATATAACTTCATCCCTCTTTTCTTTTGATAGCATTCCTCAACTATCCTTTTTACCATTATCCTCTCATCCATCATGCCTTTGATGTTATGTCTCACATAACCGCATGGATTTCTCTTACCTACTCATCCTTTCCAAACATTTTTATTGGGTCCTTTCAATTCCAATCGTTGGGTTTCCTGATGATTATTGACATACAAGGATTTTTTCCCCTCTTATGTCCTTTCTCTTCTTTAGTGACATCTCTTATTCAATGACTTCCTTTTTCCTTAATCCACTTTTACTTGCTCATAAATCACTTCATGATTCTTCATTCTACAATAATTGCTTTTGATCTATGTGTCGATTACTTTGCTTGGGAAGGTTCACTCCTTCTTGTTTTGTTCTCTACTATGTCTCTTATAATAGAGATTTCCATCTTAGGAGTTACATGCTCAACCTTCTTTTCATTTATTGTATGGTTCTTTCTCCCTTTCTTTGCACCCTTATCTATGTTAGGGCATCTGTTTGCTTTGAATCCTTCTCTATCCACAACTTTTGTTTTATCCCTTATTCCTTAGATGGGATACTTCTGATTATTGGTTTTATTCCATGTATTCCACCCTATGCTCGGTCGTCCACTCTTTAAGTTTCATATGCGCGTGTGGACTATGACCCGTCTTACCAATTGTAGTTATTCCTTCTTAGCCACATCTTATTTGGGGGATTTACTTTCACAACATTTCTCAAACATTCTTTCCTTTATTACCTTAGTATGGGTTGTCCACTCATTCATACTTGTCACAACATCTTTTGGTGCTAATTCGTTAGATTATTTACGTTTAAGGAGGGTTCACATTCTCCTTGTTTCAAATTCTCTTGTTCGCCCTTCATGAGGCTCACTTAACCGTCTTAAGTCTATAAACCCGATTTTGGCCATCGATTGCTTTAAGGATTTTCCTTCGTTCTTCTTTCCCAATGTTTTGGCCTTTTCACTTCTCCCTTCTTTGTTGTGATTTAAATCGATGGTTCTCTCGAAGACCAGTTCTGTAACTGTCTCTTTCTCTTTATTTTTCTGGTCCTATCGTTTGGGCAGTTGTATTCATGTCCATCCTATTGTCCATCATAGAGTGTAGTCTTTACTACATCTCATCCTTTCTTAGGGTTTTGTTCATCTTTGGATGTCCACCGTTACTAGTTTTCCTCTTTCTACATGGTTCTCCTATTCTCTCCAAACAAGTCACATTAGACCATTACAATACTTCCTTCCTTGGAAAACATTTCCTAAATAAGGGTTGGTTCCATTTCCTCTTAATTGGGATACACATGTCTTTCCGGGGCTTCCTTCCTTGGTAGGATTCTTTGCCTTTCCCCTGACATTCTTTTCTTATATTTGCTCTAGGGGATTTCTACTCTTAAAACGCTAAGAAACCCTATAAAACCCTAAGAAATGCTAAAAAATGCTAATAAATCCTAAAATACATTAAGAAACCCAAGAAACGCTAAAACAATGCTAAGAATTGCTAAGAAATGCTAAAAAAACCCTATGAAACACTGAGAAACGCTAATAAACCCTAACAAACCCTAAGAATCCCTATGAAACCCTAAGTATTGCTAATAAACCCTAGAAAACTCATAGAAACAATAAGAAACGCAAGGAAATACTAAGAAAATCTAAGAAATGCTAAGAAAATTTAAGAAATGCTAAAAAACTCTAAGAAACGCTAAAAAAATGCTAAGAAACGCTAATAAACCCTAAGAAACCCAAAGAAATGCTAAGAAACTCTAAAAAAATCAAGAAACCTAAGAAACACTAAAAAAATACTAAGAATCTCTAAGAAATGCTAATAAACCCTTATAAACCCTAAGAAATGCTAAGAAATGCTATTAAACCTTAAGAAACGCTAATAAACCCTAAGAAACGCTAAAAAATGC